>SZWC01000171.1:460400-547146 GCA_023375785.1 Penium margaritaceum | reverse complement strand
GATATAGATATAGATATAGATATAGATATAGATGTAGATATAGATATAGATATAGATATAGATATAGATATAGATATAGATATAGATATAGATATAGATATAGATATAGATATATATATAGATATAGATATAGATATGGATATAGATATAGATATAGATATAGTTATATATATAGATATAGATATAGATATAGATATAGATAAAGATATAGATATAGATATAGATATAGATATAGATATAGGTATAGATATAGATATAGATATAGATATAGATATAGATATAGATATAGATATATATATAGATATAGATATAGATATAGATATAGATATAGATATACATTTACATATAGATATAGATATAGATATGGATATAGATATAGATATAGATATAGATATAGATATAGATATAGATATAGATATAGATAAATATATAGATATAGATATACATATAGATATAGATATAGATATAGATATAGATATAGATATAGATGTATAGATATATAGATATAGATATAGATATAGATATAGATATAGATATAGATATAGAGATATATATAGACATATATATTGATAAAACCATATTTATTGATATCAAAATAGATAAATATATAGATTTATGTTTAAATCTATATATTCCTCCATATCTACACTTATATGTATATCTATATTTATACATATATATATATATATATATCTATATCCATTTATTTATCCCTATCTACATACATATACATATTTCTTTACGTATATTGGAAAACATGATCTTATCCATATGAACCTTGTTAGATGATGCATAATTATAGTGCACGTTGTTATGCATGAATTAATTTAAAATTTGAAGAATTTTTCTCACGCGTTTTACTGATCCTGATGTATTTTTGTGCATTTTTTCGAAAAAGTTTCTTTCAGATTCAGACCTGGGTTTGGCTGACTTGCTTTAATGAAGTATTTTGTTGGAAGGCTATTTTGAACCTTTGTGGTGAGGGTCCTACTTGCGGTCCATGTTGTTCCTTTATGGCCCTTTCGCGGTATTTAACATCTCTGTTGTTCTGTTTGTAGAGGGTGTTGCGGCGAGGACTTCATTTCAAACCGTCAAGTTCGCATGTCGAACACTCCTTGTCCTTTCTTCTGTTTCTCGGTGGGTTCGAGGAGTCTGGTTTGTCTAACCAAAGATCCTATCCACGTCTCCGAGTACCTACGTGCGAGCCGATGGCAAATGATGACCCATTATTGGTCTCCATATTCAGGAGTTGTATTTGTACACTTAATTGTGGTTCTCTGACGTGAATTAGGACTTCACTGGTCCTCGGAACCTGCACGCCGCAAAGTTAGGGCGATAGTTGTACGCGTTCCTACGAACGATCAACGGCGGCAAATCGAACGCTGAGATTGCTGGACAAGGGACGTCTGGAGGAGAGTTGATGGACACAATTAGGTAACTAAACAGACCCGTTTTTCTGTTCAGACGTCGGCAGCAGGTACAGCCAAAAGTGCGGAGAGTATCGAGACCAGTGTTATGCGTTAGTATTCTGGAATAGAAGGTGGCATGGAAGCAGTCTTAGGGGCGGGAGCATCGTTCGTCAAGCTTCTGGCTGGCTGGCTGGCTGAGAGCGCAATGACAGCGGGGCGTGAGCTGGCGACAGGCTTGCAAACTGTACCCGCAATGAGCGCAAACGCCGGCTTTTCCCATCGTAGCAAGCAGCACATTTCCCGTATTAAACGTGTGCCTAGCAGGTGTTGGATTCGCTAGTGGAACGGCTGGCGGACTATCGAGGTGTCCATCCTAATCCCCTCTTCGGAAAGTTCATAGGTACCCCAATTTGGAGTTCAGAAAAAACTGTTCGCCCCATATTGCAAGTTTTTTCCTAATGTAACCCCAAATTACAATTTCGAGAAAAACCGTCGCAGGACGTCGCAAACGGACCCAAGATCCTGAGAGGGTGCGCCCTGAGACGTCTGGGCATCTCACGTAAGCATGTCCAGCGGATCTGAAAGGCCATGCATTGTCCACTGAGCGCCTACGCTTGGTAAACTTCTGCGAGAAGCGGACCAAACACAGGATGGTCCGGACGGACCAACTCACGAAATGCCATGGTCGTGCCTAGCACGCATGGGTGAAGCCGCGTGGTTCACGCAACCCCTCGTTCCTGGAAACGCGTGGATAGCGAGTTTAGGACGCCCCCAGTATCCTATCCAAGCGCATCTCAGTGGTAATAAAATGGGCAAATATCAGATGTGATGTTTACGCACACAGGCCGTATGTAGAGCGACGATGTTGACAATAGCAAAGACCTACTTCGACAGCCCATGAAAAAATTAATAGTCCATTGGCTGAATTTTGTCAAAAAATTACTCAAACTTTTATATCAACTCATTCAGTTCAATTTTCAGGCCGCCAAACGCACTTTTAGCGGTCGGCTCTTTGAGCCAACTTCGGCTGCCTATTGTCTTCTAAGTAGAGTCGGGCGAGGTCCGCGAGTGAAACGGCTTGTCCGGCCTTGCCTGACAAGCCGCCTTGCTACCGCTCGCCCAGGCAAGCCGGCCTCTCGCTAATGTAAGGCCGCTTGCTGCAGGTCAATTTCTCAAAGGAGGGGCGCCGTTAGGCGCCGAGCGCCCAGCTGTGACATTAAGGAGCGGTCGTTTTACCGATAGCAGTAAGCGCCTTATACTTCACACCTAAATGGCGCCGCGTAGTGAACTATCATGTCACAACGTACTCTAGAGTCCAAAACATGGCGCATTCAAATCTCATGACTCTCTACAACTTCTACACTGGAAGTTGTATATCCTAAAAGCCAAACCGAAGACACATTCAGGTAAATATTGAATCGTTATATAGCATTACGTAACTATGTACATTACACAATTCTTCCATCAAACTTCAGATTTTTAAGTTAACAAAGAAAAAATCATCACAAAAAGAAGAAAATGTGGAGCTAGATTGGCATCTAATTCTGCTTTACACATCAACATTCACAAAAAAACAACACATAAGATGTAACAATTCAAACAAGAAATTAAACTCTCAGGAATGAACGTTCACCCTAGGACCCAAACGCATCAACAAATCAACTATTGATGGTAGAGAAAAATGTACTTGGAAAGTCCTCGTGTTCATCGAAAATGGCAACCATGTCAAAATACATGAGCATATGCATATGTTTAAAGAAACTTTTCTCTCATAATATGTAATTTTTAAACATGTATTATAGATATGGTTATAGAAATAGATAAAGATGTAGATACGTACATAGATATAGATGTAGATATAGACAGAAACATAGATATAGATATAAATAAAGATATAGATATACATATAGATATAGATATAGAAAATATCTATATTGATATGTATATAGATATAGATATAGATATAGATCGTAGCATGGTGCATATGGTAACCACAACTACATGTGCAACAGAGATGATGGTAGGGGAAGGCGCTCCTATTAAGGGTTACATGGCAAGGAGGTAAAACCCTAACCCATTTCACTACAAGTAAAGCTAGTCAAATTGCCACTAAAATTACCGCATATAGTGAGGGTGTCGACCTTGGCATAGGAGCGGGTTCATGTTGGGGAGGGGGGGTTGGGAAATGATACTGGGGGGGTTTCAGCCAATTTTGTCGGTGGGGGATGGGCAATGCTATAGGGGGGTGGAGTAATGCTGGTAGGAGGGTTTTAGGTCGTGCTTCTTAGTGGATTTCGGGCGATGTTGCTATGGGGGCAGGGCACTGTTTGACGTGCATTGCAAGCCTAGCTTTAGGGGGGGTCACGGCCGTGTTGCGGGGATGGGTTTGGGTCTTACCTCTTGAGGGGAGTAGGAGCTTTGTAAAGGCAGAATTTCAACTTATCAAGTGCTTGCACACAATGGCAAGTGCTAATAATTGGCCATGGATGTAGGAGGTAAGCCGCATTGTGAACAAACGATTGGATATAGCCCCAATCCACAAGGTAGAGTTTCGTATTTTATTGTTTGAGCATCCCAAGAGAGCTTAGTCCTTTGTCGAGGCCAATGTTGAGGTGGAGAAGATATGGGGCCTTAAGGTAGACATTGAACATAAGTCACTTGTAATGCTATAAGTGTAAATGTTGTAATTCAAATCCATGTGTTGTGTCCACAAATTATGCTCTTTTTCATGCTTTGTGTAGGCATGATGGTGGTGTAAACCGCTCAAGACCATTCCCTCTTACTTCTCGTGTTACGTTTGGTCCTCGTATTTAATTTGGCCATGTCCATGGCAAAGTCTTTAATGTAGTTCCTGTTGGAGTGAGCGATAACTACGCTAATTTACTACTTCAACATGGCATAGTCGAAACTCCAATTGGAGACTCCAAGAAGAATTTACGGATTTTTTCTTGAATTTACCGGGTGCGGCTCGGTTGAGAATTTCCTCCTTCAAAGGCCCGGGTTTTATCCGCTAAAAAAAATTCCTTCAAGGGAGAGAAAGGAGTTTTGTACGGAAGCATGCGCATGAGGATAGCGCATGCCTCCTGGAGCAGAGGCATGTGCAATGCTACACAGGCTTGATGGTCAGGTGGGACCACCCCTGACTCTGTTGGACGCATGGAGCAGTGTGAGGGTGACAAGTGGGGACCGCCCTACACCAGCAGTCTCGAGGCATGACTCAGCGTGTCTCTCTCATCGCCATGTGGACAACTTGCGTGGAGAGCTCTGGAGCAAGCTTCACAGTGACGGTAATCCACGGACCACATGTGATCATGTGGTAGCATCAACGGAGTAGCAGCAAAGCCTCCGTCACAAGCAGCTTACGGAGAAGCTGCACCATGCAACCTGGTGAAGCTTCCTTGGATAAGAAGCTTCCCTCTAGCTCAGGTTTAAGCCAGTGGACAACCAAGGTGGAGAGGAAGCTTCCACGGAGAGGAAGCTTCCCTATGGAGGAAGTTTCCTCAAGCCATTATTCCAGACATCAACGGTTCACGTTCATCTCAAAGGACCGTTGATGTGCAAGCATTCCGACTACGGTGATCAACGGCTCTTACTGATCCAGAAGAAGCCACAGGATCTGAGGATCACGGACATGGTGATAGTTTGCACCTACAAGGCCACGTGGTCAGTTGTGGTGCAAGAACCACGGTTACGGTGAAACTTCACCATGCACCAAAGGAAGCTTCTCCGACCACCACCAAGGCAGTCAACTTGTCAGGGCTGCAAGTATAAAAGGCGGCGGCCTTGGCACATTCAACCATCTCTAGCAGCATATCTTCAGTAGTTTCTCTTCAATGGCTACACCATATCAAGTGCAAGGCTCCAAGCCTTAGCAATGGAGCACCTTTTGACCAAGGCGTTGCTAGAGATCCCTATAAGGCCCTTGTAAGCCTGGCTCTGCTTGCCAGCCTGGATGGAGGACACTACTGGAGATCCCTCCCAGGCCCCTCTAAGCCTGGCTCTGCCTGCCAGCCTGGGTGGAGGTTCATACTTGAGATCCCTCCAAGGCCCCTGTAAGCCTGGCTCTGTCTGCTAGCCTGGGAGGAGGACGACATGTTTGCTAGTGGCTTGTCTACCACAACTTGGTGGTTGTGCCAAGACCAGCCACAATCCTCTGACGACCCAGTAAGCCTGGCAGGTGCTGCCAGCCTGGCGAGGAGGTGGCCCTGACGTCCTGAAGGCCTTCCATCATTGGAGATGATGGTTCCGCCGAGACCCTTGCGTGGATGGCCTTGACGGCCTAGCAAGGCATTGCACCCTAGTTTGGGGCCAGGAGATACGTCAGAGCATGGAGCTAAGCTCTGTTTAGCTATTGTTCGTTGGACAGATCTTGTACTTGTACTTTGTACTTTGTACTTTTAACAAGATTCTATTCCACCTTTTTGACTTCCGCGAAGTTTGCTGGACACACAAAAAGATTCTGGAGCAGGAAGGACCCCCTTGCTGTAGTGTAGGCTTCCCGGTAAGGCAATGGCCGTTCCCGCGTGCCACCATTGCAAAACCCAACAGTGCCCTTGGTGTAACTCTACACAGGAAGCAATTATGGCAAAGAAATCATACGGCCAATGGCATATGAGAGGCAGAATGCTTTCCTCCTTTCCACAAACCTTTTTGCAATGGTAGTGGTAGGAAGCTTGGCCAACTAGGCCAAAACTCTGGTGCTAGAAGGTCTCCACCCTGAAGTCATTAGGTTTTCCTGCCCACATCCCACGGCACCAGGTCTCACCCATGTGGAATGAGACTGGCTACGTCCCTCCCTCTCAGATTTGACTTGTCCTCACCGTTGACATGTGGGATTTAAACTCTAATGCTTAGATACTAGTGCAAGAGTAATGGCAGAAAGCCTGGCCAACAAGGCCAAAATCGCGGTTCTTTAGGTTTTTTTACGCTCAAGTCATCATGTTTTCCCGCCCACCAAGGGGGCCATGTCCGAGCCACGTGCAGCGAGACTCACCACACCTTTCCCTCATTGTCAAATTTTGAATGTTTCCAAGGGAGAAGCACGTGGTGGAACCATTCATGTGTGGTAAACTCGTTAGCCTATCTATTTTGATTTTATGTGAGATTCCACACATGCCTTCGTGCACTCTTAACATGCAGGATGTGTGGAAGCATGCTTGTCGCCCATGTTTGGGAAAAAATGACCTTTTATGGAAGAAGACATTATTGCAATGGCCGATGTCGAGAAAAAAAGGCAAGGATTGTGTAGGATTATGGCACACTCACCCTAACGCACTTTGGCAACATGAATGCATCCATTCACTTGGCGAAACTTGTAGTATCTGGGCACTTCCCATGGATGCCAATGTTTGCCACCTCTTTGTTACCAGACGGGCCCGCATCTTACCACGTGAAGGCACGATCATCACTTTTGTATGGTCAGTGTTGACCACAAACACCAGAGTGATGTTGTCATCTATCAAATTTTTGCTTTTATATTAAAATGACATTTTGTGTCGCTTTCATATGTGTTCACCAAGGTCGTCGAAGGTCGTGTTTCATGAAGTCGTGTATCCACCTATGTGCGGAGGAGATGATGTCATCATCTTCTCTGTGCTTCTTAGGACACTACTCCATTACGATGTAACAAAGGACACACTAGGTTGTGAAAGTGCAAATGGGTATACAAATAGCACGCATGCATTCCAACCTTGTGAAAGCCTCCTACAGAACAATGGGCTGGCAATCATAAAATCCATACTTTTCACATATTTTTATGGGAAGCAAGGTGTGTGGCATACCATCGTCAATCAACGTAAAATGCATCATTTTCAAAGCTTTAAGAATTCAGCCATGCATAATCTTCTCTCTGTGTACGTTCAAATGATAAAGGGTAGAGGGGGATCTTTTCATATATGAAAAACCTCTAGATTGTAATATCCATGCCAAAGGTGTTAGATGATGAAGGGAATGGAGCCCGCTACCTTGTCGTTGTGGATGCGGTTGAAGAATCATCATCCCTCCCAGTTTGTGTAGCCACCACTACATGCACAAGTTGGTGATGAGGGTGATGCATTATGAGCACTCAAGGTGTCTGATGTGGAAAAACTGAGAATGCATGTTATTGTAGTGCTTAATAGTGATAGGCTTGACAACCAAGGTGGCATCATGGTAGCATCACGCATTAAATCAATCAATGGCTTTTACGCGGATGCCCCACCTTGCACTTCACTATTAGTGCGCGAGCTGGGAGACAAGCAGAATTACCTTGGATCTTGTGAAGGAACTAGTCGCATGTGAAATTGGCTATGTAGGTTGTGACAATGAAAGCAATGGTGGATGTCTCAAGGGATGTGGCCGTGAGCATAAACATGCTTGCTTTTAAACCCACTTGGTATGCTTGAATAGAACTTGGTGTATATCTCTAGTCGTGGAGGCAAGAGGGCAGGGTGACGTGCGAACGTGGATCGCGAATAGACGTTGATGCCATTGAAGTGTTTCCCACCATTGATGTGAGAGCTCAAATTTGAGCGACAAAATTCTAGAGGAAAAAATGAAGCATGCATTGCAAAAACAAGGGGTTCTTTCAAAATTGTAGGTGTACATCTAGTCCAAGATAGCTCATGATTTGGTCAAATTTGACCTCAGTAGGTCAAAATATACAAGAAAAAGGTCTTATATTAAAACCCATGCAAATTTAGGGGTTAATTTGAAACATTAGGAGGATTTATTTGTCATATAATAGAGCTATTTATTGATATTCCTTTATGGGAAAATGTTTCTCCTTTTTCTTCAAACACACATAAATATGGATAAATGTCCACATTGGTATGTAGGCGTATATTATATGTATGAAATGTATATCAATAAATGAATTCATACAAATTTATCTATACTTAAAGTGAATTATTGTTTTGTTCTGTTTTGGCTACTGAGAAGTGAAACTATATGCCGCTCGGTGACGTCACGTAGCACGTACATTGATGTGCATGAACGTGCAAGATCGTGCACTAAAAAACATGTCCATACGGAGAAACAAAAAAATGCTAGCTTGTTGTCGGTAGGTTGACAGCAAAGTTCACATGTGGACAAAAACTTACAGAATGCCCCCTTTTTCGTCCGTCGTTGTCAAGGCCTAGAGAGGTGGTTTCCACGCAACTTTGAAAACGTGGCTAGAAAATTTTTTAATCCAAAGATGTTTGACTACTGCGTAGTGGCATTCGCTTTCAAGAAACTTTCAATTTTTCAATTAAGAATTTAGACGAGTTGTTATGTGATGCGAGTAAGGAGTAAAAGATTGTGCTCTTTCTCCGTTTGCATGTTCCAAGGGAATGCGGTTATGACCATATGCTCATCCTTAGTTTCTTAAGAGTGAACGTGCATTTGCTTTTCATTCAGAATTTTAACTGTGATTCTTCGCTGCCGTAACCTTGACTAGTCGATTCGTTCTGTTACGCAAGCATGAAAACACTCCACATCAGCAGCCTGATGTCCAGCTTCGAATGAAAAGTAAAATGAGGCTGCGGAACCACTTACATACGTGAGTTCACAGCCCCAAAAAACTGGAATGCCGTGGTTAACCACTAAGAGCGACGAGTTGCATATAGTTTCACTTCTCGGTAACCAAAACAGAAAGAAACATGTATAGTTGGAATATTTTCTTATTTCAGTGTGAGTTTTTGTGTTCTCCTTCTTTGTGAAAATTCGTCCGCAACTCTGGTTTCAACCTCGTTACTAGGTCACTCCGCGTCGTTCACAGACATGAGTTCAGACCAGGTCGTTGTTTGAACCACTGTTTTGCGACGTGGATGAGGTCAATCGCTGCTTAGACTGACCAGGAACGCAGGTGGGAATGGGTGAGTGACACTAAACCCACTTCATCAACCCACTCAACTTTTGGACACACTCCGTCCTCTGTCCGATGACGCAAGACAAGGCAAAAGGGATCGTCGCGGACGTGCGTGGGTGAGCGAAACGGTTTCACGCGTATTCACTCATATTCACCAATTCCCACCTGCGGCCCAGGTCTTTTTTTTTGGGTGGGGGTTGGACTCACTAGGCCGTCTCCTGAAGAAGTTTACCCCGACCAAAAACAAATGAGGCCATCCCTCGCTTCCTTTAATACAGCTGGCTAGAATAGGACGGTCAACATTCTGAACGACGCTTGCCTTGCAGCTGTTGAACGTGAGCGCCAGGTTGTGGGTTCGCCGCTTGATCGCAACTGTAGATATTTGTTTGTCTTTCTAGTTTACACGCTTCAAATTTCAGAAACTGCCTGGTACTGGTCACCATTCATCATTCCCGGTCGAAAGACATGGGGCGCGGTTGGAAACTCGTTAACATGTGCGTCAAATAATGAAGTGTTTCGGATAGAATACTCGGGTTTCGAGTTTTTTTGTTTTGGTTCTCAATATAAGTGAGCTTTTCAATATATCGCCCATTAGTATAAGGATGAACATCGTCGAAAGGACTTCGCTATTCTGAGTGCATAATCATCAGTATTCGATACGTATAACCCTGGGTTTCCAGCCTGAACCATATCTACTGTCAGGTTTAGAGCAATTTTACCTCATTGTGAATATGGAGCGATTGATCTCCGCACGTCGATTGGAACGGCTAGTCAACGTGCGGCAGCGTTGAGCCAACATTGCACGTTCTCAAGGGCAATGTGCAACCCTCAAGGAGCGCGATTGCGGACATTGAATTCGATTCTGCCACAATGCCCAAGAGAGAAGCCCTATGTTGGGTTCACGTGCAGCGCGGAACCCTATCCGGGGTCCGCTTCGCGCCAAACCCAATCATGGGCTCGGCGCGTTTTCGCGCCGAGCCCATGATAGGGTTTTGTCTCCGAAACCCTCGCCACCAGCGCGCCAACACCGGACTTAGGGAGGGTTCTTGAACCTCCGAAATTCGGAATCCGTGTAGGAATCCGATTCGGATTCCGATGTGGTGCATGTCTCGCTGTTCACATACACAACAAATTCCTTGTCGAATCCTGGCGGAGGAAGCTTGGCGGAAAGGCCCGAGAATACCACAGTAGTTTAACCGTGCGCTCTCTTTCCATCTTACGGCGACGGTATAGCCGATTGAGCTGAATACCAAAATCCATTTCTGGTTTCTCGCTCGGCCGGCGAACCTAACGTGATCCTCTCGATTCTGCTTGACCCAAACTGATTTTGAAATTTTCTGTTTCTACAGGTCAACTTTGTGATGCATTGAAATGTAAGGTTCGCAAACAAACGCATTGCCATCTGTGTCTAGTCTACTTGTGTCGCCGAGTATACGCCCACGCTACGTGACTTGTCGACGACTACTTTTCCTGCAAACTGCAGTGATCATTAGAAATGATAACCATGGTCCTCGGATTCTGAAACTTTGCTCGAATCCGCCGATTAGCTCAGGAATCCGCGGTTTCACACAGATTCCTTCTCGGATTCTGAAATTCGGAGGAACAAGAACACACCCTTAGTAACTCATGGCGAATCGGCTCGAGTCACAACCAACATGGTATTCCGCCCACAAGGTATTTAACATCCCGATCCCACAGCAAGCCTTCCGGCGGGTCAACAAAGTGGAAAATTTTCCATAGAACCGACGGATCACCAAGAGCGACCATAGAACCGCCGGTTCTAACCAATTTTCCACTAACAAGAGTTCTCTTCTTAAGTATTACGTGCACGACACCACTTTGTGTGCGATGGAATGATATTAGTATAAACATTTATTCATCCTTTGACAAGGAAAAAACAGAAACACTTTTTATGTCAAGAATATCCATAAAAATTTTCAAAATATTTACATTATTCATATAAATGAACAAGTATACGTAATAACATACATGCATTCATAAAAAACGCCATAGGGAATGAAAAATGTGTAAGCACATGAGGCAATATCCAACATAAGTAGTTATAAATATCTTTGAATACTATTTAATCGTGATTTTGAAACATATTCACCTACATAATATTTATAAATGATAAAAGCAATCAATTCTCATACATAAACGAATGGACCCATACATGCACAAAATTTGTACATGTTATTTCTTAAATGAATTTTATTTTAAAATTATGTCATTACATGAATTTGGTGGAAACCATAATTATTAATATGGTAAAAGACAATAATACATAATATGTAATGGATATACGTTCATATAAAAACATAATACGATCTAGATGTGACTTAATCTAGATTTAAATGTATAAAAATATGGATATATAGTTCATATTTAGTATACATGACTATTGTAATCATTATATTGATATATATTGATATAAATAGAGATATATATGAATATATATAAAAATATTTTCTGTGCGCATATATAGATATAAAGAGAGATGACTATATTGTGGGTATAAATATACATATAGATATAGATGATATAAAAATTACATATGATAGGTGTAGATATAGGTTTAGATTTAGATGTATATAGATATAAATACGAAATAAAGATATTTATGTATACATTGATACATCCCAAATACAATTATAATTATAAACATATACGTAGATATAGATATAGATATACATAAATATATCGTTATGAATGTATAAATAACCATATACATTGATTAACATACATATAAGTATGTATATAAATGAATCTTTATGTAAGTATGAAAGAAATAAGGTAAAGCCTAGTGATATAAGAATTCAAATCTTCACTAGCATCTTTATAGGTGATTAAACGAATATTTCTTTATCCTACACATATTTAGATGATTATATCTATAATATATTATTTTTTATTTATATAAACAGGTTCACATTTCTATATATTTTTACATCGAATATTTCATGTATAATTTTATCTCAATCTCTACATTTTTTCATGTTCACATATAGATCTATAAACTGGTTTCCTTCATGTTTCCTTACCTACATCCCCGCTTGTATCCATATTAGATTCGTTTTGATATGTAAATATTCATTACGCTCATAATATATTTATGGTTTTGTAAAAAATGATAGATATTATTATATTTTTGAAACTTTATCATTCGTACAATTCCCTTTTAAGTATCTAAATATTTTATTTATTTATGGTGTTTCATGTATTGAAAATATGTATAAAAATATTGAGAATAAAGCACTTATGATTATATTTCTCGTGAAAATTTTATTTCCTATAGAAATATCTCTTCACACTTATGGTAATATATATGAATTTTCTACATCGATACTCCTATCATTTCCAACATGCAAGTACATTTGCAATATCTACGTTCATGCATATGAATAATTTAAATGATATATATTATTGTATTATTTGTTCATGGTGAGATTTTTTGTTGTGTTATTTTATTTTTTTATGAAAACCTCTTAACATTTAGATCATTATTTTGTAAACACGGTGGTCGTGTAGGTAATATTTACGGGGGGGTGACCATATACCCATCAATTTCGTGAATAAGCCTCCCATATCCATGTATCGCTCTTTAATAACCCCATATCCAGCGAGCAAGCACTTTAACAACGAAACATCCACCGGTCGCATAAAAACAACGACGTATCGAAAAAAAAGCGCGCGAACACCATGCCGTCGCTGCATGAAATGCAGCTTCGAATGGATGACGTCATCACGCCCCTTGAACAATCACAAACCCCACGTTTGAGGTGTTTGTGATTGTTTGAGGGAGGGGTTTGCGTGGGGTTTGCGTGAGGGGGTCGAGACACCCCATGCGTTGAAAGGGAATCTGCTGGGCCCCGCTACCGCGTGGCCCAGCAAATGCCCGCGCAAAAAATAAAACCTTCAACCCCGAATGTAATTTGAGGTTGGGTTTGAAGGTGTTTGTCTCGCAAACCTAAAGGGTTTTGTGTGCCATGAAAAAACCAAAATTGACATGGGCGTTTTCGCTCAATCAGAATCGAGCGATGACCCATTTTTTTCGAATTTTTTTTTCGACGCGCAAACCCCCTATTACGATGTAGGGTTTTATGTTTTGCGCGGGCTCAACCCGCGCAAAACATAGAAAACCCTAAATCGTAATAGGAGGATTGCGCGTCGAAAAAAAAATCGAAAAAAATGGGTCATCGCTCGATCGCGATCTCGCGAGGGAGCGAGGGTCACGATCGAGAGACAGTCACATGACCCTCCTCGCCATGCTCGATCAGCGACGCATGTCGCTGATCGAGCATGGTGAGGGAGGAGGATATTTCGTTGTTATATTTTAAAGTGCTGGATATGGGGGACATAAAATTCCGCATTTCGATATGGTAGGGTCCGCCCTTCGGGAATGTGGATATTAGAGTTATTTCGCCCTAATATTTAAGAAGAGAACTCTTGTTGGCGAGAAAATGGATAGAACCGAAGGTTCTGTGCTCGCCCTTCGTGATCCGTCGGTTCTATGGAAACTTTTACACTTTGTAGACCCGCTAGAAGGCTTGTTGCGGGATCGGAATGTCAAATGCCTGCCGGCGGACGACCATGTTCGTTGTGACTCGAGCCGATTCGCCGCGAGCGACTAAGTCCGGCGTTGGCGCGCTGGTGGCGAGGGTTTCGGAGACAAAATCTAGGGTCAATTACTTCGTTAGCTACGAGTGCGAAATTTTATTGTCTTAGGTGATTCGACTCGCAACTTATTAACAATACTAGTTCCTGACAAAACTTATTTGCAGTAAGTAGCCCCGGTCTCCGCGGGGTCGCTCTGATTTTTTTAACCGACTAATTTGAAATCTTTCTTCTGGCCTCGAACTTAGACAGAAGATCTTTCCTAGTCCGAACGTGTTATACCGGGCAATTATATGTCTAAATCATTCGACAAAAACTTTTTGCAGACACCATACCTCAATCTAGGTCTATCTAACAAGACATTTTGCCTCATCAGAAAGAAACGAATCACGCATCAATTTCAGTGATAAATAAAAAATTAATTGAATTAAAAAGAGAAAAATATTTTTCATTTCATTATGATTCTAGGGGAGTTTTCAATGATTTTTTAGCTTGAATGATAGTGTATAAAGTATCAAATAGAAGCACTATAATTTTTTTCACACTTCTTCTACAAATGAAAAGTATTGGAAAAATCGTGAAATCAAAATTCACTTAAAATAATTTTTTTGCGCGTTCATTAAAGTCACGAAATAATGAAATGGTAAATTAATTTACAAACTCTTATCTTTTCATTTTTTAAAGAGTAATGTTTATCTTTTCACTTTGTTTTCAACATGGAAGCAATTCAAAGATTTTTTTTCATGTTTATAAAGACATGAAAAGAAAGAAATAGTGCAAAAAAAATATCTTAAAGATAGAATTCTTAAGATGTTTCATAAAAATACCTTTTTATGGTTATTGATCCCAGATGAATGATGAAATTTAAATATTCTAGAAATATTTATCTGTATTTAATTCCTTTTCGAAAAAATTTCAACCCGTGTTAAAAATTTTGTAAGGATGGTTTAAGAATTTTAATATCCGCAAATATGTGGTGGAATTTGAAATTTACGTTGTTAAGACCAAATTTAATGTTATTCATGAAAAAAATGTAATATTCGAACATCATATTGTTAGAGGCTTTTGAAATTAATTAATTATAAGTTTTAATATCATTAATTAATTAAAAAACCTCTTCAAAAAAGATGCTTTAGTATGAATCTTTCCATGAATGGCATAGTGTAGGGTCCAAAAAACTTGAAATATAATTAAATTACATGTTTGTGGATATTAAAATTCTTAAACCATCCTCATAATAATTTTCATCTGGGTTTAAAATTTCCTGAAATGAATTAAATATAAAATAAAATTGATGAATGTTTTCAATTTCATCATTTATACAGAATTCATAACCATAGCACTGTTATTTTTATGAGAAATCACAAACGTTCTATCATTAATATAAATGTTTGCATTATTTCTTCCTTCTTATGTTTTTGTCAACATGAACAAAATCTTTGAAATTCCTCCATATTGAAAATAAATTTGAAACAGAAATTTTACTTTTTACAACATAAACAAATAGAATTTTGTCCATTAATTTACGATTTCATAATTCTTAAATTTGATGATGGCGCAATTTTTTATTTTTAATTGGCATGTCATTTCATGTTCATTAAACTCATATTTAATATTAGATAATCAATAAAAAATTCATTTAATTTTTATTTTATTCTTCAAACATTATCGTTCAAGTTACACAATCATTGAAACTTCTTGTAGACTCATAATGAAATGGAAAATATTATTTTTTTTAATTTTTCTATTTTATATTTATCACTTTATTTGAGGCGTGATTCATTCTTTCTCTGATGAGGCAACATTTTGTATTATATAGACCTAGATCGAGGTATGGTCTCTGCGCAAAAAGGTTTTGTCGCATGATTCTGACATATAGTTCTTCACTAGAACATGTTTAATGGGCACTAGTGAAGAACTATGCCATTCATGGAAAGATTCATACTAAAACATCTTGTTTGAAGTGCGTTTTTCATTAATTAATGATATGAAAACTTATAATTGATTAATTTCAAAAGCCTCTCACAATATGATGTTCGAATATTACATTTTCTCATGAAGAACATTAAATTTGGTCTTAACAACGTAAATTTAAAATTCCACCACATATTTGGGGATATTAAAATTCTTAAACCATCCTTACAAAAGTTTTAACACGGGTTGAATTTTTTTTAAGGAATTAAATAGAGATAAATATTTCTAGAATATTTAAATTTCATCATTCATCCGGAATCAATAACCATAAAAACGGTATTTTTATGAAGCATCTTAAGAATTCTATCCTTAAGATAATGTTTTGCATTATTTCTTTCTTTTCATGTCTTTATAAACATGAAAAAAAATCTGTGAATTGCTTCGATTTTGAAAAAAAAGTTAAAAGATAAACATAACTCTTTAAAACATGAAAAAAATAGAATATTTTTAATTAATTCACCATTTCATTATTTCGTGACCTTAATGAACGTGCAACAAATTTATTTTAAGTGAATTTTAATTTCACGATTTTTCCAATACTTTTTATTCGTGGAAGAAGTGTTAAAAAAAATTATAGTGCTTTTATTTGATTCTTTTTGCATTATAATTAAGCTAAAAAATCATTGAAACTTCCTCTAGAATTACAATGAAATGCAAAATATTTTTCTTTCTTAAATTTAATTAATTTTTTGCTTTTCAATGAAATTGATGCGTGATTCGTTTCTTTTTGATGAGGCAAAATATCTTGTTAGATAGACCTAGTTTGAGGTATGGTGTCTGCAAAAAGTTTTTGTTGCATGATTTAGACATATAATTAGCCGGTGTAACACGTTCGGACTAGGAAAGATCTTCTGTCTAAGTTCGAGGCCAGAAGAACGATTTCAAATTGGTCGGTTAAAAAAATCGGAGTGATCCCGCGGAGACCGGGGCTACTTACTGCAAATAAGTTTTGTCGGGAACCAGTATTGTTAATAAGTTGCGAGTCGAATCAACTAAGACAATACAATTTCGAACTCGTAGCTAACGAAGTTATTGACCCCAAAATCTATCATGGGCTCGGCGCGAAAACGTGCCGAGCCCATGATTGGGTTCGCCTCTAAGCGGATGCCGGATAGGGCTCCGCGCTGCACGTGAACCCAACATTGGGCTTCTCTCAATGCCCAAACAACCTCATTGATAGAACTATTCATTTGAAATCATTCCGAAAGAGAAAGCCCTCATAGTAAGTAAGTGAAGATCTCCGTACAATTGGCGAATGATTGCTTCCTAAAAGTCCGCGCAATCTTCGGATACCGATCGCAACACAGGCGCTTTCTCGTGCGTACCTTAGCTTCCGTATCGTCAGCACGCCGGGAATGAAAATTGAGCAAAAGACGTTATTCAGCTCGAACCGGGACACCATTCGGTTGTCGGGTACATCTTAAACAACACATGACTGATATAGCAGAAACATTCATGCGACGGAACATGTAAGGATTAACAAGAAAATTTGAATGTGTGTATGTCCTATCCGGTGTTTGGAAGAATAAAAATCAACTTTACCGGATTTTGGAAGAATAAGACTGCCCTACTTGGCTTCCGACACATTAGTAATGCCCTATCCGGTGCTTTTTAAAGTAAGATCAGTTTACCCGTCCACATAAATAATAATTACTATGTACCCGTGACATCAGAGCATGAAGTAGAAGATGTCGAATTTTGCCCCAAACTTTTTCAACTAGACGGTGAGATCTCGATCCCGTGGCGATCTTTGTTGCCTTGTGTGGTCGTCGCCAAACTTGACGGTTGAACTATTTCTTCGACGTCTTCATGTGTCATTCCTTCTGTTGCACATCTTGGAAAAGTACCTCGCGACCAATGACAACCGGGGTGTATTGCACCAGTCACATGTCGGGGCCATTTGCTTCGACCAACGGCTTTCTAGAGGAAAATGTACGACACATTCCAAAGACACTGGTCGCGGCGGTCAAGTGTAGTTCCGCCATCAATTGTGGCATCCTGTCATACGCACATTGAGGGAAATGTAGTGTGGGGCCGATTCAGTTTTACCCACCATTGAAAAACATTCTGCGCCAGTTACCCACGGTTAAGAACTTCATTTACGTATAAACCCGTAGTAAGAGAAGAAGACTACTACGCCCACTTTTTGGCATGGGGTTTCCGTACTCCCCGCTGATTTTAATCGGTGCGCACTGTGTCCAAAGCTAAAAAAAGAAGCATCCATTGTCCAGCTTTCATGACGTGACTCCGATACCCACTTTTCAAGCATGCCACAGGCAGGACTGCAGATCGCGACAACAACAGAATGGGACCCTAGTGCGAGAATTATCTTCATCGGTAAACTGGAGCCTCACGCCGGCTACGTGGCAAGCCACGATGTCCATTATAAGATAGAACCGTAGGACCACTCATAACCGCCAACAACATAGTCTATTCTCCATTAAATTGCTATGAAGATTTTCCACGTTAGATGAACGGGCGCCATTGATGCCCCGGTGTATAGTTCCCTGGTCCACAGTTTGTACACCAATCACAGTTCGTCGACTACGTCTCTTAGCCACCGTCCGTCGCGAACGATGCACATTACAACACTCCTTGAACCTTGAGTTGAACTCAAGGCTCAACTCTCAAGGTTGAACCTTGAGTAGGTTCAACCTTGAGAGTTGAACCTACTCATGGTTCAACTCAACGTTGAACCTTGAGTTCAACGTTTAGGTTGAAATCAGTGTTCAACCTAAACATTGAGTTCAACGTTTAGGTTGAACTCACTTTGAGGCATAGCCGTTGAGGTTTAGAACCGGTATAATGTACCAGTTCGTACTGTCCTCGGGCACACAGATTGGTACATAAATGCACACTACGCCTACGACATCTTCATTAAAGCAGCAAAAAGTTGTCATGTGGGATCCACCTGTTGTGATTTGTGACGTTCTTGTACAGTCTACTGTGACCACTCGGCCGTGTCCATACTCGTGGAGATCCCTAAGGCGGGCCCTGGTGACATCCGAGGGACGACGGGCGGCAGACTACCAGCTTGGAGCTGGCCGACTACCGTTCCAGAGCCCCGGACACTGTCGGGACTCCCTGCTGTTTTTCTGCAGCCTCCAGGAGTCTTTTCGACGGACTGGCCATGAGCCCGATTTGCATGTTTTTGCATTGCATGTCCACTGTTTGATGATGGATGCATGTGTGTGACCAGTCGTAGCGTCCGTCTTGTGATCTTGCACGTCTAGGTTCAGACGGCGTAGCATTTTGACATGTGTGCGCAGAGTTATGGCCAAAACAGTGGTTTTGAGCCGGTTTTAGGACAGCTCTTGGACCGCCGCGTGCGACATCCGCTGTGCGCCGCGGCAGGTAATTAGGCCATGGACCTTTCATTTGCTAACTCTCTCTGCAAATGCTATTGAAGCATTCAGACACTTTGCCTTGTGTCCCCAGCCAAACTCTTGCCGTTGCGTGCACGACTTGTGACTGTCGTCACCGTCAGATTAGGTATTGACGCCTGGTCAATGGGAGTGTTGCTAGGAAGCTTCCTTGCATCTCCTCATGGTATCAGAGCAGTGAGACAGTTCTCACTGGGCTGCGCAGCAGAGATGCAGCAGAGCAGCAGCAGTGAGAGTCACCGCTGCAACAGATCCACTGGGGCCTGTCGAAGACAGCCGGCCGCCGTCGACGCAGCCCACACCCATCACGTGAGACCGTGTCAGCGGCGTTGCCACCGTGCCAGCAGTAGCATAGCAGCAGAGCAACAGCAGCAGAAGTGGCAGCAGCAGCGCCGTAGTAGCAGCTACAGCAGCGCGTGGCGGCTGCAGCGAGTGCAGCCGCCGTCCGCAGCCGCAGCGGCGGCCGCGGCAACAGCAGCAAGCGGCGGCGGCGGCGGCAGCAGCAGAGCAGCAGCAGCTGCAGCAACAACAGCGCAGCAGCAGCAGCAGCACGCGGCGCCGACAGCGAGCAGCAGCCGCAGCGCGCAGCAGCAGCAGCGGCATTGCCCAGCCGCTGCTGCCACTACTGCGCACGCAGCCACGCAGTTGCTGCTGCAGCTGACAGCACAGCTGCAACAGCAGTTGCACAGAAGCTACTACGCAGCCTCCGCGCAGCTTCCGCGCAGCCGCCGCGGAGCGGCTGCACGCTCGCGCAGAACCGCGAGAAAAAAAAAAGAAGAAGGAAAAAAAGGAGGGAGTCGAGCCGACGTCAGCATTTTTGCTTGCTCATGTCATCAGGTCATGCTGACGTCAGCAACCACCTGAAGACATCAGCACCGTACTTAGCCAAATTTTTGGCCGGACAGTCAAAAATTCACAACGTCTCAACTCCTCAAGAAACGCTGACGCGTTCAAAATCCGACAGACCTGACCTTTCGACCCATACTGAGAGGCGACATGAACTCGTCGGGCAAGGAGAAGGCGACAGGTGATCCCTCCTCCTCGTCTTCTGGGGTCCTGAGCCCACGCTCGCAGGCCATTGAGAACCTGCGGAGCCACCAGGATGAGATGCGTCGCCTACAGTGGGAGCAGACTGATGCCATCCGTACGCTGACTAAGCTTCTGCGTGGCCAGTCCACAGTCCCACGGCAGGTTTCCGAGGGAGCTGCCGGCATCGCGGTCTCTACACAGCAGTCGGCTTAGGCTCCCGTTACAGGAGCTCAACCTGACCCACCACCTTCTGACCTCTTGGATGATGATCCATTCATGCCAGGCATGACAGACGACTCCCCGGATCATGAGATTCGAGTTCTTCAGGAGCGTCTCCGTCAGCTGCATACGGGCACCAGATTTCCTCGGATTCCTACGGTGCGATCGTCACCCGACTATCCCGGTGACTATCCCCTTCCAGGAGTCTTCCCCGTCCCTCGTCCCCCTCGGCCTGCGGTTGCTCTCCCCATAGAGCGGCAATCGAAGGACTTTGAGACACCACCTCCACGATACATCACTGAGGACGGCTCCGACTGCTAGGAGATCCTCTTTCAGGTTTGTGCTACTTCAGAGGGCGTGTGGCCCTACTACCACAGCGCATATCAGCCTACAGACCCAGTACAGGTGCTGACAGCAGCCAAGGCGATACGCGGACTCCTCTATGCCATGCCACGCGAGACCGTCATCGACTTCCGCCCCTTCCTTGGCGAGCCCGGCACAGGCACCGGTGCCGATCCACGCGGAGGTTGGGATCTGGCTTTATCCCTGCTGGCCGCAGAGACGCACACCACCCGTGCAGCACACATTCGTGCCTTCCACTCTCTCCGTCAAGGGCCTGCAGAACCTACAGCCGATTACTGGCGACGCGCCATGCGCATCTACACGCGCCTTGGGACCTCAGGAGGCACACAGCTGTGGGCGCTCCGTACGATGATGCTCGGAGTTCGCCTTGATTATACTGACATCTTCACACGGTAGAGCGACGCTGTCCTCGAGCCCTTTTCAACCACTCTACAGCTTCTCCCTTGGGCGCATCAGCTCTTCCTCCAGGTGACTTTAGCCCGCGAGGCAGCCCTGGCCCATCAGGAGACTTCCCTTGCTGCAGCAGTCGTCGCATCACCACCATCTTCCCTCCTGCAGTCTCCTTCTTCATCCTCCATCACGTCCTCGTCTTCCTCCTCCTCTTCGGCCCCGCCCACACCCACTCAGACACAAGGTGTTGTAGCAGCAGCTCAGGGGAAGAAGAAGAAGGGGAAACGTGGATCAGGTCAGCAGCAGTCACAGCAGTAGTCGTCCTCCAGTGGTAGCAGTGGACATTCTGTTCACTGCTACAACTTTGGAGGCGCCCATCGCTACACCGAGTGCCAGCAGCCGCTCAACTGGGCGTGGATTACTCGTGGGCTTCAGGTTGCACACGCCCTCCGTTCCACGTCCAGCACGTCATCCTCGCCATCCTCCGGACACGTGACAGCCATGACTGCAGCTGTTCCTGCTTCTCCACCAGCGAGTAGCAGCGATCTGGACCCACGTGACCGCACCATCACTGAGCTCCGACACCTTCTGGCGCTCCGCTTTCAGGTAGGTGTGAGTGTGTTGTCATCGTCGGGTGGTCCACAGAATGTCTGTCTGTCCGTTCCTGTGATTCGTGACGACTTGTGTGGGGGAGCACAGTCAGCATGTGATGATGATGGGCTTGACTGCACCGACTGGGTTCATGAGTCTCATCTTTGTGTCCTGCGTCGTTCCTCCCCACTGACGGCTCAGCGTCTCTCTGATGCCAAGTGTTCCTTTGCCCATTGTACATTGACGTCCACGAGTCGTGACTCCGGTGGCACTTGGATCATCGATTCTGGTGCCACTCATCACATGACGTGTCGTCGTAGTAATTTTTGTTGTTCTCAGTCCTGTCACGTCTGTCCGTTCCGTCCGTACAGGCTCTGGTCAGTCCTTGCCAGGCCATGGTGTTACGGTTGTATATTTCGAAGGTCTGTCTGGCCCCTTATACCTTTCTAACGTGTTGTTTGTGCCTGATCTTGAGCTCAACCTGCTTTCTGTGCGTGCCTGCACACTGATGGGTCTCTCGGTGGAGCATACCGCAGATTCAGCGATTGTGACTGCTACTGACACTCGTAGTGTTGTCCTTTGTGCCTCTCTCGTAGATGATCTGTATCGCGTCTCTCGCACCTCCTCCCCTTGCTCCCCTTCCTCTTCCGCTCGGGTTTTTGTCACTGGTGTTCTGTCTTCGGAACACCAACGGTTGCTTTCTTCACCGTCTGTGTCACGTGGGCTCCGATACTGTGTCGAAGCTCATTCGGACACAGCCAGCTCTCGGTCTTGACGTGACTTCTTTCGAGAAGCCACCCAAGACCGACTGTCTCTTTTGCGCTCAGGGGAAGATGCACCGATGCACCTACCCTGACTCTCGTTCCCGAGCGCTTCGGCCTCTTGAGTTAGTTCACTCGGACCTTCTCGGCCCTCTTCCGGTCGAGTCCCTATCTGATCGGGGCCGGTATGTTCTGACTCTGACTGATGACTTTACCCGAATGCGGTGGGTCTACAGCCTGTGTCAGAAGAGCGACGTTGCCCTTGCGGTTCGGCTCTGGCTAGTGATGGCTGAGCGTCAGTCATGTCACACGCTGCATAATTTCCACTCGGATCGTGGCGGTGAGTTCCTTGTCGAGATGGACGGATTCTTTGCTGAGCACGGGATTTTTCACTAGGTCTCCGCTCCTGCTACCCCTCAGCAGAACGGTGTTTCCGAGCGTTGGAACCGCACCATGGAGGATGCGGTTCGCGTTATGCGGTCTGAGTGCGGTCTCCCTGAGTCCTTCGTTTTTTAGGGCTTCGCCTACATGACGTGGGTCTGGAACCACCTCCCGCACGGTCCGCTTCCGGACCATATTACACCGTATGAGCTCTGGTTTGGACATCGTGCTGACATTCGACTCGCTCGCGTCTGGGGATCCCTGGCCTCCCTGTGGTACACCAAGGACCAGCAGGGGTCCAAGGTCTCACCTTGGGACCACTTGTGTGCCTTCGTAAGCATTTCCCCGCGGTCGAAAGCTTGGCGCTTCTGGGACCCTACTTGTCGTCGCATCATTGAGTCCCATGATGCCCTTTTTTTCGAGTCTCTCACCTACCGTGACCTGACTTCGATCACGGCACTCTCTGCCACACATGTTCCTACCTGTGAGGGTTCTCGGCAAATGGGGGAGACTTCTACGCCAGCGAGCACCTCTCATTTGGCTGATGTGTCTGTTCGAGCCCCCTTCACCTCTCGGTCTCTGGCCCTTGATGACCCGACGATCATCGCTGTCAGTCTAGAGACCTTGCCCGTACAGCCTGCTTCTGCTCCCGTGCCTACTTCTGCGCTAGTACCTGCGTCAGCCGGCACTCCTATTTCTGTGTCTGGTCCAGTCTCGCCCACTCTCGTGCCTGGGTCCGCTGGTACTCCTGCCTCTGTGTCAGGTCCAGTCTTGCCTGCTCCTGCTGTCACATCCAGCCCCGTGTCTCCCACACACACGTCTCCTTGCACGGCATCATCGGCTTCCTTGCCTCAGCCCCCACCAGCCGTGGTCGTGCCTGTCCTGAGCACGAGATGCGCCCCTCGAGCTCAGGTTACTCACGTGAGCCTGGTGGCCGTCTTTGACCACTGGTGTTATGGGAGACGCCGGTCGAGGCGGTGATTGCGTTATCATGCTGAGGCCAGATGCATGCTTTGATGCTCTCATTGTATTCTACGTGAAAAACCGTACGAAATCGACCCAAGAAACGGGTCATTCGGTGCAGGGACGAGAAAGATACGGCCGTGCAAAAGTGGGAGGCACACCTCCAGAAAACAGGAGACGTACCGGTTCGACCCCGAGCACGGCTGAGCGACTTTCTCGCCCACTGCAGCCGAAGCGCCCCTGGATGGACGCTTAGCCAATGAGGCAAGGTCCATTGGGGTCCATGGGCGCTTCGGGATGGTGGATGGAGCTGCATTCGCAAGCAAGGGCGCTTCGGGCGGCCGTGACCACCGCTGGCGGTGCTGCCAGCGGCCGTCACGCGTGGAGCACTCAAACGGCCATAACTTAGCCGTTTCTTCACGGATTGAGGCATTCTTTGGTGCGTTGGAAAGCTCNCTCCAGAAAACAGGAGACGTACCGGTTCGACCCCGAGCACGGCGGAGCGACTTTCTCGCCCACTGCAGCCGAAGCGCCCCTGGATGGACGCTTAGCCAATGAGGCAAGGTCCATTGGGGTCCATGGGCGCTTCGGGATGGTGGATGGAGCTGCATTCGCAAGCAAGGGCGCTTCGGGCGGCCGTGACCACCGCTGGCGGTGCTGCCAGCGGCCGTCACGCGTGGAGCACTCAAACGGCCATAACTTAGCCGTTTCTTCACGGATTGAGGCATTCTTTGGTGCGTTGGAAATCTCATGACGCTGACTACATGGTGCATGTGTTATTTGCATGATTGCACATCGGTAGAGGGCTTCGAGGTGCTGAGTAGCTTTCGGCTGGCTCATACGGGCTGGTACATAAGGAAGCCTAGGGGTGTTCTCGGCATGCCAATCTTACCCAGAGACTCTGTACATTGCATTGTACTAATCTATCAAGTCTGAGGATTCATTCCTTGCCCAACTCTCCTTGTCCTCCAAGCATCACCTTGCACACGTCCATTCGATCCTACAAGTCTTCCGCAGCGCACCTTGGTGCAAACGCCGCCGGGAGAGTCGCACAGCGGGAACCTCGGTCACTAGCAGCGGTCTTGCTGCTAGGAGAGGGTCGTGCGACATCTCAAGGGTTGGCCCACACACCAAGGGGTCGAGGGTGGGAGGTTTATCGCAAGGGCTCGGCGTGTGACCGTCACGCCGGGCGCCCCTCGGATCACATTTGGTATCAGAGCCACGTGGACGTTCGCTCGGCTTTGCGCGGACCCAAGGGAGGCAGCAGGTCTGCCACAACTGCGTTTGGCCAGAATTTTTTCGTCACAACCGGAACCATGGCGGCAGCGGCATACGAACAGGCCTACCTCATGGAGGAGATCCGGCGTGCTCTTGACGAGTTGCGTCAAGAGAACCAGCAGCTGCGTGCAGAGGTTGAGGCGAGGTACGTCGGCCAAGGGAGCAGTGCGTTGGGGGGTGTCGCATTGGCATCCGCACATGCCTTTCGGCGGTCCAAGCCGAAGGAGCCGGAGTTCTACACCGGCAAGGGCAGTGCGAGGGAGTGGCTCTTCACGGTGAACTCGTACTTCATGGAGTTGGGCGTTCCCGTGGGAGAAGATGCCACAAGACTGGAGTAAGCGCCTACACTACTCCGGGGAATGGCGCTGCAGTGGTGGTCGGCATTGTGTCGGCGGAACACCGCTGGGTTGCCGGATGGGCTGGGGGCCGCGCCACGGCTTCAACCGTTGCTGAGTCTACCGCTGGGGCGGGAAGTGCAGCTCGGTGCGCGGGCGTTGACGGAGAAGCCAGAGACGTGGGAGCAGTTCGAGACGATGCTCCAGGCGCGTTTCGACCTCCTCAACGGCAGCCGGGTCGCACGTGACAAGATCAAGCACGTCAAGCAAGGCGGATCGGTTCAGGACTACACTACATGCTTCATGGCCTTGGCGGCACAGATTGACGAGCTCTCCGACGCGGAGGCGTACGACCGCTACCATGACGGCCTGAAGCCGCACGTCCAACGTGAACTCGCGGTGCTCGGGTTGCGGACCTTTGCGGAGTTGGTCTCGGCGGCGGAGCGCATCGACGCGGTAAGCTACAATGCACGCCGGACCAGCTATGCAACACAACCACGGGTGGAGAAACCGGGTCAGGCTGTGTCCATGGAGGTGGATGCAATCCAAGCCGGACAGCGGGGCGCGGGCGGACAGCAAGGACCGAGAGGCAAGTGTTGGGCTTGTGGTGAGGAGGGTCATCGCAAGCGGGATTGCCCCAAGCGCAAGGCACAGCAGGGAAACGGGCAGCTGTAGTAAGGAGGGGACGACCTACTGCTGCAAGTCTTTCTTCCGCAAGGGACAGCACCAGTCATGAAAGGCTTTTGCCGATTAAGGAGCTGCCTCAAGTGTTGTTGCGGAATGAAGGTGAGACCCAGCAGTTTCCAGGGATCATCGTGGAGCTGGTTCTTGAGATTCCAGAGGGGAGTTTCAAGGATCGGAGGAAGCTACGTGGGCTGCTAGATGGCGGCGTGAGCCATAGCTTCTTCAACGACAGGTTGGCGACGAGGTTGGAGCTTGCACGGCAGCCGGGGACGTCGGCCAAGGCGCGGCAGGTGTCTGGAGTGGTGGAGTGCGGCAGGCCTCTCGTAAAGCACAAAGTCCGTATGGGTGAGTTGGTGTGTGACATGGAGTTCCACACTTGCCCTATGGATGATTACGACTGTTTGATCGGCCGGGATTGGTTGCACGCCTGGAATCTAGAGGTGGATTGGAGGTGCAACCGGGTGGTCGTGAAGGCGGACGGGAAAGGTATCACTTTGCCTTTGTGGTGAGGGGAAGGAGTCGGAAGTGGTGGAAGCGGGGAAGCAGCTGCGCGTCATCAACTTGCAGCAGCGTAAGCGGTGCGAGCGCAAGGGTGGCCAGGTTTACTTGGCATGGGTACGTCCACAACAAGCAGCGGAGTAGCAGATTGCAGCGGTCGAAGCAGCGGAGGGACAGCCGGGGGAAGGTGCAGGAGCCCCAGAGTTACCTCCCGGTGTCGGGGAGGTTCTCAAGGAGTTCAGGGACATTTTTCCGGAGGAGTTGCCGAAGGGGCTGCCGCCACAATGCGATATTGACCACAAAATCGAGGTGGTGCCAGGGTCGTCACCAACGGTGCGGTCTTACAACCGCATGAGCGACGCGGAGCTTACGGAGCTCAAGAAGCAGTTGGGGGAGTTGGTGGACCAAGGCTTCATTCGGCCGTCGGTGTCTCCGTACGCGGCGCCGGTGCTATTCGTCAAGAAGAAATCAGGAGAGATGCGGATGTGCGTGGACTAGCGGGCGCTCAACAACATCACGGTGAAGAATCGCTACCCGTTGCCACGGGCCGAGGAGTTGTTCGACCAGCTTCGAGGCGCGCGTGTCTTCAGCAAACTGGACCTAAGGTCGGGGTAACACCAAATCCGCATTGCGGAGGAGGATGTGGAAAAAACCGTGTTTCGGATGCGCTATGGACATTTTGAGTATCTCGTGATGCCTTTTGGGCGAACGAATTCTCCTGCTACGTTCATGGCGTTGATGAACCGGGTGTTCCACCCCTACTTGGATCAGTTTGTGGTTGTCTTCCTCGACGACATCCTTGTCTACTCGCGGACGATGGAGGAGCATCAAGAGCACCTGCGGACGGTGATGGAAGTGCTGAGAAAGGAGCAACTGTTTGCCAAGCTCAGCAAGTGTGAATTCGCCAAGCAAGAGGTGGAGTTCCTCGGGCACATTGTCAGCGGGAGGGGAATCCGCATGGACCCAAAGAAGGTGGAAGCAGTGAAGGAGTGGCCAGAGCCGGCGTGCGTGCGTGACATCCAGGTTTTTCTGGGTTTTACGAACTACTACCGGAGGTTTATCCGGGGGCACGCGGCAATGGGAGCACCCTTGACAGACTTACTCAAGAAGGGGTGCCAATGGGAGTGGGGTGCAAAGGAGGTGCAAGCCTTCGGTGCAATGAAGGCTACCATGTGTCAAGCCCCGGTGTTGGTGCATCCGGACACGAGCAAGGAGTACGTGTTGGCGACGGACGCAAGCGACTATGCGATCAGCGGGGTGCTGATGCAGGACCAAGGGAAGGGGTTGCAGCCCCTCGCGTACTACTCCAAGAAGCTGAAAGGGGCTGAGCTAAACTACCCGATCCACGAGAAGGAGATGCTCGCGGTGGTCCAGGCCTTCAAGCAATGGAGGTGCTACCTTGAGGCGCGGCGGTGTGTGGTGCACACGGACCACTACGCGCTCAAGTACCTCAAGTCGCAGCCGAACCTGAGTCGTCGTCAAGCACGGTGGATGGAGCTACTGGAGGGTGGCTTCGACTACAAGATCCAGTACAAACCAGGAAGGATCAACCCAGCGGACCCGCTTTCGCGTCGCCCGGACTTGGGCGTGCATGCGATCACGGTGCTGGCGGGATCTCCAATCATCCGCATCCTGTTTGCACACGGGTATGCGGAGGACGAGGACTTTGCCGGAAGTACGATGAAGGGGTGCAAGTGGGACGGCCAGTATTGGCGGCGGGAGACGGGGAACCATATTGTGGTGCCGCAGAGTGCGTCTTTGCGACATGCGTTGCTGGAGGAGGCGCACGACTCGTACTATAGTGGTCATTTTGGCCACGACAAGACCTTCCAGACGCTTGCGCGCCAATATTGGTGGGCGACGATGGGAGCAGATTGCAAGGAGTACGTGAGCAGCTGTGACACGTGCCAAAGAATCAAGTCGCGAAGGGCACGGGCGCCAGGGGAGCTACAGCCGCTACCGGTGCCGGAACGTCCGTGGACGGACATCTCACTTGATTTTGTGGGGGGTCTTCCACGGAATGCAACGGGAAACACCATAGTGCTGGTGGTGGTGGACCGGTTCAGCAAAATGGCACACTTTATTCCATGTGCGGAGAAGGTCACGGCAGCGGAGACGGCTCAACTCCTCTTGCAACACGTCATCAAACTGCACGGGGTGCCGAAGTGCATGGTCTCGGACCGCGACCCGCGCTTCACCTCCCGGTTTTGGGAGGAATTCTTCAAGAAGCTGGGCACCCGTGTGGCTCTTTCGTCGGCCTACCATCCCAAAACGGATGGCCAAACTGAGCGCACCAATCAGACCATGGAGCAGCTACTGCGGGGGATCTTGGAACCGGATGGCGAAGGATGGGAATGCAAGCTCCCGGTGGCTGAGTTTGCCTACAACTCAGCAGTGCATGCCTCTACGGGGCAGTCTCCCTTTGAGATAGTGTATGGGGTGCAGCCTGCATGTCCCTCAGACATGGCAACGGGGTCGGACCTACCCGAAGTGCAGCAGTTTACAAGTGACTTCACAGAGGTATGGCGCGGTGTACGCGAGACGCTACACAAGGCACAACAGCAGATGAAGCGGCAAGCGGACAAGCACCGGACAGCCGAGGAGTTCTCGGTGGGACAACAGGTGCTGCTGAGCTCGCGGAACCTGCAGTTGGCGGTGGTGGGCAGCGACAAGCTCAAGCCCCGGTGGGTGGGCCCTTTTCCGGTCAAGGAGAAGCGGTCCGCGGTGAGCTATGAGTTGGAACTGCCGGACCACTATGAGATCCATCCCGTGTTCCACGCTTCTCTTCTCAAGGCCTACAAGGAGCCGGATGCACAGTTCGCAGCGCGGGGACAGGCCCCTCCCCCACCGGTCTTGGTGGAGGGGGAAGAGGAGTATGTGGTGGAGAAGATTCTCGGGCACCGTCGGCGCGGTAACGGGTGGCAGTACCTGGTGCAATGGCTCGGCTATGGGCCTGAGCACAACTGCTGGGTCCCCGAAGCCGATTTCCACAGGGGCGGTGCTGTCAACACGGTCCTCCGAGGGTACCAGGAGCGCACCGGGACGGTGCGCCCTCGGAGGGGGGGTGATGTTATGGGAGCCGCCGGTCGAGGCGGTGATTACGTCATCATGCTGAGGTCAGATGCATGCTTTGATTCTCCCATTGTATTATACTAGAAAAACTGTACGAAATCGACCCAAGAACCGGGTCATTCGGTGCAGGGACGAGAAAGATACGGCCGTGCAAAAGTGGGAGGCACACCTCCAGAAAACAGGAGACGTACCGGTTCGACCCCGAGCACGGCGGAGCGACTTTCTCGCCCACTGCAGCCGAAGCGCCCCTGGATGGATGCTTAGCCAATGAGGCAAGGTTCATTGGGGTCTATGGGTGCTTCGAGATGGTGGATGGAGCTGCATTTGCAAGCAAGGGCGCTTCGGGCGGCCGTGACCACCGCTGGCGGTGCTGCCAGCGGCCGTCACGCGTGGAGCACTCAAACGGCCATAACTTAGCCGTTTCTTCACGGATTGAGGCATTCTTTGGTGCGTTGGAAAGCTCGTGACGCGTACTACATGATGCATGTGTTATATGCATGATTGCGCCTCGATAGAGGGCTTCGAGGCGCTGAGTAGCTTTCGGCTGGCTCATAGGGGCTGGTACATAAGGAAGCCTAGGGGTGTTCTCGGCATGCCAATCTTACCCAGAGACTCTGTACATTGCATTGTACTAATCTATCAAGTCTAAGGATTCATTCCTTTCCCAACTCTCCTTTTCCTCCAAGCATCGCCTTGCACACGTCCATTCGATCCTACAAGTCTTCCGCAGCGCACCTTGGTGCAAACGCCGCCGGGAGAGTCGCACGGCGGGAACCTCGGTCACTAGCAGCGGTCTTGCTGCTAGGAGAGGGGCGTGCGACATCTCAAGGGTTGTCCCACACACCAAGGGGTCGAGGGTGGGAGGTTTATCGCAAGGGCTCGGCGTGTGACCGTCACGTCGGGCGCCCCTCGGTTCACAACTGGATTCCAGAGCTCAGCGAGCGTCAGGCCCCGCACCCAGGCGCCCCTCTCGCAGCATTGCGAGTGGTGACCCCGGCACAAAGTCCCTAGGCCTGAGTGTCCGCACTGAGCTCACAGAGGTACATCCAGCGTGCCTCGTAGGGCACGATCTCGTCACTCACGAGTTCCATATCGCCTGTGATACAACAGCTGATCTTGTGGTCGTCCGGCCTAACACTGAGGCATGTGCCCTTGTCACGCAGAGCTCTCCCTCTGTGGCGCCCGACCTGGGCACCCTGAGGGAAGCTCTCTCATCACAGGATGCTGACGCTTGGCGAGCTGCCTGTGAGGATGAGCTTCGCGCTATCCGAGAGCATAGAGTCTAGGAGCTTGTCGACCTTCCGCCTGGGAGGAAGGCTTTTTAGGTCAAGTGGGTCTTTCGCAAGAAAGTGAAGCCAGATGGTTCACTGGAACGCTACAAGGCCCTCTTGGTCGTCAAGGGGTACTCTCAGATTGAGGGCGTCGATTACACTGACACTTTTTCCCTTGTCGGCCTCATGACCTCAGCTCGAGCTCTGTTCGGTGTAGTGGCTCAGCATGACTGGGAACTGCACCAGATGGATGTGAACAATGCGTTCCTCCATGGCTCTCTAGATGAGGAGATTTACGTGGCTGAGCCACTAGGCTTTGAGGATGGTGACAAGGTCTGGCGCTTGCGCAAGTCCTTATACGGCCTTAAGCAGTCTCCGCGGTATTGGAACTCGGAGATCACCGGCACTTTGACTCGTGCGGGATATGTCGATGACCTTCTGACTCAGAGCGAGGCAGATCCCTCTCTCTTCATCCTACTGACACCCGAGCGGTTCATCGCCATCCTGGTCTATGTCGATGACCTTCTGATCGCGTCTCCGTCCCTGGAGGCCGTGAAGGAGGCCAAGGCTATCCTTCAGACTGCCGACAGGATGAAGGACCTCGGTCCTACATCAGTGTTTCTTGGTATGGAGATCGTGCGAGATCGTAGGCGTCGGACACTGTTGCTGCATCAGGCTCGATATGCACGAGTCATGGGGGAGCGTTTCAGCGATCTCCTTGGTGCAGTGCCCACCGCTTCCACACCTCTTACACCCGATGGGCAGGAAGCCCTGAAGGTGGATGATCCCACACAGCTGGGGGAGACAGTGGACGTGACCTTGTACCTCCGTCTCATCGGATCTTTGATGTACCTGGCCACTATCACACATCCTGACATCGCTTTCGTTGTCAACCTCCTCGCTCAGTTCTCGTAGGCTCCTCGTGCAAGAGCCCTTCACACGGCTGTGCGAGTGGTGCGGTACGTGGTCTCCACGCCGTACCTTGGACTCTGCTTTTGTCGGCAGTGCTCGATGGTCCTTGACGCCTACACTGACAACGACTGGGCTTGGGGCCCAGATGGACGCAGCCGTACTGGCTACATGTTCCTGCTCGGTGGTACTGCTCTGTCTTGGCATAGCGGGAAGCAGGGCTGCATCTCACGTAGCTCGTCGGAGGCAGAGTACGTTGCTTTGGGCGCAGGGACTACTGAGGCGTTATGGCTGCATCGCCTGTTTCTTGAGCTTGGTCAGTGAGTAGCCGCCATTGTGCTTCGTTGCGACAACCAGAGTGCTCTTGCCATTGCGGAGAACTCCGGTGTCTTTCACGCTCGCATGAAGCACATTGCGGTTGAGCATCAATTTGTGCGTGATCTGGTGGAGAGACACGTGATCTCCGTCATGTGGGTTGGCACTGACATGCAGCGTGCTGATTTCTTGACGAAGGCACTAGCTCACGGAAAGTTCCTCGTGGCCATTCGTTTTGTTGGACTTCGCCCCATGCCTGAGGGTGGTTGAGTGTGGGATGTGTATCTGTGTCTCATCTGTTTCACACTCACTATTGTACTTGTCCCAGTGTTGCACATGTATGGACATGCGTACCATCGGGTCATGGGGGAGTGTTGTGATTTGTGACGTTCTTGTACAGTCTATTGTGACCACTTGGCCGTGTCCATACTCGTGCAGATCCCTAAGGCGGGCCCTGGTGACATCGGAGGGACGACGAGCGGCGGACTACCAGCTTGGAGCTGGCCGACTACCGTTCCAGAGCCCCGGACACTGCAGGGACTCCCTGCTGTTTTTCTCCAGCCTGTAGGAGTCTTTTTGGCGGACTGGCCATGAGCCCGATTTGCATGTTTTTGCATTGCGTGTCCACCGTTTGATGATGGGTGCATGTGTGTGACCAGTCGTAGCATCCGTCTTGTGATCCTGCACGTCTAGGTTCAGACGACGTAGAATTCTGACATGTGTGCGCAGAGTTATGGCCAAAACAGTGGTTTTGGGCCGGTTTTAGGACAGCTCTTGGACTGCCGCGTGCGACACCCGCTGTGCGCCACGGCAGGTATTTAGGCCATGGACCTGTCATTTGCTAACTCTCTCTGCAAATGCTATTGAAGCATTCAGACACTTTGCTTTGTGTCCCCTAGCCAAACTCTTGCCGTTGCGTGCACGACTTGTGACTGTCGTCACCGTCCAATCAGGTACTGACGCCTGGTCAACGGGAGTGTTGCTAGGAAGCTTCATTGCATCTTCTCACCACCATGCGTCCTTGGCTCGGATGACATGTCAACCAATGGGTGGAACAACGGCGTTGAAGGTCAGGAGTGGGGTATTCCATGTTTCATAAACCCCTTCGTTGCCACTGGGCATGGGTCACAATTAAGGAATAATGGGATCAGAGAGAGGCTCGTACCAGGAGCATTGGCGGCCGCCGTCGGCATCAGGCCACATCGCCAGTGACACCTAAATCGATGGCATGGATGTTGGGGTGGCCATTGCCTAGTCAGAGACAATTAAACTTCCAAGATGTATGGGAGCCATGGATCTCGTCCGAGCCAAACCGTCCATGTGGATGTAACCGTGCCTAGTGCGTGTACAAATATTGTAGTGGCCAAGGACACTAGAGGCGTCTTTCACATTTGCGTACATCATACAAATCATGGGTCGAAAGCGGTATGGACATGACAAGGCTTCTCCTAATGAGGTTCCTAGCGCTCCTGCGAAAAGCGAAGTCATGACATGGGCTTGTATTGCGAGGGAACTTCGATGGAATGAAGTTGGGGCTTAGGGAGGCCAACGTACCATGAACAGTACCAGATCTCTCACTCCCCAGTAGGAAATGGACGCATGGGCTATGATCAAGGCTCACTGGGACTGGTTCGTTACAACCGAGGATTTTCCCTCTTGGGTGAATGACCCGTGCGAACCAGAGACGATGTGCTGGATACTTGACGTTCACATGCCATCTCCTCGCCCACCAAATACTTCCCGGCAGTCGAAGCCCTGGGCTTGAAACTCTAGGTCACTATGATTTCTACTAGACAATTCATGCATGTTTGTGTACTCTATCATTAAAGTTGCCCACTTTTTCTTGAACAACACGGTTTGCATTTTGAACATTATGCCACGATTGCACACTTTATTCGTAATGGTCTGGTGATGGTACAAGCAGTAGGTGCAGTGTGTGGATAACCGTTTTAGGCTACATAATCGTATCATAGACTGGACGTAACATTTTTCATGGTGGATAATTCATTCAAGTTTTAGAGCATCGTTCATGAAGCCACCCATTTTTTCTTTTGTACTACAGTGTGCATTCTGAACATTATGCCATGACCACACACTCTTTTCAAAGTGGTATGATGACATCACAAGTAGTAACAACACTGTTGGCATACATCCGTTTTAGGCTACAAGATTTTGTAATGGATTGGACGGTTACATGTTTTATGGACCCTAATTCAGTCATGCTTTAGGCAATTGGTCATGTATCTACCCAATGTCTGGAACCCTAAGGACTGCATGTTGAACAGATAAAGTATTGATTCCTAAGGTAACCCTGTGACAGTTAAAACCGATGTAACATTGTTCATTGAGCTAAGAACTCTCTGGCCATGGGGAAGACATTTATGAAAGTAGAACTTTTCAATCAGAAGAAGAGGGGAGTCAAGTACCCATGGCTAATCCACATCTACACATACATGGATAGACCTTACACGTAGCAAATGATCTTGCATGCCACAATCTGATTCACAAAATAAGTCACACGGAGGATCAAAACAATCCTCCTCAAAGGGTGATGCACATTGACCACTACAGGGATTGGCCACGTTTGATCTGGCCATTATCTCCTCGCCATTGTGCATTCTAAGTGTCCTCACGTGCAGTGTTGTCTCCATGAATGAGTTGTCAGTGGCACTTTGTCCCTCCACGCATGGCTTGCCATGTTTCCTCCACACCACCGTGCGCCATCTGTTCCCCATTGACCCACTGATGAAGGTCACTGGTTCAACCTGCAACGGCATAGAAACATAATTTGTTAAACAGTATGTAGACGAGCCTGGTAAAACGAGATCACACATGACCATAAGAACGTAGGCAGAGCTTACCATGGCAGACAAGTAGAGAAGGATTAATCATTACAACAGCACTTGGGTTGTATAGTGTCCTCGTCACACATGCCAAAGGAGGACTCCCACTCCTCCTCCTCTCCATTAGTGGAGGACTACCACCCCACTGATAACTCCGTGTTTGCATAGTCCTTAGACTCAAAGCTCTCACACCATGGAGAATTGGTTGATTCATCTGCATTGTCAGGATTGTCAGTCTGCGATGTCATTACGACCAAGGCGTCTGCACCATCTGCTTCTCAAATCCCAACAACACTACCTGAACCACCTACCCCTCCGCCTGCACCAATGTTTGAATCGCATGCACCTCTGCCTACACTATCGCCTGCACCACTACTGTAGCACTGCTAGCACCGTTAGAGCCCCTGGACCGTCTTGCACGGTGTGCAGCACGGCATCTACCGCCTCCTGTGGTGCATGCGAGTACCACTGTCAAACATCCTACAACATTGTTTTCACCCTCTGTCCCACCGCCAGCAATACGCTCCGTCCCACCGCCAGTAGCACCAGCGACGTCCTCTAATTCACCTCTAGCAACTCCCTCCTTCCTACCGCCAGCAGCATCGCCCACACCCTCTGTTCCATCACCAGTAGCACCCTCCACGCCCTCTATTCCAACACACTCATCACCACCACCTACTGCCGGTGCCACGACACTTGCAACAAGCTTAACTACCGATGCCTCATGGCCCCCGGCGTTGACGGCCAGCTCTCTAGCACGCCTGACAGCCACAGTTGCCGGTGATAGTGCTGTCGGGTTCTTGCAGAAACTGGGGGGGGATGTCCCTTTTGCACGCACCAGGTGCAGATGCGCTCCCGCTTGCACCGGGTCACCTTGTGCATGCGGTTCCAGCATGGTCGACAACGTGAGCGCTTCACACCTGGCTGGGTCCACCCACGCATGGCGGATTGAAGCTCGTAGAGGTTGAATCCTGGCATGGGTGTACTGTATGTCCGACGCCATGCCATTTGCGTCAGATGGAAGTCTGTGTACAGCTCAGGGTTGACAACTTTGTCCAACATCAGCGCCATAGCGTGCTGGCATGGATACTTGTACTATGTCCACTGCCCGTACGAGCACTTTTCATGTTCACATCGACCTCATGACCTGCGAGGCTCTTTGGGTCCGTGACAGTGACCATGAGGCCGCCATGGCTTAGCACCCGGTACTCGTTGGTGTGTTCAGTGTAGTGCTGCAACTTTACATCCACCACCAGAGCGTATCGGCTCTCGCAGTCATGGGTGGCACGTAGGCCCTCCACAAAGAGCCTCTGTGCAAATAGGTAGATCTGTACAAAGCAGTGAAATGGGTATAGGCACCTGCCCATTAGGTGGGCATTGAGAGACTCCATTGCATTTTACATCATGTGACTGTCATGTGGTATAGGACACTTCAGGCGTGTCCACTATTCCAACGGCAGCCCATGCGCCCTGTCTCCATCAAACAGGTACTTGTAGCCCTTGTCCGACGTACGGAAGAGCTCATCACGCGCACGGTCAAACTCATGCGTGAATGCACAAACCATCCCCTTCATGATGTTCGTTTCTGCTATTCTTGCCTCTGACTTGACGTTCTCTTGCAACGGCTACCCGTAGTAGGTGTGGACTGTGCCAGGCAACTGACGCTTCACGGCTGCGATGAGCCCAGCGTCCCTGTCGCTGATGACCGTGGCTCCATTGTGCCGAGCTGTTGGATATGCCTCTACAAGACGCTCGCAAAACCAATCCCAGTTTTCCTTGTCTTCTTGTGGGCACATCGCCCATGCCATGGGCCCGGCGTGGTTGTTGGCATCCCAGTACTGTGTCAACAGCAACACTTGCTTGAAGCCATTTTTTTATGAAAGTGTCGTCCATGTAGAGCAACCGCCTCACATGCGGATACCCATTTTGGCAGGCACTCGAAGCCACAAATGCACGTCTGAAGAGCTGCTATTGTTCTTGCTTGGCAATAGCCATGGTGGATGGGTCAACCTTCTTCAACTGCAAGTGGTAGTCGCACGAAGAGCACTGGACACGGCTTCATAAACACAGGAAATTACCACAACATGGCCAAGTGGAAAAGTACGACAAAATCCTCGTGGCAACGATGTAGGCTGGGAAGAGGCCCCACGAGTGGCTCTTCTCACCCATGAGGTTGGCAAGAGCCTTCTTCTTGGCGTGGTGTATGTCATGGCACACCAACCGCTCTCCTGTGTGCGTCTCCGCAATGTGTCGTAAGGCCTCGGACAAGATACATGGTTCCTTGCACACTGTGGGCTCGATGTGGCGTATGACCCACGCGGCCTTTCTCGATGGGTCTCCTTTCGTCCCAGTTCTGCTACACATGTGGCCCTCGTTGAAAAAAACAACGGAGACTTTGTTCTTCCTCTGCCACTGTGCTTGAAGTTGCCATGCGCAGCCCGCCTGCCTCCAGTGCACACACCGGGCCTCCAGTCATGTCGGTTCGCTTCTCACAAAGGTGACCCCCATGTGTCCCAACACCATGTAGTCTTGCACTACCTCGTAGTAGGAGTCCATGTTCCAAAAGGCATTGCCGCACGGGAATTTGACGAGGGCGTCCTGTTGGGGACACTTTTTTGGCTTGGTGCCCTTTTTCTTCGCGCTGGCGTCCTAGGAGTCCGTCGGGGGAGGGGTATGTTCATCATCAAACGATCCTGCATGGCGGGGAATGGGAGAAGAGTTAACAAGTGTCAAGAGGACCTGGCGTATGATGTTAGCAGCAACAACGGGGACACAGCTGTACTGTAATTGGATGGAGTAGCAAATACATAGGCATTAAAGACGTACGCCATGGCAATTTTGACAAGTGCAACCCACCCGTAGCCGGGGGCCGGAATGGCCGGACGCGTGAGCCACCATTCAACCTCATCGGACATTGTTATCAACGGTTTGGAGAGCGTGGAGTAATGTGTTTTTTTTACCTGGAGGTGCTCAACCGAGAAAGCCTCTTTGAATTTGTCGAACACAAAACCGTTGGTGCACCCTTGGGACACACGAGGCTCCTCCTCGTTGTCCAATTTGCCGACGGTCGCTTTTAGGAGAATGTAAAAGTGGAATAACGGTGGATTTATAACATTCCCTTTGGGTACAACATGCATTAGCATGCACGCTAATATATATTTTACCACCTTACGGTCATCTTTGTTACCGTAATACCCACTTACCAGAGTTCAAAACGAGCACAAGTACCATGGCGAGCACTGACATGCTCTAGGAAGAAGTAACGCGTTTGCCATGGCGTGCAAGTGGCACGCACAGTGTACAGAGGGGAAAATCAATCTAGTGCATGTCATGCATGTGTTGAACCGTGGGACATCATGTCTCATCCTAGTACTAATGGTCACCGTCGCTCGGATCATCGAAACGTGGGCCTGGTTTGCCGGCTGTGGGAGCACATGGCCACTATGCGAGGACATGACATCCGTGTGGCATTCCGTAGCGTCGTTGGCGGATGCAACTCTGGATGTGACAGTCGACAACTAATATCTTTCAACGTGGAATGTGTGTGGCAACCGTTCTTGTTGTCCGTCGTAAGATTGAGACCCCTTTATATTTCAAAAGACTCTACTTAACGGCCATGAATGTTCGACCGACTATGTACAGGAGGTGGTGATGGCACCATGTCATCGTTTTACAAAGGTGACGATTACTGCCAAGAAGAAAAATACCCCCTTAATTCACACATGCAGTAGCCGAGTCTAATGCAGCAAATTTGGTTTGGGCGCACGACTTTACGTCGACGACAAGTAAACAAGTGCAATGATGCCTCACTTCTATCCTCGTGTTCACCTTAACTTAGCTCGCAACTCCCACTAGAACAAAATATCTAATAAAGTGACGGAATCGGAAAATATTGTGAACATGATATCCACTCATGACAGAAAATGCATAGACTATGGGGAATGTAGTCATGTTTCTCCAAGAGTGGGTACCGCGCAGATGGTTAGTTACTATTTGCACTTTGTGGACAATGCGGTCAGCTGTTAAAATGAGTAGGTAGTCTGGTTGTTCTTTGTACATAGTGGGTATTCAAGAAGCTTGAGGCTGAGAATGTGGGTAAAAGGAAATTATTTCGTTGTAGTGTTTATGGTCATTTTTCAGCTAAAGCGGTGGAAGTAGTCACTTTGTCAGTATACAATCCATTATATCTATACTCGGCTGTTGATGGATGATATCGACAATGGTAGTGATATTGACATCTCCGCCCTTGATTGTTTACATTGTCGTCTAGCACGAGAGTACATCTGCTAAGTGCCTGGATCGGTTGCTTCGGGTGCATTTCCTTGGTTTTATGTGCATAACAACCATAGTAACTTGTGATTGTGCATTATAATTTCGCTATGCTTTCATGTACTCTTTATTGACAGAATACCCAAATAATAAACTTTAAGTCCTGAATATGCATTGGACAAGGATACAGATCATGGATTGGACTAGAAGACTTGTTCACGTAAACAACTTTGTGCATGTTGTAAGAAGACTGTATAAATGTTCCGGTTTCTATGCATGCAATGCCCAAGAAGAACGCAGAGTCATATACAAGTGGATAGGCTTGCCATTTTAAGTGCCTTTTATTGGTTTCTTACCCAGGTCAGTAAATATAAAATATCCACAAAGAGCATGACCCCACCTTTAATTTTTGACAGAGTGCACTAGTCCTTCTGTGCAAGTGCACACTAGCAGTATGTCGGAATGTTACACCAAACCATGCATGCACAACACATCACACGGGCAGTATCCACACATCACTGGCACTAGTCATTGTGTGATTTACCACATTTCTTGCCTAAAACATTCGAAACATTTGTGGGGCAATGATGGACACATGATCAGCTCCTTTGTATTCTTAACAACATACTACTCATATTGTTTAGTGTTATGCATACTGAGCACGTATTCCATTAGTAAGACATCACACAACATGGACATTCAATGCCAGTGAAGTATTTCAGGAACAGTAGTATTAATGTAGTAACACCACAGCACCAGAATCACTCTCCTACTTTACTACCCCGGGCCCATGTGTCCTATGCCCCTGAGAACACCCTAGCAATGGTACGATGTCATCATGGCTTCTTGATGGATAACATTCCTGCACACACAATGGAAACGGAGATGTCAGGCGAACTTCTGCCGCTGGTCCGCGGGAAGGTCACTCCGCGGAAGAGTAGCTGGACATGATAGGAACCGCGCAAGGCACGGTGGCTCCCGCGGTATGCACGGTCGAGCAAGGGGTAGCGCGGAATCTAGCAGAAGTATGAACGGGCTGCACGGCGGAAGACTGCCGCAGGTTGACATTGTCATCTGCGGGACCTGCCCTACGGACAGATCAGAGCGCTGGTGGCGGAAGATGCAAAGAGGCGGGAAGATGCAACAGGGAGATCCGCGGTGGGAAAGGAACAGGGACGAGCCGCAGAAGGAGAAGCAATCACGGAGGGAGTCAGGCAGGGCAGCGGATAGATGAAGCAATCAGGGAGGCAACAACCAATTAGCACGGGGATCGGTGCATCAATCACGGAGGAACATGTGGAGACGCACCGCGGAAGATGAAGATTCAAGGAAGAACACGAAGACTGCACACGCAAGCCGCGGATGAAGAAGAAGACTTAGGAAGAGTGAGGGTGATGTTCCATGTGTATTAGAGGAAGAAAGCCCGCAGTGCGTAGCCGCACCGCGTGGAGTCTAAGTTGGAGGAAAGAGGATGACCTGAGAGGGATGAGACCGCCGGTGTGTAGACACACCGTGCGGAGTCCCAACTAGATAAAGACTAGGCAGTAGTAGTACAATGGTCGTTCCTCCAGTCTTGTTGACTTGCTGGGATTAATGCTCCGCACCCTCATCTTGGGAATCCTGATCGTGGTCCTTGGGGTGGAGCGTAAGAGGTCAAACCTGGTGAGAAGTGAGCTGCCGGCGGTGCCCTTGCCTGCACACGGCCGCGGAACGAGGTTCCGCGGAGAGGAGCTGGAGGCCACGAGGTGGCAGCTCGCGTGTGGCAGGAGGTGGATAGTGGAGTATCACTCACCGTGTGTGAGAGACCAAACTTGGTGTGAATCGAGCTGCCGGCGGTGTCCTTTACAAGCACACGGCCGCGGAACGAGGTTCCGCGGAGAGGAGCTGAAAGCCACGAGGTGGCGGCTCACGTGTGGTGAGAGGTGAACCGCGGAGTCTCATTCACCGGTGAGGATCTCACGTATCAGTTCAGATTCGTAGTCCGCGGGGTTGTCTCTGACTTGGAGTTAGCAGTATAGAGGTGTTGTGGAGAAAGTCCGAGCAGGCAAAGAGTGTTGAGATAGGGATAAGATCCGCGGGTAGCGCAGAACGGAGCTAGCGCGGAGAAAAACAAGGACGCGGAAAAATTGGGGGTATCAAGAGATTGGCCACGGTTATCTGTTGATGCATACAAAAATGATCTCACTGGAAAAGCAGGACGGAAGCTGACACATGCATACCTTACAGCACATCTGGCGTGTCGTCCCACTACTCCACCATGTTGTCCCAAGCCTCTGCGTCTGTCGCCCATTGTCCACGACCCTCCTCATCATCTCCATCCATGTTGTCATCGTCTGTCATGTCATCATCATCGCTATCACCCTCGTTGTCGGAATATATGAGGAAGTTCATCTCTGGGTCGTATACCTCCTCCCCTACACAGTCGTAGCTAGGATATTGTTCTGGATCATACTCCTACCACCCGCGCTACAAATTGGGCCCTGCTGCACCTGCTACGCCACCTGCACCTGCACTCAAGGCTGTACCTGCAACTGCACCAACACGTGTAGCATGTGCACCGCCAGCACCTCCAGCAGCAACACTTGTAATATCAGGTGGTGCAGCACCAGCACTTCCAAGTGAAGCACCTACTACTCCAGCACGTGTAGCAACCGCACCTCAAGCAGCTTCGACAACAGCAGGTGTTGCAGTTCTAATAGCCGCTCTTGTTACACTTGCAAGTACACTTATGGCAGGAGTACATGATTTTCCAGGACCTCTAGCTCCAGGTTGCGTAGCTCCCACACTCGTTGCACTCGCAGCACTTGCTGCATTTCCTATGCGTGCACTCGTAGCTCTTGCTACAGTTCCAGCACCTGCACCGGCCTGAAATCCACCACCCGTAGCACCTGGTGCATCCACAGTTATAGAACTCGTACCATCCGCTATAGCAGAAGCTGTCATTGCTGTGAAAAATACTATAGTGGCTGACCATGCACCAGTGGTTTCTTGCTCTGCAACATCCATTTCTGCGGCAACTGTTGCAGCCACGTCCATGCAATAAAGACGTCGCCGTAGAGCCGTAGCTGTTTCTGCCGCTACAGGGGCCAAGGCCACCTCGTTCGTTCACTTGGTCTTCGTGTGCTCTTTCACACCACAACAAGGGCACATGTTGTTTTTCTTGCGGCCACTTCTCAGGCGGCCTCTCCCGCGCTTTGGTCCCGGGTTAGTCCACGATTTTTTAGTTGGGGCCTGTAGTACGTGCAAATCAACTCCGGGCATGAGGTTGGCGTATGTTCTCGTGTACGCCATGAAGGTGTAGTGCATAGCTGTCACCACATCCGTGTTTTTGCTTGCACATACACAATGAAAAGTTGTTCCATGGCTAACATTGAAAACTGACAGAGTGTAAAGGTTTTAGCATGACCAGGGCTTACCTTTCTCCATGAGGTAGGCACACACGTGCTGGCATGGCATGCTCCACTCCCTGAATGCACCGCAGCTACAGGAACCAGCTGGCATGTTCACGTGACGGGCACGACTGTTGTACCCCGTCACCACAGCCGTACGTGGCCCTTCTTCCTGGACACAGTACTCGCGTGACATGACCGACATATTGAGAAGGCGCTTGGCGAGTGCTGGCACCAGGTTGCCCTCACTTTCCTGCACAAGCTTGCGGTGCTGTGATAGCAGCTGCTGCACCGAGGTGTAGACAAAGATGAAGCAGAAGAAGGGGAAGAGGTGCCTGCACTCCGCAAGACGTGCATTTGGACTTTAGAGGTAGTGTGCCCACCTCTGCTGAAAAGTCACTAGAGGCAGGCCCACTTCTACTTTAGGATGTCACCTTCACCATTGAGGCCGAGCAGAAACACAGAGGCACGTGCATGAACACACCGGAGCTGCGCCTCGCACTGCCCCCACTCTGTAGTGGTCAGGGCGTGGGCCAGCCGCCAAAACCAGTAGCCTGCCTGCTTACCACAGTGCTTCCTGGTGTTCTTGCGTAGATGCAAGGTGCCGTATGTATGCACTGCACCAGGCATCTTCTCTGCCATAGAAATTATCAGGCCCTTCTCGCAATTTGAGATATCCATTGTGCCCTCCTGTGTAGCAGTTGGATAGGCAACAGTTGGATGAAGGCATAACCATTTCCGATGGTCTTCGTTCTCTACAGAAACCAACGCCCAAGCCAACGGCACGGCATTGTCATTCACATCACAACACTGGCAAAAGAGCAACACCTGTTTGTGCCCATTCATTAGGTGCGTCCCGTCCATAGTGAGCAGCCGACGGACGTGGTCTAACCCGCGTCTCAAGGCTCCGGGTGCGACGAAGGCCCGTAGGAACACACCATTCTTTTTGGCTTCCGCTGTAGCGTATGTATGCGGATCCACCCGCTTCAACTGCATAGAGTACACATGCACCCAGGGAGAGGTCGTTGAAGAATGATAGAGAAAAGAGGAGAACACATTTCATATCGGTGTCTTGCAATAGAAACTCACCTACTTAATATAAACTAGAAACAGGGCCCAGATTTTGGCCTTGGGGCCCATGACAACCTCCTGCGCCTTGTCTTCATGCGGTGCAAGAGGTGGGTGTCGATCTTAACTCCGGTTTGGACTTCCACAACCTCCTTCACAACCTTGGTATTGGCTGTATGGTTGCACTTAAGGGTCCCCGCAATCTGTCGGACAACCCATCTTGTTGACTTGGATGAGTCACCATGACTGACCCTGGGTATGCAGTGATGGCCATCTTTAAACTCGCTGATGACAGCCTTGCCAGACCTGTTGTTGAAGTGGGCCCGCAGAAGGCACGAGCACTCTTTATTCTTCCACTACCCGCACCGAGTAGTGAAACGCCCTGGTTCACTGGGGACCCACGCGAGAGTCATGCGGTTTTCGATAGCATAGTCCTCAACAGCCTGTTGACATGCCGCCATGTCAGGGAACTCATTGCCGGGCGAGAAGTTTGGTTCAGGAGCTTTCCTCTTTGGTACGGATGGGCCAGCCTCATCGTCAGAAGACACTGCATGCGCAAGCAAAGGATTAGATGGAGAACGTAGAATGATGCCATGAAACCAAAAACAGCAAAGCAAGACATAAATTACCAGGACCAGGCATAGAATAAACACGACGGCCACAGGCCATCCGTAGATAGGATGTGGCAGTTGAGTGCTGCTTACTCGGATTTGTGTCACATGCAACTCTGAGCCTAGCGATATCCATGGCATCTGAGGATGCAAAACTTGCACCAATCAGAGCGCCTAGAGGGGACGAAGGAGAACAGCGTCATGCATTACAGAGTTTGCAGTGGGCGGAGCACGGAGGATAGAGCTAAGGTGGTCGTCTGCACCATGGTTGGAGGTGGAGTTCCGCCTCTGGCTGGAGGCCCAGCGAAGCTTTGCGGCCATCTTGAAGAAAAGTGGGTAAAATGATCACTTTTTGCAATAAAAAAACTGTAAGTACCAAGGAAGGAGTCGTTCCTCCAGGTCCGTCCACCGGAGCCGTCTCCTTTGTGTCCATTCCACAACGATGTATCCACTTGCGACTGACTACTGAGGCCAGGACACCCAGCAGTCGGGACCAGGGGCAACTGGCTACGAAAAGGGCATTTGCTTCTTCCCTTGCTGGCCAAGAACCGTCATAAACACTCGGTACAATGATGCACATCGTGGGGGCATGCAGGAGAAAGGATAGTCCGAGACAGGACGAAGGGTTGCAAACGGAAAGGTTTGGTGCATGGATCATTCCCGATGCTTGACATTGACAACTGTTCACTGTACTCTGTCATGGTATTCTTGTACGTTGAGATGCGGATAGCGACGTCCTTGTGACAGCTGGCTGAAGTTGCCACTGAAGTGAACGTTTGCCAAGGACGTATTTGTCACTTGCGCCGTTGTTTTGTACGCGTCCGCAAACAACGGCACAGTTTGGCCGTTTACATTGTTGAGTGTAAAAGTCGCTGCTAACATTGTCGATGAAAATGAAGGGGTGCGGCAATTTGCCTCTAAAAACTTGGAGGTGTATCATTTATTAACCTTTTTTGATGAGTCGTTGACAGACACTGGCAAAACTTATCTAATACTGACATCAAATGCATCTGACACAATCAAATTCCCTATAAATTTATGTTTTGTCCTGAAAATTAATATTAGAATACCCACTCAACAAAAAAACATTAAGACATTGCCCTGTCGGCATTCCTCACTCCGTCGACGCGGGCAATGTATTCCTACGTCTCTGTCCAATGGACAGGGCAGTCTTATTTTTTAACTAAGTGGACCGGGCATCAATAAATTTTGTTCGTTGGATAGGGCGTCACCACCACCCTCGTGGAATGGGTAGAAGATTGATTGGGTAGAAGATTTCTCCCTTCATGCGACAGGCACAAGCGAAGTCCTTATCCACGTCAGGACATCGCAACCAAGTGTAGAACTACGTCTTCTAACTATGGCAACTTCAACCACGTCACCAATTGCCACAGGCTCACGGCCAAGTCCTCACAGACGTGGATATGAGATTTTGCTAAAGAAACCTAACTACTCAAACCTGGCGAGTCTGCCATAGCACCATAGGACCAAGCACAGTTCCAAAGGCTTGGCACTGTTACCATCTAAAAACACACCAATTGGTCACATCAAAACACATGTACTTTTATGAGACCCGTTTTGCACCTCAAAGCTGTCAAGCAAGGTATCAAGGTGCATTTCAACGTTCGCATCTCGTGCAAAAATCCCACTCACCTCCTCCCTGAGCTCATCAGCTGAGTACACTGGATCAACCCGTGATTCTTGATGGATATGAGGGTGCCAGAAAGTGACAAAAATAGGTTGCTCGATAAAAATCCATTGGCATGACAGCTGCATAGAGGATATTTCACGGATTCCAACGCACTTTGCGGAACTCAATTTGGAGTCTGTTTGAGTGAGATTTAGAGTCCAAAGTTTGTAGATCATGGGTCGGGCTCAAGTGACGACCTGAGCACTTTGAGATCAAAAGGCAGCCAGGACGGCTGAGAGTGACCTTCAAGGAGAAAATCCAGCTGGAGGACCTCCAGGAGACTTCAAGGAAAGAGCAGTCCACAATTGTTGGTCGTGCAGGTCAAGTGAGACATAATTCTCGTGTGATAACGTGAACGCCGCTCATCCCGCTAGGCTAGGAGGCTGTGCTAGAGGGTTATCTTTGACAGAGTGTATCTCAGTGCTCCCTTATTCAAATGTGGCATATAAGGGCTTGTTAGAAAGCTGTGATCACTCAAGAGTCAATTCAGAAATTTGCGTTCTCTGCAAAGCTACATTTGCTTCTGTAATTTTGGTCTGTGCAACTTGCAACTCCCTTTCACAAATAGTTGGTCCTGCCTAGGCGGCTCTTAGTGAGCCTGATCACCTCCCTTAGGGCTGCCCTTGTTTCCATCAGTGGAATCAGATCGCCAGGGTTTGAGTCCCTCTATGGAAACCAAAGGTGGGTCCACTCCTAGGTGTGAGGAGTGTAGCACGGGCCGGCCTCTCCTCATGGCTTGAACGGGTCCTTGGTCTGTGGGCGGTTGGACTGGATGGATTGAGGGTCGCAGACCCTCAATTACCGCGGTTTTGGCCCAATGGGCCACGCTTCCTGTACCAATTCATTACACTGGTATCAGAGCAAGAACAAGGCCTTGCCTCATCCTTCAAGCATTCCTTGCACCCTGTTGTGTGAGAGAGTCTTTTGGGGGCTGATCGTTGCACTACCATGGCGACATCCGCTTCGGTTGTGGCCGACGTCAACATCACCAAGTTCGAAGGCAAGAACTTCTTCAACTGGATCCACAACATGGAGATGGTGTTGATGGAGAAGGGTCTCTAGAGCCAGGTGGATGAGAAGGAGAAGGAACCAGCTCAAGGCTCCCTCTATCCTAGCGAGGCCCGTACCTACCGCAAGAAGCGTGACTACGCCCTCACCACCATCTACCTCTACCTCGCCGAACGGCAGTAACTCCTTGTCCATGGCATCCTCACGCCAAAGGAGTTTTGGAAAATGCTTGAGTCCACTTATGCCTCCAAGTCAACCCTTATGAACATGCAGCTACATTGTTGCTTTCACATTGTGAAGATGGATTAGTCCGGATCCATGATTGACTACATCAACATGGCAAAGTCTCTCTCTGACCAGCTTGCTATGATTGAGGACCCTGTTAAGGAGCATGTGCTCATGCTAACCATCCTTTTCTGGCCTTCCTAACAGCTACACTCCTCTCATTGTTGCCCTGGACCAGCGTGGCAACAAGCTCTCCCTCAATGATGTAGAGGAGAGCTTGCTATTTGAGGAGGAGTGGCGCAAGGGAGATGAGGGCGGAAGAAGACTGGACGTTGCTCTCATCACCAACTTTGGCCATGGGGTTGGTGCTGCACCAACCAGGAGCAACGGCGGAGGAGAGAAGAAGAACGGGAGATGCCACTTCTACAAGAAGCCGAGCCATTGGACGCGCAAATGCTGGAAGAAGAAGGTAGACCTTGCGGCTGGAGTGGGAGCAAGAAAACAGTCCGACACTTCAGCGAACGCAGCAAATTGAAAGAGTGGATTCGTGACAAACATCCGGGTCTTCCACGTCACTGACAACACTGCCTTATTCTAGATCATTGACTCGGGAGCCCCGCGACACATGACGTGTCATCGGGAGTGGTTCGTTGTCTACACCGCCATTGAGCCCCGTCGGGCGTACGTGGGGGAGAATCATGTACAAATGGCGGTTGGGGAGGGTGAGATTATGTTTTGTGCTTCCGTTGAGGGCAAGCACGAGGAACGTCATGTGAAGGAGGTGCTCCATGTCTCCGGACTGGCAGCTAACCTCCTCTCTGTCTCATCTCTCATCTTCAAAGGCATTCAAGGTACATTTCAACATTCGCATCTCGTGCAGAAATCCCACTCACCTCCTCCCTGAGCTCATCAGCTGAGTACACTGGATCTACCCGTGATTCTTGATGGATATGAGGGTGCCAGAAAGTGACAAAAATAGGTTGCTCAATAAAAATAATTTGGCATGACAGTTACGTAGAGGATGTTTCATAGGTTCCAACGCATTTTACGAAACTCAATTTGGAGTCTGCTTGAGTGAGACATGGATTTCCAACTTTTGGAGATCATGGGTCGGGTTCAAGTGATGACTTGAGCACTTTGAGCTCAAAAGGCGGCAAGATTATTAGCCAGAACAACTGAGAGTGGCCTTCAAGGAGAAAATCAAGGTGGGGGACCTCGAGGATACTTCTAGGAAGGAGCAGTCCACGATTATTGGTCGTGCAGGTCATGCGAGACACAATTCTCACGTGTGACAAGGTGATTGCCGCTCATCCCGCTAGGCTAAGAAATTGCGCTAGAGGTTGAACTTTGACAGAGTGTATCTCAGTGCTCCCTTGGTCCAACGAGGCATATAAGGGATTTTTAGAAAGCTGTGATCACTCAAGAGTCAATTCAGATATTTGTGTTCTCTGCAAACCTACATTTGCTTCCGTAATTTCTGTCTGTGTAACCTGCATCTCCCACTCACAAACAGTTGGTCCTGTCTAGGCGGCTCTTAGTGAGCCTGATCACCTCCCTCTCTGGAGATTTATCCTTGGTGTGTGGAGAGCACAGTCGCAGCAGAAAGATAGATTTGGAGATGTCTGGAAGCCAGAGCTGGAAAATACAGGTTAATGACAATGAGCAATGTAGAGGGTATTTATACTCTCTGGCCGGCTACTCTAGCCCAGGCCTACTGCTCTCCTAGCTTGCTGTAGCAAGCCATTTGCTCCTGTACTTGGTGCCCTACTTGTACCTGAACGCGGTGTCCTATTTGCACCTAGTGCCTTGTGCGAGAAAACCCCGGCCGTCGATCATCGAGATCGACGGTCGATCTTGTCTCTCGGTGAGCCACCGTGTTGGCTCGACGCCTCTCGGCGGTGGGCACGGTCGTCGTATTGCGCATGCCACCGGGAGTGCTGTGACCGTCGCGCAGTCGTAGCCACCGTTTTTGCTGCCGCCGTTGACCGCGTCCGGTGCTGGGGCTCCCATCGGGGAGAACCCCTCGGCGGGTGGCGTCACTGGTATGCCACTCGTTGAGGGCGCCAGCGCAACCCTGTTTCTGGCACCAGCGCAACCCCACTTTTGGCACTTGCGTGTTTGTTCCAAACACGTAACCAGGGTTGCATGTTTGGAACACGCACTCAAAGCCACGAGCAAAACACCCCCTTGCGCCGGCGTACTCCACATGCTGGCGCGAGTTTGCTCGCTCCTCCTCCTCCTTGCATCGGCGGTCAAGCGGAGGTGAGCTTGACCACTCGCACAATTTCCGAAGATCAGAAAATTGCCAGCATGCCCCCAAAACTCGGACGAGCCCCGAGTATGCCAGAAAAATAGGGCACCTCGTTACATTCACCCTCCCCCGTTGGAGGCGCGACGTCCCGGCGCGCCTGAGATACTCCTGGAGAACAGTGTTGGTACCCCTGACATGGAAGTTGGCCTCTGGCTCCCAAGAGTTGTGCTCCGCCGGGTAACCCTTCCACTACACTAGAAACTCACGTCGTCGTCCCCTCTGGCGGTCCGCCAGAATCTTCTCCACCTCAAACTCCTCACTCCCTTCAACCTCAAATGTCCCGCGACCCCGGAAGAATGTGTTGGGGTCGCGGTAGGCACGAAGCAGGGAGATGTGGAACACCGGATGGATGGTGTAGTGAGATGGCAGCTCCAACTTGTATGAAACGGCCGACCACTTCTCCAAAATACGGAACGGACCCACCCATCGTGGTTTCAGCTTGGGACCCCCAACTCTCATCAGCTGCAGGTTAGCAGAGTTCATCACATGATCTACCACTTGGAACTCCTCCGTAGAGTGATGCTTATCAGCCTGCCGCTTCTGCTACTTCTGTTCCTTCAATAGCCGTTGCCGCACCACGTCCCAAGTGGTGGCAAACCCTTCACCAATCTGCTGTACAACCAAAAGAGATGTTGCTGTAGCAAGAGCGGCTGGGCTCAGTGGCTGGTGGCCATACACCAGCTCAAATGGTGACTTTCCTGTTGATGCTGACATCGCTGAGTTGTAGGCAAACTCTGCCACTCGGAACTTCTCCTCCCAACCCTCTCCATCCGGTGGGACCATGTTCCGTAGCAGATGCTCCAATATCTGGTTCGTGTGCTCTGTCTGTCCATCACTCTGTGGGTGGTATGCCGTGGTCTGCTGTACTCGTGTGCCCAGCTTCCCCATGAGATCTCTCCAGAATCGCGAAGTGAAGCGTGGATCGCAATTTGAGACCACCGACTGCGGCACTCCATGCAGCTTGATGACATGATTGAGGAGGAGTTGAGCTGTCACGACAGCTGTGATGCTCTTAGGACATGCGATGAAGTGTGCCATCTTGGAGAACCGATCCACCACCACCAACACCGTATTTTTGCCTTGCTACGTCACAGGCAACCCGCCGATGAAGTCAAGCAAGATGTCTGTCCATGGCCTCTCTGGTACAGGCAATGGTTGCAGCTCCCCAGGTGGCTTGGTCCTCCGCGCCTTGATGTGTTGGCATACATTGCAGGTACTCACAAACCTCTTGCAATCAGTTGCCATTGCTGACCACCAGTATTGGCGTGCCAAGGCTTTGAGTGTCTTTTCGAAGCCAAAGTGACCCGAGTAGTGGGTGTCATGCGCCTCCTCCAACAAAAACTGCTTCAATGGCGCATAGTCCGGCATGACAATCCTCCTCTCCTGCCCCCTTCGCCAATATCCTCCATTCCACGTGGCGTCTTTCAGCACACCACCCGTGAACTCACTGTCCACGCCATAGCCGTACTTGAACATGCTATGCATGACTGGATATCCCATCAGCACTGAGATGGCATTGGGGCTCAAGTCCGGCCTCCGCGATAGAGGATCTGCCGGGTTCACCTTCCTAGGCTTGTACTGGATCTCGTAGGCAAAACTCCCTTCCAAGAACTCCATCCAGCGAGTCTGTCGGCGACTGAGGTTGGGCTGCATCTTCAGGTACTTCAAGGCATAGTGATCCGTGAAGACCACGCAGCGTCGCGACTCGAGGTAGCACTTCCAGTGCTTGAACGCATGGATCACCGCCAACATCTCCTTGTCATGGATTGCATAGTTCAGCTCCGTCCCTCGCAACTTACGAGGCGCGTACGCAATCGGCTACGACCCCTTTCCGTGATCGTGCATCAGCACCGCCCCAATGGCATAGTCGCTTGCGTCCGTCGCCATGACATACTCCTTGGACGAATCCGCATGCACCAGAACCAGAGCTTCACATATTGCAGCCTTGAGCTCCTCAAAGCTCGTCTGCTCCTTCACGTCCCATTCCCACTGGTGATCCTTCCGTAACAACTGGGTCAGCGGCGCACCCTTCTCTGCGTACCCCCAGATGAATTTCCGGTAGTAGTTGACAAATCCCAGGAACACCTGGATGTCACGCACACACTTTGGTGTCGGCAACTGCTTCACTGCTTCCACCTTCTTTGGGTCCATGCGGAGACCCTTGTCGCTCATGATGTGCCAAAGGAACTCCACCTCCCTTTTCTCGAACTCGCACTTGGAGAGCTTTGCAAACAACTTCTCTTTCCGAAGAATGTCCAGCACCTGGCGAAGGTCTTTCTGATGCTCTTTTAGAGCTTGGGAGTAGATGAGGATGTCGTCGAGGAACACCACCACAAACTGGTTCAAGTGAGGGTGGAAGATCCTGTTCATGAGGCTCATGAACGTTACAAGAGTGTTGGTCAACCGAAACGGCATCACGAGGTACTCGAAATGGCCGTACCGCGTCCGAAACGCCATCTTCTCTACATCCTGCTCCGCAATCTGGATCTGATGGTACCCAGAGTGCAAGTCAATCATACTGAAGTATTGCGCTCCCCTCAGCTGGTCAAACAACTCCTCGACCCTTGGCAGCGGGTACCAGTTCTTGATCATTACATTGTCCAGTGGGCGATCGTCCACGCACATCCGCAGCTCCCCTATCTTTTTCTTCACAAAGAGGACCGGTGCAGCATAGGGTGACATCGATGGTCTGATGACCCCTGCTCTGTCAGCTCCTCCAACTGCTTCTTCAGCTCACCCAAATCATTATCGCTCATGCGATAAGCAGCTCGCACTGTTGGAGTTTCTCTTGGAACCCGATCATTTTTGTAGTCAATGTCCCGCTTCGACGGTAAACCCTTTGGAAGCTCAGCAGGCAACACGTCATTGTAGCCGTGTAACACTCCCCTGATGCCTTCCGATAGCTCTGCTGCTGGTGTTTTCAGCTGCTCTTCCTCTTGTTGCTTTGCCAATGCTACCAACACTTCTAACTCTTCAGCTGCTATCTTTTGCCGCACCCACACAAGGTACACTTGATTTCCCTTGCACTGACAGCACTTCAGCTGCACGTAACTCAACTGCAGTACCTTGCCTACCTTGGAGTCCTTCTCCTCTGCCCACAACGGCAAAACAATTTGCTCTCCACATTTCTTCACTTTCACTGGTTGCGCACCCAATCCACAGCAGGATTCCACCGATGCAGCCAGTCACGCCCCAAATGGCATCGTAGGCATCCATCGGGCACGTCCAAAAGTTCACCTCGCACGATAGCTTGCCCAAACGGATCCTCAGAGGCTTCTGAGGCAGTCCGCACTCCAGCTCCCCTTGCACCAACTTGGCCGTAGTTGGCTTCCCGGATAGCCGTGCAAGCCCCAACCTCTTTGCAAGCTCGTCGCTGAAGAATGAGTATGACTCGCTGCAATCCAGCAATGCTTTAATTTGTCGGCGAGTCTGGTGCCCCTCGCCGTCCGCAGAACCAGCCGATAAAATTTTGGATTTTAAGAGGATCCCCGGAACGCTCCCGCTTCCTTCGCTCCGGAGCAATACACTCGGCAGCTCCCAAGTTGTCGAAGGACTTTTGGGACTGGTGTTTGCTGATGCGGACAAAACTTTCCCAGCAGTTGGCCGTCCGCCACTCACTGCTGGTTGTCGTTTCCCTGCTCCTTCTTTTTGCAGTCCTTCTTGTGGTGCCCAGGCTTTCCACAGATCCAACAGTTCCCACCACGCGGCTTGCTCTGCTGCTAGCCTCCTTGCACTACGTCGATCTCCATGGGGTCGGCTTGTTGGTGCTACGAACTCCGTGATTCCACTCAGTGCCAACGTGCACTGAATTTCTACCTTCAAGCCATCATGGTAATTGTCTGTCATCTCCGGCTCGCTCATGTCGTCGATCTCCGAGCACAACGCCAAGAAACGGCGTGTGTACTCTTGCACTGAGCTGATCTGTTTCGGCTGCTTAATCTTGTTGTGTGCGACCATGGAGGCGTTCACGAGATCAAATCGATCTCTGATGGCTTGCTCGAACTGCTCCCATGTCGTCGGCACGCGAGCTTCAGCTTGCACCGCGCCTGGCTGCCACAACATGGCATGTTGCACAGCTGCGTTCCCACCTCCACCTCGAGTGGCCAGCATATTCAGCTGCCTCCACCACTCCAATGCTGCTCCGCATAGTAGTGTCACCGCGTATGACACACGCACAGCATCGTCCTCTAGAGGGTGACCCAGAGTCCCAAATTAGTTGTTCACCACGAGTAACTGAACACTCACTCCCTTGACTGAGGGATTGAACGGTTCCGGAGCCTTTGGCCTTGGTCTTGGCGGACTCCTTGGCCGGGCCACCCTAACCTGTCCAGTGCCAGTCTCGTCCCGTAGGTCAGCCATCTGCCGATTGAGCCACTCGTTTTCTAGCTTGAGGGCTCCAANTCGTCCTCTAGAGGGTGACCCAGAGTCCCAAATTAGTTGTTCACCACGAGTAACTGAACACTCACTCCCTTGACTGAGGGATTGAACGGTTCCGGAGCCTTTGGCCTTGGTCTTGGCGGACTCCTTGGCCGGGCCACCCTAACCTGTCCAGTGCCAGTCTCGTCCCGTAGGTCAGCCATCTGCCGATTGAGCCACTCGTTTTCTAGCTTGAGGGCTCCAAGCTTCTCTACGATCTGCTGTAGGGCCTGCTCCGTGGCTCTAGATGACTTTTAGCCACTGGAGATCCTTCGAAAATCGTGGCAGCGTTTCGACAGCAATCGAAAAAAAATTCGGCAGCAATTCGGCAGTCTGGGACAAAAATCTGACGTCTTCAAAGTGCATGGGGGTCACCCGTCATCTCCTGCGCACGCACGGTAGGCCGTGTGGACGCTCTGGAAATATAGAAAAATTTCCAGAGGTTGGCTCGTGCGTTGGCTTCAAAGTCTGGTCCAGGAATCTCCCTCTCGATCAGCCTCGACATTGTCCGGCGTAGTCCGTGCCTTCGCTCCTTGAAGTTTGGCGAGCTCCGGCAGCACTTCCGCCCAACGCCTGGCTCTGGCTCTGATACTAGATGTGAGAGTGGGTGCTCTTTGGAGATTTAGCCTTGGTGTGTGGAGAGCAAAGTTGCAGCGGAAAGATAGACTTGGACATGTCTAGAAGCCAGAGCTGGAAAATACAGGTTAATAACAACGAGAAATGTACAGGGAATTTATATTCTCTGGCCGGCTACTCTAGCCCTAGCCTACTGATCTCCTAGCTTGCTGTAGCAAGCTACTTGCTCCTGTACTTGGTGCCCTACTTGTACCTGAACTCGGTGCCCTACTTGCACCTAGTGCCTTATGCGAGAAATCCCCGGCCGTCGATCGTCGAGATCGACGGTCGATCTTGTCTCTCGGCGAGCCGCCGTGTTGGCTCAACGCCTCTCGGCGGTTGGTGCGGTCACCATGTTGCGCACGCCACCGGGAGTGCTGCGACCGTCGCGCGGTTGCAGCCACCATTTTTGCTGCCTCCGTTGACCGCGTCCGGTGCCGGGGCTCCCGTCGGGGAGAACCCCTCGGCGGGTGGCATCACTGGTATGCCACTCGTTGAGGGTGCCAGCGCAACCCTGGGGTTGCGTGTTTCGAACGCGTGGTCGAAGCCGCGAGCGAAACACCCCCTTGCACCGGCGTACTCCACATGCTAGCGCGAGTTCGCTTGCTCCTCCTCCTCCTTGCATCGGCGGTTGAGCGGAGGTGAGCTCGCCCGCTCGCACGATTTCCGAGAATCAGAAACTTTCCAGCATGCCCCCAAACTCGGACGAGCCCCAAGTATGCCAGAAAAATAGGACACCTCGTTACGCTGAGGGCTGCCCTTGTTTCCATCACTGGGATCAGAGCACCAAGGTTTGAGTCCCTCTGTGGACGCCAAAGGTGGGTCCACTCCTAGGTGGGAGGAGTGTAGTGCGGGCCAGCTTCTCCTCATGGCTTGAACGGGTTCCTGGCTTGTGGGTTGTTGGACGGGATGGATTGAGGGTCGGAGACCCTCAATCACTGCGGTTTTTGTCCAATGGGCCAAGCTTCCCGTACCAATGTGTTACAATTATTATCTATCCTCTTCAGTTATCTCCTTCTAACCAGCAGCAGCGATAGCAATAGTAGTAGCCATAGCAACAACAGTAGCAAAAAGAACAGCAGCAGTACCATCGGCAGCAACATCACCATTGACAACAACATCAATATTTGTAGCACCAAATTATTCCAATGTAAGGCATGGTCTCATCATCTGCCATGCCAGACTTTAGGAGTGACACGATTCCAATTGAAACAACATATTCTCCTCCTTTACTTGCATCTCTTCGGACAGCTCCATCTCCATTGACATGCCCTCCATTGTAGTAGACATGGGGAAAAAGTGACCCAGGTTCAGTTGGTCCCTTCATGATGTTAGAGTAAGAGAGAAGAGCAGCTGAGTCCTCATGTCAATCCGGGGCAACAGCTAACGTATAGTACCAAATAGGGAAGAGATCAAGGAATGTCCAGCAAAAGTAATATAAATGCATGTGCAAACAAAAAAATGGACAGAAACTAAAGCCCACTGAAATTGACATCACATGGCAACAAAGAAATTAAGGATCCTTGATATGCTTAGATCATTAAACAAAGCCCTTCATTCCATCTAACTATAGAGAGGCTGTCACATGTGCAGAAGCATGTGTGGAAGAAGGCCATTGAAGTAGAGCTGGTTGAGGTATATGCTTTTGATACATTGGAGAAGGTATCCCTACCACCTGGCAGGAGAGCAGTGGATGCAAAATGGATTTTCATGGTCAAGTATCACGACAATGGTACTATTGATAGATACTAGGCCCAACTTATAAATGGGTATTCACGGATTATGGAAACTGATTTGTGAGATAATTTTGTTCTAGTAAAAAAAATCAGTAGACAAGGGTTTTTTAGTTTGGCAGCACAGTAGGAGTGGGAGATTCACCAGATGGATATGAAAAATTCCTTTCATGGAAATGTTTACAAAGAAAATTTCATGGTCCAACTCAAAAGGGTTGATGATTGCAACAATATGTTATGTCAGCTGAAGTGAATGCGTTACTGTTTGAAATAGTCTCCACGATGATTGAATGAGGAACCTACAGCTAAGTTGACGGATGGACAATTCAAGAAAAGTATAGTCCACCATTCTCTCTTTTTGGGAGGGGCAGGCTGAAACATTGTGGCAGTCCTTGTCTACGCTGAAGATATCCTCATATTTTCTTCATCATTCATTGAGATGAGCAGCACCAAAGAGCATATGGATAGGTGGTACAAGATGAATAATCTGTGAAAGTTGGTATGTTTTGGGGAATGGACGCGGAGAGAACCAGTAGGAATGGTGGATCGAGGTTGCAACTAGTCACAGGTTTGTAAAGGGGTTAGCATGTACATATATAGTAGTGTTGGAGGATGTGCGACTAGTCGTAAATCGAATGAAGGAATGGGCACCATCGCAGATGCAACATAGGCTAGAGTTGGGGATCCATTGGATATATGCCTTTATGAGTCAATTGTTGGTATTAATCATAGGCATCCACCACCACCAGACCCGATATTGTGTATGCTCCAAGCCTTCTCTCACGGTAAAAAAGTTCCCCGCATCAGCTCTGTTTTTTTGCCTTGGTCCGGGTACTGAGGTAAATCATTGATTCTGCAAATGTGGGATTGAGATTCAATTGTTCACCAGATGGTCCACACTTTAAGGGTTTCAACGACAACGATACTGGGGCAGATATAGAGGGATCTCACACTAGGGGTGGATAAATCTTCATGATTAGAGGGGGAGGGGGGGTGGTATATTGGAGGAGATTCAAGCAAGATTACATCACCACCAGCTTGGCAGAAGCATAATATGTGGCCTTGAGCAGTGTAGCAAAGGAGGCCACCTAGTAATAATTTTTTTTGCATGAGCCTGGCATTCGCATCTTGCACGTACCTTTCATGTGCAAGAATCAAAATGTAATGAAGATCACAGAGAACCATGTACACTATTGGTAGACAAAAATAATTTTGTGGCGCATCACTGCGTGCATGAGGTAATACACATTGGGAGCATCTCTGTTCACGGGATCTGCTCACAAGACAACCAAGAAGATTTTCTGACCAAGTCAATTGCAGCACCCTTCTTCTATTCTCATGCCCAGGCTGCATGCTTGATATGGCATAGACCATAAAGAAGCAGGGTGCAAGGGGGAGTGCTGAGAATAGATGACGACCGCAGCTGGATGGGCATGTTCATATTTATCCTCCTCCTCGTCGTGATGTCACCATCAGATTCTTGTCGCTTTTTCCATCGGACGTGGGTTTAGGAAATATAGTTTGTTGTAGATAGGAGAAACCAGCATGAGAAAAAACCGACAAAAATATTCACACTGCGAGACAAATTGCCTTGCTTTTGTGCCATTAAACTAAACTGAACGCTGAGTGAGGAGGAGTGTGAATAGAATGTTTTTTTCATCTTATCCAGCCGCGGGCCGACATATGCCTCCTGCTTCTCTTGACCTGTTGTAATCCTTGCATATTGTTACATACCTGGCCTTACTTGGAATTCCATTTACGGGATGTATCAGTGTTTACCATGGTTGTGTGCACATTTCCACGTGAGTGACTTGCTCATGGGGGTGAGAGGGTGTGGCCCTTAAGACACGCTCCTTCTTACATGACTCTAAACTCCTTTGTCATTCATATTCTGTTGTTGCAGAGATGGGCATGCAGACTATCCTTGCCTCTCTAGCACTTGTGTCACCAGCACCTGTGTGGGTGGTTGTGTGTTTGTGTGTGTGATTTCACATATGCACCTCATGACTGCGACTGTCACTCACAGGCAAGGGAGGATATGCTAGGATTGCAAGGTTAGACAATCAAGTCTATTGATAAGAATATACATTGATTTGTAAATTTTCTAGAAGAAATTATATTAGCATAAGTAACTGGATTCTCAGAAGCTCTCATCCTTCGCTTTAGAGTGGTACATTGATTTCTCCTTAGTTGCCAAAATACATTTTGGGCTGGTTTTTTCAGATGCAAGCATATGTTCTACAAGATTCTTCAATCCTAAAATCACTGGTCGTTTTTTCCCTCAAGCCTCTTCTCGTGGTACAAATACTTTCCCTACATTCATAATTTCTTACTATGTGAATTTATCTATAGTTAACCTCCCAGCAGTATGTTGATCTACATTAAGAAAATAAATTGCCATTGTGATCAAATATGAAGCGAACCACTTCTACTACTTCATGTATGAGAAAAACTTTTCATGTTATCATGTGTCATTGATGAATTTTGAAATCGCCATCACTACTTGTAGCCCATTGACACCTTTGAGTGCAAGTGTGCATTCAATCTTACCCTTCAAGTTGTCATGGTAATTTTGTGGCATGTGCAAGTGTGCATTCAATCTAACCCAATCATGTGGATGATTTCAGCATGTACGCCCAAAAACCACACATTTATATTTAGATTAACCTTATGTGATTCGGTTTCTTAAAAAACTTAACTGCAAACATGAGGCATTCACAAGATCTTGATGATAAATGATGGCCAATGAAATATTATCTCACAAGGCTTCAGTATGCTCCATGCTTGGTTCCCACAAAATTACAACTCTAATAGCTACATCCCACCTCCAGTTTCATAGGCTAGCAGATTCATACGTGTCTACTGCTGTATAATTTCTTGAGATTGTAGTAACCCATACAATGGCAAAATAACAGCAACATTTGTAGGATGGTTTCCCATATCCCCAAAGAAGCTCTTCGTTGGTAACAGTTAGGTTTTTTCAACCCCTCTTTAGACAAATGGACCAAATAGTATGGATCCTTGTGTTTTAATTAGTGTGATATGCTTGAACAGATCATCTAAATAAATCCAACGTATCACCGATATTTCAAGCAATTCACGTGCTAATTCATCCACTTGTTCTTAAGCTTTAGAGCTCACAAATACTCTAAGATCTATTTTAATGCCTAATTCATGTGTAACGGAACGGATGGAATCCTTGGCCAAATAGGCCAAAACCGTGGTGCTTGAGGGTCTCCGACCCTCAAGCCATCCCGTCCGCCCGCCCACAGGCCGGGGACCCCGTGCGAGCCACGTCGGACCGGCTGCGCGCTACATCATGGCTCACATAGGGTTCTCTGGCTCTTAATACATCTAGAATAACTACTTACAAAACTGATAGTTGAAAATATTTGGAAAGATAACTTGGCTGTTTGAGATTACACTTAACACCTTTAAAGTGTGTGAAATTCAACATTGACATTCCACGAATCAACATTAGGATATCTAGACATTTAAAAAAATGCTTGTAATCCTTTTCCTTCATGTTATAGTTTTGAATTATAGTCCAAAATTATCCTTCAATGTCACCTAAGAAATTGTTTTTACAAATTCTACGCCTTCTGCACCTTGTAGTTGTCCTCGGTTTATATTGTGTTTGCCATACGCACTTCTTTTTCTCTTAAGTGAGCGCGTGCATTATAAAAATCACTAAGCCATCTTGTGTGGAGAGCTTAGTTGTAGCAAAAATCTAGACCTAATAGTGGTGTATCAATACGTCATTTCGGGCACAAAAATATTTTAGGGTCACAACTTAACCTTTTTCCTCCTGTGAAGTTTTATCTGTGTTTGCAACTTACAGAATCCATCTTAATCATTATCATTATCGAGTTTCTAAGATTAATATTCCCCATTCTGATTTACATACAAATGGATAAATTTGTTCATAACAATGATTTCTATTCTTCCACCCATTTTTTAATAAACTATAGTCCATTCGAGCGAGTCACATATGTTATTAAGTCCTAGAGTAAAATTTGTTTCCGAAATTGTTCCTCCTCAATTCATGTTTGAATTCGGATTCACCCATTGACGGGGAAAGATTTATCTCATAAAAAAGGAACTTAGCCCCAAGAACAACTGGACCCTTCCCTCTCATTTCCTGTCCAAGGCAAATTTACGTAAGAGATGGACAAGGAGGTTCTGATGGCTGCATGTGTCCATTTGGAGCAGAACGCACGTGAGGTTCAGCGATCCGCTCCACACGGCACACACAAGTGAAGTTTGGAACTATGAACGTTTCTTGTTCAAAAGCCCAAGCTTTAGAAACTCATCAGACCTGAACAGTGGGCAAAACTATAAAGGGCCAACTAGCTCATATATTCATAAAACACAAAGTGTGACTCTCATCCACCCAGCACTGAAAAAAAAAACCCTCAAAATTCCAACCCAAAATCATGCTCAATCGCGGCATGCATCGACGAACGAGCCAGTTTTTTTTGCATGGGGACATCACTCCCATGCAAGAATTGTGAGGGAGTGATGTTCCCTTTGTTTTTGTGGTTTTTCGACATGCAAATCCTCCAGTTCAATTTATGGCTTTGCGAGCCGAGCCCGCGCCAAACATAGAAAGAAAGAAAGGGGTCATTGCTCCCTCGCGACGAAGCAAAAAAACCCTTTTTTCCTTTTTGTTATTTTTTTGCACCCACTTGTTCAACATCCAAACCTCAATCAAAACCTACCCCTAATGACATTCGGGGTTTTAGGGCTTTAGTTCTGTGCGGGTTCCTGCTGGGCCTCCCAGTAGTGGGGTCCAGCAGGTTCCCTTTTAACGCATGGGGAGTCTCCAACCCCCCTCTAACTCTAGACAAACCACCGACAGCTGGTATCACAAACCCCTTTATTGAAGGGGGGCGCCACATGTCATGCGTCTTCCATGCATGGCAGGCAACCTCGCCATGCCTTTTTGTTACTAGACAAACCACCCACCGCTGGTATCACAAACCCCTTTCTTTGTTACTAGCGTGGCGGTGGCGGCAGCCAATGGGTAGCTATGGTATTTTCGCTTAACAACGGGCGGACAAGCTATTTAGTTCCAAAAACTGGGTGTATGTGACTTCTGCTCAAATATAACTATAAATATACTGGATCGTCCTTCTGAACAGCCACCAAAAGAAATAAAAATACATCATAAATGGGAGAACACTAAATTGGAATTATAAAAGTGAATGAATTCTCAAGTTCCTTGATTGACACCTGTTGAAAGAATTGTCTTTTGACTTCACGAGTCAACAACACTAATGTCTTGGTCATTTCCGTGAGATGAAAACATACCATAGTGATTTGTACATCCCCTCAAAATCATTAATTTTCATTCGCCCAAGCTCACACCTAAAAGCATGGTTCACTTGGGGGAATCTTCCCCATAATTCTTTCCATATGGGTTTAATACACAAACTTTGTTGCTTGTTGTTATGCCATGGGAGAATCACTTCCAAAATTATGAATTCACAAATTTACAACTGGAAGTTTTTTTTTTCTTCTCCAGAATTTCAATGAAAACAAACATATAGGCCACATCAGGTGCAGGACAACTGCATCATTTCAGCGCTTGCACTTGGCGGAATAGAGCGAGTGAATCGTCGTCTGCTCGTTCAGACACTTGGAGTGACGTGCACATTCTTGCGAGTGCTGGAGAGCGCAAGTCAGCGCTGTTTGGCAATTCGAACTTCCTCACCTGCGTTGAATGAACCATGTGTTTACTTGCAGGCTCTAAAACTCTAGATGGCCACGTGGGAGAATTTAAAAAGTGGACCTTTAAACGAGTGTGCCATGGGAGAAGCACCTCCAATAATACAGAAGGGCCAAATCTGGGTGAAAATGGAGATCACATAATTAGGTGAAAACATATGAATGAAAATACAAACCACTACAGTAGGAGAAAACCCTGGTATGCATTATGTACGATGGAAGAATAGTTGGGTTTTCAATTATATTACCTCCGGTCTTAGGTTTGGAGGATGTACCCCCCTAATATTTGAATTCAAGTACAATCTTTTTCATTGATTGAATTGGATAATTTAGTTTTTCAATGAATTTGTTGGAGCACTTAAGACATTTGATTGGAAATTCGTCAAATTATAGGGTGCACATAGAAAGTTTTCTATGTTGGACTATCATATGGCTGATTTTTGGCCAGGCTTGTAAATTCCTCGCTACTTTAAGTCTTGTCACTTGAAAATTTGTCAACTTCATTCATGGCTGTGATGCCTCGATACTTAAAGTGAAGTATTGATTTCCTAGCCATGTGTCCCATTAAAACAAAGCAACTGCATAAAAAATGCAGCAATACGAAAGTGAGAGAGGGAAATGGAAATTGGAATAGACATGTGCAAAGACAACACAAAAGGAATAATTAGACCACCTTGTCCTCTTCCTCCACACCCTCGTCATCAAACATGAGATGACTGTACATACCATGAGCATGGTGTTGGAAATCAGACTGGAAAACACAAGAAAAACCTGCGTGCAGCCATGCCGTGCGAACGATGTCAAAGCTTGCATCTATGTGCTGCCATGCAAGGTAAAACCACTTGCATGACTCTTCTTTAACAGTGGACATACCCAAAGAAAGCATATCCCCCTGTCTGGTCTTGCCGGCTGCCCACATTGCAAAGTACTCCTTGAGAGTTTTCTTTTGAGGTGAGACGACTTCTACATTTGCAGGCCGGGCCTTTGGGGTACAGCCTGCAGGGATGTAGTCCGGGTGCATGTGGGGAAAATTGTTGCTGAGCCATAGGCAGACTGTTACACTGCAGTGCAGATGCCATGCATCTAACACCAGCAGCATTGTGGACATCCAACTTCCATGGCATGGACATGACATTTGGCTTTGTAGTAGGGTTGGAAAATCCCGCAAGCCCACTGCATCGTCGTTTTAAGTTGGCCCAGTGGTTGGACATGTGCTTCAGCTGCCAGCCTGCTTCAACCAGCTCTCCTGCATGGACTCCCGTAGGAAGACATCACTTTGACTTGCTGGCGTAGGTCAGCTGTAGAGGGAGCATTTCACCAGCAAAGGATGACATCACCAGCACCTTGATGGCTCGCTTATCGTCCATACCGATGATGGAAATGTTGTTGGTGCCCTTTGGGGCGTAGGTGTGGTCCACAGCTGGGACTAGCTGAATGGCGGTGTAAGCAGCGTTGATCACAAAAACCGGCATGATCATGTGGTGGGTGACTAGCACAGCTGCACTCATAAACAAATGTGCAACTTTTTGTTACCAATTTTCAGGAGACTTCTGCACCACAGGAGTGCCAACCGGCCACGACCAGCCCATCTTGTGGGTGATGAACTTGCGCACCCACGACCTCCCAAATTTACCGTCGCCGAGCTTGGCTAGGTCCTCCGGTGCATGATGGTCAATGATCTTCCTGATCTCACGGTGGATAGTCTTGCTATTCAATGGGTTTCCTGCATCTCTAGATTTTACCAACATGATTTTGATCTCCTTGCAGACACCAAGATTTTTATTCAGCCACACTGTTTTCCCGCGTGACCCATGCACCCTCTTTTTGTTGCTTATGGATGGAGTTGGCTCAACCTTCATAGCCGGAGTTGCAACATGGGCGCACCGTTCTTTGGGAAATTTTGTTCGCGGCATGAAGTAAGCAAAAAAAGTTCTTGGTGCCAGCCAGTTGAAAATTGACGTGCTGTCGGGAGTGTAGAAGGTGCATTGAATTTTATGCACTGCATCATAGACGGTTTCATGGAATTTTACAACCCTGTGGATGGGAGGAAAATGGCCTGATCCAAACCAATAAGTGTATCAGCCCCGCTTCTGTTGCTACCTGCTGCCGTTGCCACTGCTTCTTGTAGTCATAGTCATGCTTTTCGAAATGTCGGCGATGCATCCGGGGTCTGTGGAGTCATCCTCCTACTGATCACTTGATGACGTGCCACTGTTGGTGCTCCGACTGACGCTGTTGCATTGTTCTGGGCTGTCGCTTCCCGTGTCACTAACAAGTGGCAAGGACTCATTTGGCTCCTCAATCCGGAGTGATCCCAGCTGCATGCGACTGCCACTGGTACATAGTGGTGAATGGTGCTTCTTCTGAGGATGCTCCTTGATGATGTCAATTCTGCTAAAACTTCAGGCTCAACAGAGTTGGTCAAAAGATTTTTCTAGTAACAGAAGAGGGTAGTCGTTCTTGATGGTTAAATTGTTCAACGCTCGTTAGTCAACGCACATCTGCATCTCCCCAGTTTTTAATTTCACAAACAATACAGGTGCCACGTAGGGCGACGTGCAAGGTCTGATGAACCCCTGACAGAGCATCTCACCCAGCTGCTTTAGGATTTCGGTCAGCTTGTGGTCACTCATAAGATAGGTCCCTTTCACCATTGGTCTGCTGCCCGGCTCCAGGTCTATCTCGTGGTCGACGTTTCACCACAAAGGTAACTCTTGGGGCAGTTTATCAAAAAAACCACTTTGAAATCCTCTACAAGCGGTGCAAACACATCCAGAACGCCTGCAAATTTCTTAGGTGTCAAGGCTGATGTGGCCACCTTGGCTACTAATATTTATTCTGATTTGCCATCCTCCATGTGGAATAGCCATTCGTGAGCTCCGCCCCGTAGATATCACTTGGTCACATTCAAATATATCAGCTAGCATTTAGCGACCGATACAACTTCCTCTGCTACTTCCTGTCACCGTCGTTGCTTCGTGGGTCACTCGGAAAAGGAATGTGTCATGTTTTGCCATGGATGCTGACACAGAATGATCCGCTACTGTAGTCCATATGCCGATTGTGTCGGTTCACGAAATCACACCCGAGGATGATTTTGTGGTTGCTCATTCGACAAACCCTTTAGACCGTTACGCCGTCAGATCTCCGATTTGTAGTTGGAGAGGTTTGCGAAGGCGAAAAATATACGGACTTCCGTGGACGGTTTTTCCTTTAAATATCCCTGGTCTGGTCATCAAACCTAGCTTTTGAACCATGTCATTACCAACAAAAATGTGAGAAGCTCCTCTGTCCAAGTTCGTTCTGCAATTTTTACAGCCCCTCGGTTACACTCATAGCAGTAGCCAGTTGGCTGTCCTTTAACCCCTCATCAAACTTTGTGATCCCAGTTTCCCTCGTCTGCACCAATGTGAGCCGCTCAAATGGGCAATCGGTCAACGGCAACTTTTTTGAACGGACAGGAGTTTCGCTGTCTACTCCTACCCTTTGCCGTTTCCTAACTCCTCATTTTTTCCTTTGCAATTCTCCCCTGTTTCTGGAACATTGAGGCCATTTTCCATACTCGTGCAAGATATGACCTGACTTTTTGCAAGTCAAGCAGAGATGTTGATCGTGTTGATTGATGGTGTCAATATCCATCAAAGACGATGTTTTTGTGGACTCTGACTGTCTGCCGCCAACCATGAGAGTTGAAACTTTAGGGTTGCCAGCCATTGGATTCCTACATCCGAGTGCTGTAGTCGGCATAGTTGATGTGATTGAAAACTATGATCATTTGTAAAGGTCAGAATGGATGCCAAAAATGCCAAATTCTTGCCGAATATCTTGCTTGAGGCCATCGTCGTGGTCAAGATAGAGTTCATTGGGGGCGAGGTCGCTGCCGGTGATGATTTTGTGGAAACACCGTGTATACTCTGCCACGTAGAACTTCTGACCTAGGCGTTGGATCCTGTACTGTGTGTCAGACTTCTAGTTAAAATTTCTAAAGTGGCCAAGTGTGGCACACGTAAAATTGCTCCACAACTCTGGTAGCACGAGGGAGTCGTGCTTAGTTGGATTTATCAACTTGAGAGGTAGTACGCCTACGGTCGACGATGTGAGAGCGGTCATGTGAGCCGTTTATCTAGCTGTACGGGCCTCCTGCTGCCGTAGGATGGTCTTCAGATCGGACCACCAGCTTCAAGCCGTGCCATGCAAAATCAAGGTCGCGAGGTCAATCTTCTTTCTTTCGTTGTTTATCCCAGCAACGGTGAAGTACACCTCCAAATTTGTCAACCACATCCTGACCATCGGTCCTTTTGAGTTCGTAAAATCTAGCGGCTTAGGGAGTGGCAATCGAATCTGGGGTTCACTTGAGATTTGGATATTTCTCTTGGTGATCACTACTTAATGCGCAAGGGAAATCCGAAAATCCTCCATAACCGTGTTAATTTGTTGGAGCATATGGGTGTTGAGGCTCTCAAGTCTCGACAACTTCTGGTACAAGACTTCATTAATGCGGACTTGTTGGCCGGTGCCTCGTGCCAGATGTCATCCCGACGTGTAGCCGTGGAGGCAAAGGATTTGCCAAGCCCAAGGGGTCCATCACCAGGTTGTCTGTCAGGTCCGTGGATGTTGTGTACTTTGGTACAAAAGTTGCCGTTGTAGCCTGGTTTGTTAGGAGAGCATTGTTGTTTGCGTGCTGTTGATCCTCCATTGTCGGAGTCTTTTCCGGTTACTATTGCTCATCGCCGGTTTCGCTCACTCCGTTCACCATTTCCATCACAAGGTCTATGAGCTTATGAACAGCAGAGATGCGCTGAATACTTGTGCGAGGTTGTTTCCTAGTAGTTCATGTGTCGGCTGTTCCTCTAGCACCGCTACACCAAGTAGAGCGTAGGTGGTTCACAGGGATGAGGTGCGGAGTAGTGAGGATCTGGGACAAATGGATCAATTTTATTAAGCAAAATATGTGCTTTGATGTCAAAGTGTTGAGTAGGTCAATCACATATATACAATGACAAGGTTCACAATGAGGGACATGTTGGGTCCTCCGTGCTCAAGCCGAGCGACCCTTGCAAGTTCGCACCCTGAGTGGCTACTACGAGAAACTTCGCCAAGAAGTTGGAGGGCTCCGAGAATATTCAGGCGTGGCTTCATGAAAGCCCAGCTCTTTCAAGAATTTTACCAAAAGCATCGAAACATCAATACGAAAAATGATACTTATGTCAGCCATTATGGAAAGTGGTCGGAGTTGTGAGAACATTCTGGAAGGGAACACAAGAGGTTGTGGACAGGTGGCCCAAATGCCTTCAGTTTATCAACATAAAAATCCTAAGGCCGATGCGCATTGGGCCATGAATGTAATGAGAAAAATATCCATTAGCAGAGGTTAGGGAAACGTGTACGTTAAGGATGTGACACTTGAAGGCCCACAATTTCTCGTCAGAGCTTCTCAAAGTAGCCACTCACAGTGCGACCCTGCACGGATCACTCAGCTCGAGCACCAAGGACCCAACATATACCTCATTGTGATTCTTGTCATGGTATATATGTGCTCCACTTCCTCGACACTTGTCATCGAAGTATGCTTACTGCTTAATACAAATGATCCATTTGTCCAAAATCAGCCAATCTTCTTCTACTCATCATGTAATCCTTGTGAACTATCCTGGTATCACATCATTGATGTACACGAGTCCCTAAACTTTGTGAGTGGGAATTTTTGTCCTTAAATTCATGGCCCACTCTGTGACGGCTTGAAGGTTTTCACGCAAAATGGCCAAGGGCACTTTGGCAAACTGCCCCAATCTCTGGTGTTCCTCTCCAGGATTTTTTGACAACTTCAACCACCTTCTAGAATGGTTGACATAAGTATTGTGAACAACATTCATGTTTCGATGTTTTTCGGTCGACTTCTTGATGGTGCCAAACTTTTATAAAGAACCACCTCGATATTCTAGAAGCCCCCTAATCTTTTGGTGGAGATTCTCGAATCAGCCACTCACGGAGTAACCTCGAATGAGTAGCTCGGCTCTGGCGCCAAACACTCGACATATGCCTCATTCTCATCCTCGGCAATGTTTACATGTGCTTGACTCACTCGACACTCATCATCAAAGTACACAAACTGCTTAATAGAAATCATCTATTTGTCCCAAACACCCAAAGAGTCTTTTGCCTCACACATCATCCCTGTGAAATACCTATGTACCGCTTAGCGTAACACTTGTTATCAAAGCAGAGCGATGCTGGAGGAGGAACGAACGCATGAACTACCTGGTGACAACCTTGCCCAATTCCTTAGCACATCTCCGCCATTCATAGTATTGCAGATTTTATGATGAAAACGGTGAACAGAGTGAACACACCCGGCGATGAGCATTAGTCCCCGGCAAGTACTCCGGCGATGGTGGATTAGCAGCTCGTGAACAACGGCGCTCTCTGGGCATACCTGGCGGCATTGACAACTTTTGCAGCGAATGACACAACACTGAAAAATCCAATGGCCAATCCGGTGATGGACCCCTTGGGCTCAAGAAACCCCATGCCTACGCCGCAACCCGTTGGGACGACACCTTGCATGATGGGAGGCACTGGTTGACAAGCACGAATCAATGAAGACATGCACGAGAAATTTTTGGGACTCGAGAGCCTCAACACCCATCTGCTCCAACTACTCAACATGTCAATGGAGAAGCTTTGAATATCTCGTGCATACAAATTAGTGCTCGCCGAGTGAAATTTGCAACTCCCAAGTGAACCCTAGATTCGACCGGCACTTCCCGAGCGATTCACTCCCGGAAACTCGAAGGGACCGTCAATCAGGATGTGGCTTCAGATTTTGGAGGTGTACTTCACCAATGCTGGGGTCAACAATGAAAAATAGAAAACTGACCTCGCGGTCTCGCTTTTGCATGGAACGTCATTGAGTTAGTGATCCAATATAAATTCCATCCAACTACAGCAAGAGACCGGTGGAGCTGGATCCATGGCTCACGCGACCACTCTCACTTCATCGATCGCAGGTATACTACCTCTCAAGCAGATAAATCCAATGTGGCACAAATCCTTGAATCCACCAAAAACGCGGAGCGACTTTGTGCACGCTACACTCGCTTGCTTTGGGGATTCAAATGAGAAGTCTGATGCACGGTACAAACTCCAATGTCTGCGGTAGCAGTCTACCGTGTCAAAGTCCACTCGGTGTTTTCACAAAATCATCACCGGCAGTGATCTTGCCCCTGATGAACTGTGGTTCTACTACAACAACGGCCTCAAATGAGATATTTTACGAGAAGTTGCCATTTTCTGCATTTAAGATGACCTTTTGTGAATGATCTCAGCAACCGACCATATCAACAGCACCGACTACAACACTGAGATGTAGGACTAACAATGGATGGCGAACTCAAGGCCACATTCTTTGTTGTGGTGGAGGAAAGTCGCAGTCAGCAGAAATCCCGTCTCCAATGAATATTAACAACGTCGATCAATGAGATCAACAGCTATGTTGGACTTGCAAGAAGTTGGGTCAAAATGCCACAAGAGTGCAGAATATCCATGCTCATGCAGTGGAGAGCAATGGCGGATAGAAGGCTGAGCTGAAGGCCAGGCACATACAGCACATCAGTGACATATATATCGCCAGAAAGAACAAAAAAATGGACAATACCAGCACCACAAACACGAAGTTCCTGACCAGACCTAGTCCGAACACTCTGAAAATCACCAACCAGGCCAAGCATATTGTATCCCTGATGACAAGACGTAATGTGATGTGTAGCGCCGGAATATATAAAGCAGGTGCCATCAGGATCGCAGACAGATGCGGTAACATTGCATTGAGCGACCTGACACGACACGGGCAACGGGCGCAGCACATGGTGACAACTTGTGGTACGTCACTCACTTGACTTCTGTGTCCTCACCCTTTTCTTCGGACGGGACACATGTATTTTTCACAAGCGTCTTGTCTCCACAGCATACTCATCTCCTTCAACATTGCCTATGCCATGTACACAGCTCTGCCATTCAGGGCATGCTTCACACGCAGCCTGCCCTTGGCCTTGATCCAGCTACATTTCAGTACCTTGCAAGATTGAATGCATCTGCTTTGCTCACGGCCAGATGCACAGGTCATCTTCTCTTGTCTCCTCTTCCCGCGCCTCAACTCCGCTTGAGCTGGTCCATTCTGAAATCATGAGTCCCTTACCTATCAAGTCTGTTGCGGAGCGTGGTCGTTACGTTCTTACCCTCACTGACAACTAATTTTGCTTTCGATGGGTGTTCTGCCTTTAACAGAAGAGCGATGCAGCAGCTAGGATTCGTGATTGGCTCCTAGCCGCAGAGCGCGAGTGTGGTTGTGCCCTTTTCGCTTCCGTTTTGACCGAGGTGGTAAGTTCGTGGGAGAGGCAGATGCTTTCCTCAGGACTTGTGGTGTGAGACATGAGACGCCTACTCTCTACACCCTGGAGAAGAAGGGTGTCTTTGAGCGTTAGAACCGCACCATGACTGATGCGGTCCGCACTATGCACATTGAGTCTGGCCTATCCTAGGGCTTCTTCTTCAAGGTCATGTCGTATATGAACTGGGTTTGGAACAGAGTCCCTCACGGTCCCTTGCCCCGTCCTCTCACTCCCTACCAGTATTGGTATGGGCAGCTCGCAGATATTTGTCCTATGTGTGTCTGGGGTTGCATCGCCAGCGTCTGGCTCCCAGAAGACTGGGAGAATGGCAAGGTGGCTCCTCTTGGTCAACAATGTACCTTTCTCAGGATGTCTCATTAGTCGAAGGCTTGGAGCTTCTCGGATCCTATCCGACATTAAATTATCGAGTCGTATGACACTCTGTTCTTTGAGGAGCTGTTTTCACGGGAGCTTCCTTTTGTCCATGCCGAGACCCTTTTGGGCCTGTTTTCGCCATTACATGGGGGGGATTTTGTACCATTGCACAATGTTGCTCCGTGTCCGTGAGTGTCCAAAGTCCCTGGTCCCACGGAATCACCTATGGCTCCACGCACACCAGACACTCCCATCGTACCAGAATCTCCATCTAAGTCTGATCATCAGGGTACTAACCACGTATCTGAGTCCACCTCTTTGGCCGTTGACACCGCCAACTAGGCGACTGGCCCTACCTATTTGGCGGCTGACATCACCAACCAGGCGAATGATTCCATCTCTTTGGCTACTGAGTCCATCTCTTTGGCTAATGATAGCGCCAACCAGGTGATTGAGCCCAATTCTTTGGCCATAGACTCCGCCACCCACGCAACGGATGCAGTCACTCCGGTTGCTGCTTCAGTCAACCAATCAGGCAGTTTTCTTGCTTCGGTCACTCCACTAGAGCAGCCATTTATGTCCTTGCCTATTCGACCCCGGCACATCTACTCCTCTAGTGTTGATCTGACATACGCACGCACTCCTAGTGGTCGTCTTCGTCCACGCACCGCGTTACCTCCATCAGGCATATGCCCTGACCTTGTTCGGCCGCCTCCAGCCGCTACCCTCCATCCCACGCCCCCTTCCCTCCATCCCATGCCCCCTTCTCATACTATTCTGAGTGGGGATCCACAGAAGAAGGCCTTGGGTGTAACTACCCTTGCTGTTGTCACAGTGTACCTTCATCCTGGATCTATACTGGGTTATGCCCTGATTTCTTAGGAGCATCGACGTGCTATCTTTGTCTCATTTTCACATGCTCCAGAAGCTCTTGGCACCGCTCGTCTGTTGACAGCCAGGCCATCTCTGCAGACATCCGATCCACACCTGATGCTGTCCAGTGGGACGCTGCTTGCAAGGAGGAACTGGCTGCTATCGATGAGCATGATGTGTACAAGCTAGTGCACTGGCCCCCCAGGCCGTAGAGCCATTGGGGCCAAGTGGGTTTTTCGTTACATGTGGAAGCGAGACAGCACGCTCGACAATTAGAAAGCCCGGCTAACTGCCAAAGGCTTTGCATAGGTATCGGGAGTGGAATTTGACTAGGGTTTTGCGCCGTTGGTCGGCACGTTGGTCTTTTCACCACCAGTCACGTGCTCTTCAGCATGGTCGTACACCATGGCTGGGAGTTGCACCAGATGGACGTGAGCAATGCCTTCTTACATGACACTCTTGATGGTGAGGAGCTCTACATGGTTCAACCCCAAGGTTTTGAGGATGGCTCGGGTCATGTTTGGTGTCTATGGAAGGTGCTGGAACATTGAGATCAGCCACACCCTCTTGAAGGGTGACTTGATGCGCAACACAATAGATCCGGCTCTCTTCTTCACCCCAGAGGATACAACCCTTGTCATCCTGCTCGTCTAGGTGGACGATCTGCTCATTACATCCCCTGACGTTGCCACTGTCCAGCGAGTGAAGGATTTGCTATAGTCCACATACAAGATGAAAGATCTTGGACCTACATAGGTGTTTTTGGATATGGAGATCGAGCGCAACCGTGCCAATGGCATTTTCCGTGTTCATCAGGTAGCCTAGGTACAGACGTTGGCTGAGCAATTTACAGAACTCTTGCCCACCATATTGTTGAATGGTATGCACCTTGTCCACTGGCTAGCTGGCTAGTTGCACGGAAAGACAAGGCATGCTCTGCTCTATGGAGTATGTCCCCTTGGTCTGTTCTGAGATAGGCCAGGAATGCACTGCCCATAATGGGTATGTGGCCTGGAGATCATCATAGGAAACACAACATTGTGGCCTAGTTGGGACAGGCGCCGGAGCTCATGGGTCGCGGGCTCAAACCCAGCGACGGCCGCATTTTTCTTTGTGGCCCAAAATGGGACAGGAAGCTTCTAGGAAGCTTACTAGAGCCTGGCTTGAGGATGACACTTGGCGGTCTTAGGACGCGCCAAGTAGGACTGTAGGCTGAGGTTGGTTCCTGTGGAGCCACTATGAGTAGAAGCATTAGTAATGCTCTGCAAGTATAAAATCCTGTGCCCTGCATGCATCCATTTACAGTTCTTGCCTTTGAGACTCCTCACAGAGTGTCCAACCAAGGGTAGACACTAAAGACCTTCATTCAAACTTCCTGAGGTTGCAAACCGAACGAACCTAAAGTGTGGATCCCTCGTTCGAGGGTAATATGTTATCTTAGTTGCAATAGCAAGAGCGGTTGGAAGCCTCCCATGTCGGGACCCGTTTTCTAGACCGTTTCTATCTGGCGCATTGACACTGGGTTATGGGTCCACAATTTTGGTTCTAAGGCACGCTTCTAAAACTGACTCGCACGTGGTCTTGCCGGACACACAAGTACAACATGTACATGAAGATCGATGACTCCAATCTGCTCCATTGGCTCCATCAGTTTCTTCAGGTGGGGTGCGCGTACGTGGCGGACTAGGGGACAAGGAATAGCTCTGTCCATGTTGGACAATACCCTCGAGCCCCAACGGGATAAAGCTCTACCCCTTTAGAAGGTGGTACGACCCCGAGTCTGTTTTCTCACGACGGCACCATCGCCTTAGGCGATCATCGGCAAGAGGGGTATACAAAGAAACCAACTGCACCTTTGACAACGGTTGCAGTCAGTAGCCTCATCAGCCTCATCGGCCTCAAGGAAGCAGAGAAGCAGTGAAGCAGAGAAGATGAGCAACCGCCAAAAATGGCCGATCCGACTGAAGCCAGCCTTGAGGCGGGTATGTCAAAATTCACGGGGAAAGGTTTTCCCTTGTGGAAATGGCAGTTTGAGATTGTCCTGAACGTGCGTGGCTACCTCGGCATCCTAAAAGGGACCGAGACAGCATCCGCCGGTGCAACAGTGACCACGCATGCGGCTGACCTTGGAGCATGGACGATGAAGAACAACATGGCTCTTGCCATACTTGTGACGTCCATCAACAAGACTCAACACTCCCACATCACATGATGCACGTTAGCTACAGAGGCGTACGCAAAACTCTCACGTGTGCATCAAACAAACGCCCTAGCAAACCGACTCTTCATCTTCTAAAGGTTGATGTTGATGAGGGTGAGCGAAGGAGAATCGATACTCGCATTTTTGCAGTCGTTCGACAACGTGCTGGAAGAGGTCCAGCAAATGGAATGGAATCTCGACTCCAACATGCGTGCCATGATCCTTCTGATGGCACTGCCGAAAAGCGGGGTGTCCTTGATCACCGTATTTGGAGGTTGGAAGGAGGCAGATCTGGTGTATGAGGTTGTCGCCGAACACGTCCGCAAAGAGTCCATGCGACACAGTGGCAGTGAGGAAAACATTTCAGCCTATGCCTCTCGCTTTGGTGGACAAGGTGTAAGCTCTCGCTCCAGTCAAGGCAACAGCGGAAGCAGTGGCGGTGGAGGGAAAGGCAATGGTGGCGGAAGGAGTTCCAAGAAGCCCGGCAACTGTCACAACTGTGGCAAGGCTGGACACTAGGCTAGGGAATGCCGTAGTCCTAGGAAAGAAGGCGAGAACAAAGGTAGGAAGGAGAAGAAGGAGCTCACCAACATGATGGCTGAAGGATTGCCCATGAAGGGGGTAGCCCTCCTTAGGCCCGGGGCATTCGCCCTTGACTTGGGCACCAACTACCACTCATGAAAAGAGAAGGGTGGATTTGTCTCCATGGCCAAATCTGAAATGCACATCAAGTGTGCAAATGACGGCGTCGTCTAAGCCATGGGCGAAGGGGACAAGGTGATCACGTTTAACGTGAACGGTGCGGAGAAGGTGGTCAACCTTCAAAAGGTGGTGTACATGCCCTCCTTTGCATCGAACCTACTGTCGGTCTCACAAATCACCGACAACAACATGACAGTGGTGTTCACCAACAAGGAAGCCGTGGTCCTAAAAATGAGGATATCAATTTTTTGTACACCAAAGACGACCTCATATTTCAAGTTCCAAGAGTCGACGGCCTCTATGTGCTTCAAATCAAACTCATCAAGATGTTGGATAAGGGACTGGCATGTGCCACAAGACAGTGGCACCGAAGCCAAAGGATGTACCACTAGCGACCGCTGCGGCCGCCACACCAACCAAGGACACCGACGTTGAGCTGTGGCACCGGGGATTTGGCCACGTGGCCAACAGCATGCTATAGAAGATGCAGGAGCAAGAGGTAGTCTGCGGAATGGAAGGGTTCACGAGTGGGTACGTTGTGTGAACCATGCCTCCAAGCAAAGGCAAAGAAGAAGCCGTTCGGGAGAGGAGGTCAACGAGCGGACAATGTCTTGGACCTAATCCATAGTGACGTGTGCGGACCCTTTTGCATGATGTCTAACAGAGGAAGCAAGTACTTCCTGACCTTCATGGTGTGGATCTACTTCCTCAAAACAAAGGGAGAGGTCAAGGAGAATCTCCTGGAGGTTGTTGCCATGGTAGAGTAGCAAACTTCCAAGAAGGTGAAGACGCTCCGAAGTGACAACGGGGGTGATTACGAGGCATGCTAGCCTTGGCTCAAGCATCATGGGATTCGCCACGAGAAGACCACCCCTTACAACCCCCAAAGCAATGGTGTGGCTGAGAGGGTAAACCAGACCCTACTCGGCTTGGTGCAAAGCATGCTCTTCAACGCCAAGCTCTTACCTCACTTTTAGGCTGAAGCTACAACAACGGCCTGCTACCTCTTGAACCTCACACCAGCAACCGCCTTGCGGAAGCATGGAAAGGAGCAGGACAAGTAGCTGAAGACCCCACAAGAAGTATGGTCGGGAAAGAAACCCGATGCCTCTCATCTTAGGGTGTTTGGGTCAACTGCATGGGTGAAGATCCAGTTGAGAGAAGGTGGAGGCAATCTCGATGCACGTTCCAAAAAGTGCATCATGGTTGGGTACGGCACGTCACAAAAAGCCTATCGGCTTTGGGACCAGGCAGCAGACAAGCTCGTGAGGAGCCGCGACGTGTTTGACGAACTCGCCCTTGAAAAGGGAGAGCTGCTGGACCCATTTCTCGCCCCCAAGGCGAGAGATTGGATAGTGTTTCTTGATTCCGGAGACCAAGCACCCAACAACTGGCTCGCTTTGCCAGCAGGTAGTGGGAATGGGAGAGTAGCTGCGGAGGATGATGTAGCATCTGACATGGACGTGGATACCGAGGCGCCCGGGGCTTCCAAGTGTGACTTGGAGTCTGACGCCTCTTCTGACGGCAAGGACGAGGATGACAAAGACACACCACTATCTATGGAAGCACCAGCACCAAAGCAAGAAGTCGCACCAGCACCCCGACATAGTTTGCGACCAAAAAAACACCTTTGCGGTATGAGGACGATTGGACTGGCCTCAGCTGGTCGTGCATGGCTCAGGGAGAGCCATCCACAGTGACTGAGGCGACAAATGGCCCAGATGCGGCCAAGTGGAAGGAGGTAGTGGACAGCGAGCTCGCGTCTATTGCTGAGAACGGCACGTGGGTGTTGGTGGATAGTGTTGACATGGTGTGTCCCTTGCCATGAGTGCCGTTGATTGTACTCCCTGGTTCGACCACTGAGGAGTGCTCGAACACCTGATCTGACTTTAGATTTGGATTCCTTGGATTTTTCCATGCAGGATCGAGTTTTGAGTCGCTCGATTTTAGTGAGTATTCAGAAAGTTAGCCTAGCCCGAAAATCGGGTGTTTGGAGGGTGGAATCTGGTACCCGCCATGGGTGGCGGGATAATCCACCGCCAGTGATCCGAGTTCACCCCCAACGAGCTCCAAATGCACCAGGGCCAAGAAGGAAGCAACCAGAGAATTCTCCTTGACCAGGGTGAATTTCTCCTTCACTTCTGGGCGAGGAAAGGCGCTTCGACGGGTCATCATCGAAGCGCCTCCCGTTGCTTAGCGTGCAAGGCAAGGTGGGCGGCTCCACCAAGGGTTACTTTGACAGCCGTAGCAGGGGCTCTACTGCTCCGTTTTGGGCGTGCTTGGATGCGCTGGAAAGCTTAGATCACAGGCTATAAGGATCTGATGTAATCTCACTATGCTAAGTAACAAAAACGTATTTCGATTCAGTTCTACTAAATGTGATGTGTTCTGCCCACTCACATCCGTGATCCTTGTGCTCCACACTCTTCACCAAAGGTGTCCATTGGCTGCCCCAAACACTGGTAGTGTGCATCAGCAAGAGCTAGGCATCCTTGAGGGTGCCTCCACACCCACTAGAGCCAACAGATAGACCCGACAAGGCCCATGCGGTGGGATNGTTTTGGGCGTGCTTGGATGCGTTGGAAAGCTTAGATCACAGGCTATAAGGATCTGATGTAATCTCACTATGCTAAGTAACAAAAACGTATTTCGATTCAGTTCTACTAAATGTGATGTGTTCTGCCCACTCACATCCGTGATCCTTGTGCTCCACACTCTTCACCAAAGGTGTCCATTGGCTGCCCCAAACACTGGTAGTGTGCATCAGCAAGAGCTAGGCATCCTTGAGGGTGCCTCCACACCCACTAGAGCCAACAGATAGACCCGACAAGGCCCATGCGGTGGGATCCAAGTGGGTCCTCTGAGTGAAGAAGAAGCAAGACGGAAAATTTGAAAAGTTCAAGCCAAGGGTAGTGGCAAAGGGGTTCTCTCAACACCCGGGCTCTGAGTACGACGAGACATTCACACCTGTCGTGACCTTTGTCTCCATCCACTCTGTCCTTGCCATCGCAGTCACAAAGAACCTAGAGATACACCAGATGAACATCACGACAACTTTCCTATATGAGAAGCTCGACAAGGAAGTGCTGATGGAGGTGCCCAAAGGTGTCAAAGCTCCCGAGGGCAAGGTGTGTAATTTGGTGAAAGCACTCTACGGGATGAAACGGGCCCCAAGGATATGGTACAAAGAGAAGGATGGTTTCATGGCCGGTCTCTCCTTCGCGCATTGCCAAAATGATCCGAGCATGTACGTGCGTGATGATGGGAGTGGGCTGATGCTCGTTGCACTATATGTGGATGATCTGATCATCTGCTCTTCTTCGGTCGAGCTGCTGGATGTGCTAAAGTCTGACCTCAGCAAAAGGTTCAAAATGAAGGACATGTGTCCTCTCGAGTACTACTTCGGGATTGTCAGCCGGCCTGAGGCGAACGGACTAGAAAACAGGGCCGACACAATAACACCTGCCGTCCGCTCCTAGCATTTCAGCTAGGAAAAGATATCACCCTCAGGATCACAGTTCCACACTGAGCAGCTACTAGGCAATATCTTGCTAGCCACTGTGTCCACTTAACACTTGGTCACTTTTGCGCGAGGTGCTAGTCAGAGACTAACTCCTGGGGCTTAGACCAACCAGTGTCTTCTTTATACTGTTCCTTAGTTGGACGGCTCTGTGAGGAGCATCTAAGGCCAGATTGTATGTTTAGAATGAGGAATGAGCCTGGTACATATAGTCCTAGCCCTGGCACCTAAGGTGTGTGGGTAGTGGCACTTTTGGGGGTGGCCACTCCTCACCACCTCACCAGCTCGCCAATTGGCGCATCCACTGACCGCCAAGTGGCACATCCTCCTCATGCATGAAGAAATGTCTAGGAAACTTCCTCTGTGCAGGAAGGTCAAAAACCTTCCTGCTNATACTGTTCCTTAGTTGGACGGCTCTGTGAGGAGCATCTAAGGCCAGATTGTATGTTTAGAATGAGGAATGAGCCTGGTACATATAGTCCTAGGCCTGGCACCTAAGGTGTGTGGGTAGTGGCACTTTTGGGGGGGGGCACACCTCACCACCTCACCAGCTCGCCAATTGGCGCATCCACTGACCGCCAAGTGGCACATCCTCCTCATGCATGAAGAAATGTCTAGGAAACTTCCTCTGTGCAGGAAGGTCAAAAACCTTCCTGCTCTCACCAAGGCTCGAACGTAGGAACTGTTGTCCCTAAGTCCAACGTGCTATCCATTGCGCTACATTGCTGGTGTCTCGCTTGGACTTGCACCACGAACCAGGTATGGGGGACTTACTCCAAGGGAGCAGTGCATGCCCAACCTGTCCGCTAAGCTATAGTAGTGGTCAAAGGGACATAAACAACAGGGATCGCCATCCACCGCATCCGAGCAGCAGGCACCATCGAACTCAACCAAACCAAATACATCATTGAGGTACTAAAGCGCTATCACATGGAAGACTGCAAATCTCTCATCACCCCAATGATGACCGATGCAAAATTGAAGACCTCAATGTCGCAAAACAATGAAGCAGAACAAAGGGAGATGCAAGACATCCCCTACCAGTCCGTCGTGGGCAGCATCATGTACGCCATGGTAGGTACTCATCCGGACATCTGCTATGCTATGGGACAAGTGAGCAGGTTCATGGCCAACCCAGGGCCACAACATTGGTAGGCAGTAAAGTGCATTTTGCGCTACCTGCAGAAGACACGTCACATGGGCCTCGTCCTTGGAGGCCAAGAAGGTACAGACCCCATCCGTCTAAAGTGCTACACCGATGCCGACTGGGGAGGAAGTCTTGACGACCTGAAATCCACCTCTGGATACGTGTGCATCTTGAATGACGTTTCCATCTCATGGGCCAGCAGGAAGCAAGATTGTGGTTTGGTGTCCACGGTTGAGGCAGAGTACGTTGCTCTGTCTAAGTTGTACAAGGAGACTCAGTGGTTGCATAGCCGTCTTGGCGAAATGACAGTGCCACAGGAGGATGCCACGGTTGCACACGTGGACAACATGAGCGCCATCTCGATGGTTGAAGATGAGATCATCTCCCGGCGAATTAAGCACATTGACATACGTTACCACTACTCACGTTACCTGGTTATGAAGAACGTGGTGGACTTGCAACACTGCGGAACCAAGAGCATGCTTGCTGACTGCATGACCAAGCCACTGGAGAGCAACTTACACTATGCAGGCATTCGTGGATTCGGCATGAGGAGTGTGGCAGAGGAAGGGTGAGCCCCAAGGCATCGATGGAGCCCAGTGAGCGACAAATGGACAGAGGTGCAAGGGAGAGATTTGTTGAATGGTATGCACCTTGTCCACTGGCTAGCTGGATGGTTGCACGGAAAGACAAGGCATGCACTGCTCTATGGAGTACGTCCCCTTGGTCTGTTATGAGATAGGCCAGGAATGCACTACCCATAATGAGTATGTCCCCTGGAGATCATCATAGGAAACACAACATTGTGGCGTAGTTGGGACAGGCGCTGGAGCTCGTGGGTCGTGGGCTCAAACCCTGCGCCGTTCGCATTTTTCTTTGTGGTCCAAAATGGGATAGGAAGCTTCTAGGAAGCTTACTAGAGCCTGGCTTGAGGATGACACTTGGCGGCCTTAGGACGCGCCAAGTAGGACTGTAGGTTGAGGTTGGTTCTTGTGGAGCCACGATGAGCAGAAGCATTAGCAGTGCTCTGTAATTATAAAAGTCTGTGGCCTGCATGCATCCATTTACAGTTCTTGCCTTCGAGACTCCTCAGAGAGTGTCCAACCAAGGGTAGGCACTAAAGGTCTTTATGCGGACTTCGTGAGGTTGCACACCGAACGAACCTAAAGTGTGGATCCCTCGTTTGAGGGTGATATGTTATCTTGGTTGCAATACCCAGTGGGAGGGATTTTCTACCTGGACCATCTTAAAAACCAAAAAAAAAATGGTTGCAATACCAAGAGCTGTTAGCAGCCTCCCATATCGGGACCCGTTTTCTAGACCGTTGCTATCCGGCGCATTGACACATACCCAGTGTATCAATACTCATATCCACGGACATCCAGATCACCTACAAAACTGTCGAAGGGCATACTGCTGGTCCTCTGAAAGCGCGGAGACGAGAGCTCTGAGAAGCACCCACGCGTCGGCATCGTCGGGCGACGGAGCTAGATAGTAATCCTCAAGGCCATGCTCCGCCGTCCATGAAAGCAAAACACCCATCCATGAAAGATAATCATGCACACCTAGCAGCCGCGGCGTGAGGTCTTTGTGGGACAGAACCTTGCTCAGTTCGTCCCATGTCATGCTGGCAGAGGTGGCGCCGGCACCGGCACCAACACCGGTGCTAATACCAACATTTATACCGGCCCCTCCTCGTGTAGATTCTGCTGCACTCATGGCTCCTAGCTGGTACCTTAGGTCCTAGGGACACTGTCCAAGTGTTGTGAGCCGCGCTACGCTGCCGAATAAAATTTTGGCAGCAATTCGCCGGACCCACTTTGGGCCCAGTTTTCTGCCACGAGCCCAAAGCTCGATAGGGACATCTTGTCTTGACCTAGGGACGGTTTCCAGACCACCTGGGACCTGCACAGATACCTGTAGGTGTGAGAGACCCCGCTTTCACCTCATGAAAGGTGTAGGTGGCACTTGGGCTCTCTCCCCTTGCCTCTTTCCACTCAGCCGTGGACAACCCCTTCTTTCGCCACCTCCACTAGCAGGGCACGGCCTAGGGATAAGGTTTCGACGTCCCTTGGATTTATAACTATGCCATGGTTGTGGGTAGTTTGCCATGAATAAACTCACAAGGTATTTTTCCTTTTGCTGTGGAGGTCATGGACTTGTATGCGAGCTTAACAGTCGGTAGCTTGACCGCCTAGTTAGTGCCATGTGATTCACTGAGAGTGGGGAGTAGGTATTGAAGCGTTTGTTTATTTATTGGCGTTGACACACATCACACATTTTATGATAGTTTGTCACATTCGTTTGCTTATTGTCCCACCACTGGCATGTAGACACAAATGCTAGGCAGCAGGTTGGGGCAGCAGCGTTGTTGATACAACGTGCGGGCTTCCACGCTCGATGCTTAAGTTTGTTGCCCCCTCAGTCTGCTGCTCTAGAGACTAAGTCTGGAAGCTCTGGGTTTGTTACTCAGAAGTGCGCGCGCCAGTGTCAGTGCCAGAAAGCAGCTGAAAACAGAAAGTAACTGATTAGGAATAAAGAATGAGCAACAATGGGAGACCCCTCCAAGTTCTAGCTCCCCCCCACTAGTGTAGAAGTTGTTACTCAGCTAACCAGCCAATCAGAAATAGTCCTAGACATATTTTCTGGCAGGCAGGGTTTTTCGGTGAACCCTGCTAGACGCCTGACAGCCCAAAACCCGGGCGTCATCCGTTTTGCCTGAAAACTAGACCATACCATAATACCGACGTTGCGAACCCAGTCGTGCGGTAAGAATCAGCTAGAAAAATAGCAGCAAAGAGTTACGGCAGCCCGAACCCATGCAGTGCCTACGATAGTCAGTGATGCCAAACAGGGCCACACAGCAGGAGACATGGACCCTAGGCATAGCATGATGCTGCAGACGCAATGCCACAACCAGAAACAACATTGGGTGCATGTAGACAGCATCCGCAGTGGCTGTGACCGCCGGCGGCCCGACCGTCGAGGAGGCCTACCGATGGAGCTGAACGCGTCGCCGGAGGGAGGAGGCTCCAGCGAACTGTGAGTGGGCCTCAGCGTGCGTCCGCTCCACCGAGCGACACTCTAGCAGCGTCAAGTCTCGCTGTCATTCATCTGCACGCCGATGTACACAAGCCGGGAGGACACAACAGAGTATAGTGAGAGATGCACGAAAACCAACACTCACCCATGACTCACAGCCGTAGTGCACATGTGCGGACAGAGACACCGTCAACAACCAAACTCCCCCAAGCCACGCAGAAATGCAGGCAAGGACAAAGAGAGCCACTCACGGACGCACACCGACCGAACTCACAGCCTTCTTGAACGAGTCGCGCTTCAGTGCCTTGGTCAAGAAGTCAGCCAACTGTCGTGCTGTCTCAACCCACACGATGTTGATGCTGTCGTCATGCAACAACAAACGCACATAGTGATACTCGACGTTGATGTGCTTTGTGCGTGTGTGATGCACGCCGTCATTGTTGGTGATGGCCATGGCACTCTCATTGTCACAATGCAACGTGATGGATGCGACAGATTGACGCAACTCGGACAACAGACGACACAACCACACACTCTCACACGCGTATGAGCCAAGAGCAATGTACTCAGCCTTAGCAGAGCTGCGTGCAATCCACCCCTGCTTACCATTGTGCCAGGACACAGCTGTGCCGCCAATAAGAAAGATCCAGTCTGTGCAACTCTTAACGTCCGGACTGTGAGCCCAGTCACTGTCGGTGTAGCCTACCGCGACAACAGACGGCTAGCGGCGGAACATGAGACCTCGCCGAGGAGTCGAGACGACACAGTGCAGTACTCAGATCGTGGCCTCAAAGTGGAGGTGACGCGGCTCCTGAGAAAACTGGGCGAGGAGGTTGACGGCGAACGCGATGTCTGGACGCGTCATCGTTGCCAAGAACATCAATGACCTGATGACTCACAGGTACGTGGTCATGTCAACTGGCTCCCCCATAACATCTGGGTCAGGACTCTTCAGCTTCACCTGGCCATCAGGTGACATGGGTGAAGAAGCGCTTGGCAAGAGCGGCAGGTCTTTGCAAAGCGGGTGGACAGAGTCTGCACATAGGCAGTCTGGTGGATGTGCAGGACGCCCTGGGAGCAATCATGCTCGAGCTCCATGCCCTGGAAGACTCGGGCAGATCTGAGATCCTTCATCTGGTTGGCGGCGTGTAGCAAATCCTTGACACGCTGGATGGCAGCCGTGTCTGGCGACGCGATGAGGAGATCGTCGACGTAAACCAGAATAGCAACGAAAGTCTGGCCTCGCGGACGGACAAGCAGTGCAGGGTCAGCGATGCTACGCTGGAGCCCGTCGCGAAGGAGAGTGCTGTTGATCTCCTCGTTCCAGCACCGAGGCGATTGCTTCAGGCCATAGAGGGCCTTTCGCAGCCGCCAGACTCTCCCAGTGCCATTGTTGAAGCCTGGGGACTGCACCATATAGAGCTCCTCACCCTCCAGTGAGCCATGGAGAAAGGCGTTGCTCACGTCCATCTGATGCACCTCTCACCCATGCTGGGCAACCAGGCTGAAGAGCGCCCGGCTGGTGGAGATCCGGCCAACTGGGGCAAAGATCTGGTGGTAATCGGTCCCAGGGATCTGGACAAACCCCTTGGCCGTGAGGCGGGCCTTGTACTTTTCTAAGGACCCGTCGGGTTTCCACTTGCGCCGAAAAACCCACTTGGTGCCAATCGCCTTCCGACCTAGAGGAAGGTGGACGAGGTCATACATGTGGTGTTGTCGGATGGCAGCAAACTCATCGGCGCAAGCAGCATCCTAGTGTGCGGCTTCAAGAGAGGCTCGTGCCTCACGTAGGGTGGCTGGGTCCTCCGGGCGTGCTCTGGAGCGGACCGAGAGAGCGTATGCATCTCGAGCTCCAGGTGGGATGCGCGCGAGTGCAGCCATGACAGCTTGCCAATGCTCATGATGAAGCATGGCGTAGCCCAGTGTGAAGTCCGGATGAAGGTCTATAATGATGGTCGAGGTGGTCTGGCCGAGGGCCTTGGTGCCAGGATCCGCACTAACAACCGTGGGAGTGGAGGAGACACGTGGAGCCATAGGGGGCTGAGGTGCCACGGAGCGCGGTGCCACGGTCTGTGCGCTCACCGACAGCCTGGGTCGGAGGCTGTCGCCTGGGCCACGTGTGTAGCATCACAGGGCAGGAGCTTGCACTGTGTCCGATGGGCCAACGGAGGCGGACGAGGCTGCTGGCCCGGAGGGGCCAGCGGATGCAGCGGGGGCTGCTGGCCCGGAGGGGTCAACGGATGTGACTAGGGCTGCAGGCCAGGAGAGGCCAGTGGACGCTACTGGGGCTGCTGGCTTGGAGGGGCCAGTGGACGCGACTGGGGCTGCTGGCCTGGAGGGGCTAGTGGACGCGACTGGGGCTGCCGGTCCGGAGGGGCCAGTGGACGCGACTGGGACTGCCGACCCAAAGGGGCCAGTGGACGTGACTATGACTGCCGGCCCATAGGGGCCAGTGGACGCGACTGGGGCTGTCGGCCCGGAGGGGCCAGTGGACTTGACTGGGGCTGCCGACCCGGAGGGGCCGGTGGACGCAACTGGGGCTGCCGGCCCGGAGGGGCCAGTGGACGCGACTGGGGCTGCCGGCCCGGAGGGACTGAGGGATGTGTCACCCGGAAGCGGTAGGGCGGAGGACGGACTCACCACTCCCCCACGCGACGGGATAGACATGGAAAAGCCGGAGCGAATGAGGTCACAGGAAATAGGTCCTCTAAGAAGAGGGCATCGCGGGACTCGACGATGTAGTACCGGGATGGATCCCACAAGTGCCAGGCCTTAGACTGACGAGAGACACCAAGGAAGGTGTAGGGACATCCGCGGGGGGCGAGCTTGCTGCCCTGCTGTGGGACGGGCAGCCACACAATGGCGACATAGCCCCAGATGCGAGCCAGGCATGGGTTAGCGCGCTGACCGCACCAATGCTGGTACGGCGTTGACTGGCGGGGAAGGGGTCCGTGGGGAATCCAGTTCCAGACCCATGTAATGGAGGCCATGGCTTCAAAATAGAAGCCATCAGAGAGACCAGACTCGACCCGCATAATGCGGACGGCGTCGGCCATGGTGTGGTTCCACTGTTCCTAGACACCGTTCTGGGCGGGCGTGTAGGGCGCAGACGTCTCATGGTGGATACCGTGGGAGGCAAGAAAGGTCGTGGTCTCACCCATGTACTCACCACCGTGATCGGAGTGAAAGCGGCGAAGAGAGCGACCACACTCGCACTTCGCAAGGACAAGCCATTCCTGGATGGTGCGGGCAACATCGCTCTTCTGCCGAAGGCAGAAGACCCAGCGGTAGCGAGAATAGTCGTCAGTGAGGGTGAGGACATTACGGCCATGCTCTCCGAAAGACTCTGTGGGGAGAGGGTCCATGACATCAGAATGGACCAGATCGAGAGGGGCGGATGCCCAGGAGGAAGACAAAGGGTATGTGGACCAGTGTATCTTGCCCTGAGCGCAATCAATGCACTCTATGGGACACAGGAGAGGGAAAGTCTCCGGGTTCAGGCCCTTGGCCGGCTGGGTGTGGAGCATGCTATCTATGACAGCAGAGTGGACGTGGTGAAAGTGGTGGTGCAAGAGGCGGGTGTGCTGAGGAGAGAGTGAGAGTGCAAATGCGAACAATTTGGGACCAGTCCCATAGGTTTTGGTGAAGTCTAGTGTAAGTTAGAGTGACAAAAGGATGGCGGCCTAGTAGTTTTGCTAGTAAGAGCTCATCGAGCTCTTACGGGTGAGTCTCGTTAAGCGAGGCCCACCCGTCGGCCGGTGAGCGAAGCTCACCGGCCCAAGAGCGAAGCGAGGGCAAAGCCCTCGCTTGACCCTCGAAAGAGGGCTCCTAAGCTCGGATGACCCAAATCGGGGTCCGAGATGAAATTCAGTGAACAAACCTACATGAGTCCAAGAAACATCCATCGGACGGACTACTCTAGGTATCCTAAGACGGTTAGCATAGCAAGAGAAGGGTTCAGCCTCTAGTCTCTCTGGGCTGCATCGGGCCATGCGGCCAGGGCGGAGGTGACCACACGAGGGCGCGAAGCCCAGATGCGATGATAGCACCCGCCGTAATGTCGCGCTCATGGTGCGTCACCTCCACTCTCTGAGCCAGCATGCCCTGCGCACTCACGGCCACATCAATGGAAATGTATATATACACAGGGATTAACACGCCCCCTTGGACGTGAGTACAGTGGGCAGACAACCCAGTTGGTGCAGTTGTTGATGCAGGGAGGAGGAGGGCAAGGCTTTGGTGAGGAAGTCAGCCAGCTGGGCATCGCCACTGATGGTGCAAACACTAATGATGTTCGCTTCCACCGCTTCGCGAACGAAGTGATG
>SZWC01000171.1:424613-460330 GCA_023375785.1 Penium margaritaceum | reverse complement strand
CAATGGAAATGTATATATACACAGGGATTAACACGCCCCCTTGGACGTGAGTGCAGTGGGCAGACAACCCAGTTGGTGCAGTTGTTGATGCAGGGAGGAGGAGGGCAAGGCTTTGGTGAGGAAGTCAGCCAGCTGGGCATCGCCACTGATGGTGCAAACACTAATGATGTTCGCTTCCACCGCTTCGCGAACGAAGTGATGCTCAGCGTTGATGTGCTTAGTGCGTGGATGCAGCACACCATCATTGGCAGCAATGCGGCGAGCAGCAGAACTGTCGCTATGTAGTGACACAGCAGACACCACCAGCCCCAATTCTTCAAGCAGACGCGCAAACCAAATACCCTCACATGCAGCCTCCCCCAATGCCATGTATTCAGCTTCAGCCACACTGCGTGCCACACATGATTGCTTTGCACTCCGCCACGATGCAGCGGTGCCCCACACCCGAAACACATAACCACCGCGAATGCGAGCCATACTATCACGGGCATAGTCACTGTCACAGTACCCATCAAGCAGCGGGCTTGAGGTGGGAGCAAACACCAGTCCAAGTCCAGCTGTGTCTAACACATAACGCAGCAACTTGAGCAATGCCTTGTGGTGTGTGTTGCGTGGCTGCTGACCAAACTGAGCCAAGACATTCACTGCACATGAGATGTCAGGTCGTGTTGTGGATGCAAGGTAGGAGAGACTGCCAGTAATCTGTCGGTACAGTGTAGGGTCAGTGTCAGGTCCATAGTCAGTAGTGCGGACATCCAGCAAGTGTGCATAGACATCAGGAGTCATGGGGGACTGTTGTGTTGGGAGATGTTGTATGAGATGTTGAAAACGGGCAGTGAGATGTGCGATGAACCGTCCTTGATGCAGAGTAAGTGTCCGTGCCTTTCTGTCCCTGACGATGGTCATGCCAAGGAAACTCTGTGCCTCACCCATATCTGTCATGCGATAGTGTGCTGTGAGGAGTGCTTTGGTGTGTGCAATGAGGGTGAGTGAGGGAGACAGAATGAGCAGATCATCCACATACACCAACAGAGCAATAGGCACATTTTCCGCCCACCGCAAGAAGAGAGACGGGTCGCAGAGACTCTGTGCGAACCCGCCACTCTCCAGAGTGCGTCGAATCTCCTTATTCCAACATCGTGGCGCTTGTTTCAGGCCATACAAGGCTTTCAACAAGAGCCATACCCGGTCTGTTCCATCCTCAAATCCTTCCGGTTGTTTCACATACAATTCCTCCTCCAGAGGTCCGTTGAGGAACGCGTTCTTAACGTCCATCTGATGGATTTCCCAGTCCTCACATGCCGCTACAGCTAGCAGCACACGGCTGGACCCGTACTTGCCAACAGGCACATAGGTGTCTGTGAAATCCTGCCCCGGTATCTGGTGAAACCCCTTAGCTACCAGTCGGGCTTTGTATTTTTCAATGATACCCTTCAGATTGCGTTTCAGTTTGAACACCCATTTGACATCTATGGCTTTCCGACCTGGAGGGAGGGGCACCAGCTTGTACACTCCATGATCTAGTAGAGCATTCAGCTCAGAAATCATGGCATTCTCCCAGGCCGGTGCATCGGGCCGCCCCCTGGCTTCCTTGAGTGTCAGTGGTTCTGTCTGTGGGATTTCGTCGTTGTTAACTCCGACGGTGTGATAGAACTGTCTGTAATCGACACGTGGCAGGGTACGCAGAGTCCGCCTTGCTGGTTCAGGCGAGGGTGTGGAAGTAACCTCAGGATCCGGTTGTGTTCCCATGGGATTTAGTCCTGGTGGGGGAGAAGATGCACCAGAACTTGTGCTGGCAAGATCTGTGGGTGTGAGCAGATCTTGAGGCACAGGTGAGCCGGTGTCAGCTCTAAGAGCCATCCGTTTGCTGGACCCTTGTGTCGGGCTGGGAACAAAAGCAGGGACACTCACATATGTTGGATAGTGTTCAGGGACCGGCATGGATGGAGCATGTCTTACCGTGCGGAACTCCTTGTAGGGCAAGTGCTCCAAAAAGGAAGCATCGCGACTTTCCAAGAAGGAGTGGTTTATGGGGTCCCAAAACCTCCACGCTTTTGATGCATGAGAGACCCCCACAAATACACACCACCGTCCTCGTGGACTGAGCTTGTTCTCACGTTGTGGGTGTGGAAACCAGACACATGCCATCGTTCCCCACACTCGAGCTGGTCGTAAATCGGCTTTTTCCTTGAACCAGCGTTCCCAGGGTGTCACTGTTTTAGGCAAAGAGCCTTGGGGAACACGGTTCCACACCCAGGTGACATATTTGACTGCTTCTTCCCAGAAGCTGAATGGCAAACCTGATTCTGTGAGCAGTGTGCGTAGCGCATCGCCCAGTGTCCGATGCCACCGCTCTGCCACACCGTTTTGTTGGGGTGTGTATGGGGCGGTGGTTTGATGTTCGATACTCTTGGCCTTAAGCTCAGCAGTCAGGGATCCAAAGAATTCCCCTCCTCTGTCTGTTCGCAGTGTTAGAAGTTTGCATCCTGTTTGCCGCTCAGCGAGGGCTATCCACTCGGCGATAGCCCTCTGGGCATCTCCCTTTGATTTCAACAGAAAGGCCCACCTAAAACGACTGTAGTCATCTGTGAGCGTCAAGACGTACAGAGACCCGTATTGGAGGGAGGACACGGGCATAGGTCCGGTGAGATCCGCATGAACCAATGCGAGTGGGGAAGTGGATTCCCTTAAGGACTTAGGAAAGGTCTGTCGATGTGCCTTCCCCTCATGACACTCTAGACAGGTGTCTTCTTTGAGGCCATGAGTGCAGTCCGTGGGCAAGAGACCATGTGCAGGAACATGCTTCAACATGTCTGTGACAAAATCCGTGTTGATGTGTGCCAACCGGCGATGTATGACTGTGTATGCACAAGAGGAAAGAGTGTAAGATGGTAGAGCATGTCAACATGTAATGGCCCATCAGCCAGCAAGGCACCAGCAGCATCAAAAAGCATGCATCGTTGCTTTTGCGTTAGAGTGGACACGTTTGCTTGCTTGTCTAGCTGCCCCCCGGACAACAGATTGACTTTCAGTTGAGGTACATAAAGCACCCCAGTCAGCCACAACACTCCCCCCGGTGCCTGTAGAGCAACAGTGCCCACCCCTTCAACCTTTAAGACCTCGCCTGAACCAGTCTTTACCCCATTCACATCATGCACGGCATGCAAGGCAACAAACAGCTGGCGATGTGGAGACATATGATGCGACGCAGCAGTGTCAAACAACCATTCGTGCATGGGAAGTGCATGGCTCGTGGTGACATGGGTGTGCCCTAGCCGCTGACCTGACGGCTGTGGCATGGAGGTTGCCTCAGGTAGCTGGGACTCCATGGGAACTGCCCAGCCGAACCCAGGTGGAGGCGCCAGGGGCTGCTGAGGCTCGAGTGTCTCTGCGTAGGCACGTTGCGCCCACGCCGGCACGGGCGTGGGGATGCTCTGCGGCACGTAGTAGGGGCCCTGGTGCGCAGATAGTCCACCCACGAGCGTGGACAGTGGCAGATGCTGCTGTGGCGGGCCAAAGGTAGCACCACCAAACGGCCCTGAAGGTTGGGTGGACAAACTGGGTCCCTGTGGGTTTGGCCCTGCCCAGCTGGCCACTGGGTATGTTGGGTGTGACTGCAGCGTATGCTGCCACTGACGCTGTTGAGGTTGTGGCTGCTGCCACTGTCGCTGCTGTGGAGGCTGATGCTGCTGCTTCTGTTGTTGCTTTTCCATCATCTGCCGCTGCAGTGTGGGGCATCGGCGTCAAAAATGCCCTGCCTGGTTGCAGAAGCTGCACCTTTGTCCTCCGCGACCGCGCCCACGGCCGCCACCACCACCGCCTGAGTTACCTCGCCCTCCTGCACCACTGCTCCCGGCCTGTGTGTATGTCACGTGTACAGCGGCAGCAGCACCTGCTGAGGTGCCCTTGTGCATGTATGATGTTGGGGATGTGCCCGCTGCATCGCGGGTCTCGCCTTTGAGGATGTCCTCGTAGTTGCGCAGCTGTGCGAAGATGACAGAGAGATCAATCTTCTCGATCTCTTCCACTGGATAGCGACGAAAGACCTCACGTCTGAATTCCTTGTACTGCTCTCCCAGATGCAGCAGTACAACATCCAGCCACTCAAGGATGGAGCAAGCTGCGCCAAGACCCAGAAGGCGGCGCCGAATGTCCATCGCCTCATCCCAATAGTCTGCCACTGGTGCTCCTGGTTTCGGAAAGAGGTGGCGAATCTTGTCACGCAAGGTCACAACGAGCGTCATGCCTTGCTCCTCTTGACGGGTTGTGAGGTGCTTCCAAGCCTCGTAAGGGCGAGGATCTCCAGTGCGAGGGTCGGCCGGATCCGCACCCTTGCCCCCAAAACGGTACTCACGCAATGCATATGCCTGAGAGTCCGGAAGAGCACGACGTAGTGCATTGAAGGCACGCAGCAGTATGTGTGCCTCTGCAGTGTCCGGGGTCGGGATAAGATAGCACGCTTCTAGATTGTGCTCGGCGGCCCAATCCAAAAATAGATCCTTCCACGCAAGGAAGTCTCTGGTTCCCAGTGGTGGAGGGGACAGATCCTTGTGCCCCAGCCCCAGCTGCGCCATGGCTGCCGCCGTTAGGGTGACGGACGGCGGATCGCCGACGCCGGCCGGCACGTCACCGGCGTGGCCGCCCTCTACTTCGCTCATCTCTACCCTGCCAAGGATTCCTGCACACCTAGCTTCCTCTCTACTTTGCAGGGACTGGGAGCGCAGGGTATGTGGCTGTCAGCAGTGTAGTGGTGGGCCAACAAAAATTCGGCAGCAATTCGCCGGGCACACTTTGGGCCCAGTTTTCGGATGAGAACCTTTCGCTCTGGGAATACGCCTTAGACTTCGTCTGGGACCCTGCAGCCAACCCCCCGACCCGTCCCTGCCCTTGCTCAGCCCCTAGCTTCGTTGCCATCCACTGTTTGGGTGGTCTTGGGGCGGATCTAGAGTGGTGGTGCCGTCGTGAGCCCCCTCACTCCCGTCGCGGCGTCTCCCTTGCCTAGGCGACGGCCTAGGAACCCTGGCGGAGACGCCCTAGGCCTCCCACGACCTCTGGATGTCGTGGCGGCAATGGCGGTGGCCTCACGTGCCCTCTTTGGTCGGTCGTGCACAGGTCCGACCCCCTTTTTCCACGCCTACAGCACCGTCTGGCCGCCTTCAGGCCCGCGCAAGCGCTCTGATACCATGAGAGTGAAAATGCGAACAATTTGGGACCAGTCCCATAGGTTTTGGTGAAGTCTAGTGTAAGTTAGAGTGACAAAAGGATGGCGGCCTAGTAGTTTTGCTAGTAAGAGCTCATCGAGCTCTTACGGGTGAGTCTCGTTAAGCGAGGCCCACCCGTCGGCCGGTGAGCGAAGCTCACCAGCTCAAGAGCAAAGCGAGGGCGAAGCCCTCGCTTGACCCTCGAAAGAGGGCTCCTAAGCTCGGATGACCCAAATCGGGGTCCGAGATGAAATTCAGTAAACAAACCTACATGAGTCCAAGAAACATCCATCGGACGGACTACTCTAGGTATCCTAAGACGGTTAGCATAGCAAGAGAAGGGTTCAGCCTCTAGTCTCTCTGGGCTGCATCGGGCCATGCGGCCAGGGCGGAGGTGACTACACGAGGGCACGAAGCCCAGATGCGATGATAGCACCCGCCGTAATGTCGCGCTCATGGTGCGTCACCTCCACTCTCTGAGCCAGCATGCCCTGCGCACTCACGGCCACATCAATGGAAATGTTTATATACACAGGGATTAACAGAGAGCGTGTAGGTGAAAAGCACATGGCCTGTGGCGGCCGATGGGGAGGGGATGGAGGGAGAGGAGGACATACGAGGGACATGCCACAGGTTGCCACGGGCGGTGGCGTGAAGTACGACGAGACCGGACGGACGCAACGACACAGTTCCAGCACCACGTGAGTGCACAACAGCCATGCTCATGAAGTCAAGGACCGTGACAGACAGGAGGCTGAGCCCAAGACCTGGGACGAAGAGGACATCAGTGAGAAAGACATCACCGGCAGGGCCACTGAAACAAACGGCGCCGACACCACGGAAAGGAAACACCTGTCCGAATCCGTCCGGACACCGGAGACATCGCCAACAGGACCGAGCATACTAAAGGCCTCACGGTAGACCGTCATGTGATGCGTGGCCCCAGAGTCGATGATCCAGGTCTCTGTAGGGTCCTGGACCGGGGACGCCAGGTCGCTAACGGTCACATGACAGTAGGTAAGAGATGCGGACGTAGTGGAAGGGGGTGCAAACCGAGAGTGCCAGTCATCAAACTACGCAACGTCGTCATGGAAGGGGGTAGAGGAGACCAAGGGAGAAGACGAGGATACGGGACACGACCTCAGCTCAGTCTCAGTCATGCAGGGCTGGGCAGGGGAGCAAGAGGTGACGCAAATCGCACTTCCCTGGGGAGGAGGACGAGGCAGGCCGAGCTGGAGCACGATGAACTGCTCCAGCTGACACTCACGGGAGGACGGCCCGGGAGTTGAGATCGAGTGCGGAGTGATGGCACCGAAGCCTGGGTAGGAGGAAGACTGTGCCGGGGAAGGAAACGGAGGCGCCGACGGCTACGGATGGTGTTACGGCGGCGCTGGTGTCGGCTGGACCGGCGGAGCTGTCGGATTGGTGGAGCTACTGGACGAGGCCGAGGCGTCAGGGCCGGCGACCGCTACAGCGACAGAGGCGAGACGGTGCTGTCGCTGGCGACGCATGGTGGCGATGACACGTTCCTCGTGAGTCGGGAGAGGGCACGTATACCACCCGTGCCCGGGCTGGCCACAGTTGTGGCAGACCGAGCCGCCACCGCTGGACCCGGTCGACGGTTGCTGCTACTGCTACTACTGCTGACCCTTGCCCTTCTTGTTCCGACGCTTCTTCTTCCCCGACAACGATGAGGTAGCTGCGACGGGGGAGGCGACGGCCACGGAGGCGACAGCAGGGGAGGCGAGGGCCTCCGTGCGCTGGAGTCAGGACTCCAGACGAGCTTCCTCAATCCGGAGGAAGAGCTCGTATGCCCAAGGCATGAGGGTGCCCTTGGCCACCATGGTGGAGAGGACGTCCTGGGAGTAGTGCACGAAGACGTCCGCGTATGCGTCGGTGGTGCGGCGCTTGATGGTGAGGAGCGCGGCCAGAGGGGTAGAGGTGTCGAGGCGACGAAGGATGTCCTCCACCCGTTGCCAGTAGGCGGTGACCGTCTCGGTCTCCCCCATGTGCAGGGAGTTGAACTCCCGCAGCAAACGGCTGGTCTCAACCTCGCTGGACAGGCGATGGGGATGAGTAAGGACGTGCCACACGGTTGTAGGGTCTGGGGTGGCGCCAGCGGTGAAGTCGCCAAGGAAAGGCTCTAGGGCCAGGCGGGAAGCTGGAGGGGCGACAAGGACGAGGGCACGTGCAGCGCGACCAGCGTCATACAACTGGTCGGCCTGGGTGGGGTCATACGGGAGGGTGTAGTATGCCCACAGGCCCTCCCCCTGCACCGAGATCCGAAAGCTGAGCTCCCAACTCCAAAACTGCTCGCCGGCCTGAAGCGGGGGAGGCGGCGTCTTAAAGTCTTTCTGCCTGCTGCCGGCACCCAGAGTGGGGCCAAGGACGGAGGTCACCGTCTGCCGCTGGCGCTGAGTTTATTGCTGCACTAGGTAATGCGTGGCAGTGGACACAGCGGGGCTGGCATGCCCTGGAGGAATAAATGGTGGTAGCGTATTGGTGGCAGTGTGGGAGGCCAATGGTTGTAGCGCTACCAGCTGCTGCGTCAAGGAGGCAAGCTGTTGCTGAAGAGCAGCCAGGAAGTCAGGGTTGCCGCCAACGACACCAGAGGGCTACTGCTGCTGCTGCTGCTGTTGCTTCTGGTGCTGCTAGTGTTACTGCTGCTGCTGCTTCTGCTGCTACTACTACTGCTTCTGCTGTTATTGCTGTTGCTTCTTCTACTATTGCTGTTGTTGTTGTTGCTGCTGCTGCTGCTGCTACTACTGCTGCTACTACTGCTGCTGTTACTATTGCTGCTACTGCAGCTGTTGTAGGAAAGGGGGGCTAGGGGTCCCCCCAATAGAGGAGGACCCCTCCTCAGAGGGGCTGTTAGTCATAGTGGCTAATGGTGCCTCTCTTCCCCCTTTTTTGTTATGTTTTTGTTTTTTTGTTTTTTTCTCTTTTGTGTTCTACTGATGTCAGTAGTGACGTCAGCCGAGGGTGGCTGACGTAAGTAGAGGCTACTGCGGTGTATGCAGGGCTACTGCTTTGTTTTTTTTGTTGTTGATGACATCAGCAGTGACATCAGCAGTGACGTCAGCGGACTGCCACTAACGTCAGGAGCGGTTGATGTAGCCGCTGTTGTACGGCTGCAGCCGCTGTTGCTGCTGATGCTACTGCTCCCGCTGCTATTGCTGCAGTTGTTGCTGTTGTTGTTGCTGCTGCTACTGCTGTTGTTGCTACTGGTGCTATTGCTGCTGCTGCTGTTACTACTACTACTACTTCTGCTGCTGCTACTGCTGTCACATCAGCTGCTGCTATTGTTGCTACTGCTGCTACCGCTACTACTGCTGTTGTTGCTACTGTTGCTGCTGCTGCTACTACTGCTACTGCTGCGGCTACTGGCGGGATGGGGATCTTGTTTTTTTTCTTCCTTCTTGCTCATCGTTGCGAGCTCGTTGCTCGCTATGAGCGACGAGCTGCGAGAAGTGAGCTCGCTGCTCGCTACTCACTACGAGCACCGAGCTTACTGCCAGCAGCACGCTGCTCGCAACGAGCAGCGGGCTGTGGGCAGCTGTGGCTGCTGCTCGCTGCTGCTGCAACCGCTGCTACTGCTGCTGCTCCCGTCGGCTACTGCTGCTGCGAGCTGCTACAAGCTGCTGCTGCTGCTACGAGCTGCTGCTGTTGCCAGCTACTACTGTGTGCAGCTGCTGCTGGCTTCTGCTGCCACTCCCCGCTGCCACTACAAGCTGTTGCTGTTGTCAGTCACACCTGGATGACGTCGCCACCAGCGTCGTTGCCAGCAAGCACCTGACGTGGCCTACCGCTCACCTCCTCAGGTCAAGCGTGGGGTTCAGTGCTGCCGGAAAAAATCTGGGAGCATTTCCCCTAGCCTAGTGGCCGTGGGAAAAAATCTGACGCCACCACCAGGCAGGTCAATGCTACCGGAAAAAATCTGGCAGCATTTCCCCTACACTGGCGCATATGGAGGTTCGCCAGCGTTGTCTGGCACCTGTACGTTAGTCTTCTTCTGCTCCTGCTACGCTCTGGCTCTGATACCAAGACGGAAATGTTAGGCAGCAGGTTGGGGCAGCAGCGTTGTTGATGTAGCGTGCGGGCTTCCACGCTCGTTGCTTAAGTCTGTTGCCCCCTCAGTCTGCTGATCTAGAGACTAAGTCTGGAAGCTCAGGGTTTGTTACTCAGAAGTGCGCGCGCCAGTGTTAGCGCCAGAAAGCAGCTGAAAACTGAAAGTAACTGATTAGGAATAAAGAATGAGAAACGATGGGAGACCCCTCCAAGTTCTAGCTCCCCCCCACTAGTGTGGAAGTTGTTACTCAGCTAACCAGCCAATCAGAAAGTAGTCCTAGACCTATTTTCTGGCAGGCAGGGTTTTCTCGGTGAGCCCTGCCAAACGCTTGACAGCCCAAAACCCGGGCGTTGTCCGTTTTGCCTGAAAACTGGACCATACCATAATACCAACACTGCAAACGCAGTGATGTGGTCAGAATCAGCTAGAAAAATAGCAGCAAAGAGTTACGGCTGCCCGAACCCAGGCAGTGCCTACAACATTCAGTGATGCCAAATAGGGCCACACAGTACGAAACATGGACCCTAGGCATAGCATGATGCTACAGACGCAAAGCCACAACCAGAAACAACGTTGGGTGCATGTAGACAGTATCTGCAGTGGCAGTGACCGCCGGCGGCCCGACCGCCGAGGAGGCCTGCTGATGGAGCTAAATGCGTCGCTGGAGGGAGGAGGCTCCAGCAAACGGTGAGTGGGCCTCAGCGTGCGTCCGCTCCACTGAGCGACACTCCAGCAGCGTCGAGTCTTGCCGTCAGTCATCTGCACGCCGATGTACACAAGCCGGGAGGACACAACAGAGTACAGTGAGAGATGCACAAAAACCAACAGCTGTGGAGGTCATGGACTTGTATGCGAGCTTAACAGTCGGTAGCTTGACCGCCTAGTTAGTGCCATGTGATTCACTGAGAGTGGGGAGTAGCTATTTGAGCATTTGTTTATTTGTTGTGTCTGGACTCATGGCGTTGACACACGTCACACATTTTATGATAGTTTGTGACATTCGTTTGCTTATTGTCCCACCACTGACATTTCACGAGTTGCTTGAGTGTCTTCTCATCTTTGGAGTGACCACTCGGAACACTGTCTTGACACTCATGCAATTGCATCCGTTGCAACCCTTTGTTGACAAGTATGACAATTTGGCGATGGAATCGCCGTCGCCAATATGGTTCATCAAACTTCACCTTGTCGTACCCATTGATTCCCTTGTAGCCCCTTGCAAAATATAGTAGGGCATAAAGATACCGGTGCCCATTGTTTTGGTCGATAGATCCGCGGTGTCCATAGTCCAAAACGATTCAACGTCAGTGTCCATGGTCGAAGACGATGTGTCAGCAGTTTCCATAGTAAAAAACGTAATGATAGTAGTGCTAGGATTTTCCAGGTTGCGAGCGAAAAACAAATAACATGACAATTGTATCCACTATTCGTTCGAAGTATTCATTCGTGATGGACTTGCATGCCCTACACAAACCTCGCATGTTGACAGGCAGTCTTGACATCCTGTGGTTCATTTTGTCGTTTACCATTCTGTGGCGTGGAGTTTGTTGCAGTTGGAGCCATGCATGTAGACCGATCTTGTCGCGCTGTACCCAACGTTTGTGCATCGCACGGAAGAGGACATTGCTATTGCCAATGAATGCTTGTCAAATGGACGCGGCCAGCGACAATGAGATATTGTCCACGGTGGAATTTGCCGATGTTGTGCGCACCATCAACGGATGCTGGCGGCATGTGCCGACGTCCACTCAGGGTCACACGAACAGGTTCAATTAGTGAATCATTTTTTTTTGTACCGGTTTGCACCGCAAACGGGTACTATCTTGTGGATTTAAGGTGTTTCCCCGTCAGTTTTCTGCGATACGTTTACACCTACTGTCGAACTTTGACTAACACGTTAGATCAACATGGACAACGACGTCCGTCCAAATGGCCCGGCACATCATGGATGGGGTACTCCCATAGCAGATCCTGTGGCGGCTCGTCGAGCATGGTCACATTGAAGGAGCAGTGGGAATGGTATGTAGCACGCAGCCGAGAGTTGGGATCTGTAGAACCATCATGGGCTCTACCTCCTGTGACTCTGGAACACATGGCTTGGAACTTGGGAGTGCCCATGCCGAGTGGTAGGCCGCCCAACTGTCTCGAGCCATGGGAGCCGTGGACATGGACCGAGCCACCGAATCCGTAGTGGGCATTCGAGTATTATTTCAAAGATAAGTTTGGGCATTTTAGTATTATTTCATTGACAGTTATGGGCATTTGATTATTATTTCAGTGACAAGTATGGGTATTTGAGTATTATTGCAGTGACAAGTATGGGTATTCGAGTATTATGTCATTGAAGATAATTGGCATTCGAACAAGTATGGGCATTCGAGTTTTGTTTCAGTGACTTGTACGGGTATTCAAGTATGACTTCAGTGACAAGTATTGGCATTGAAGTATTAATGATGTGACAAGTATGGACATTCCAGTATGATTTCAGTGACAAGTATGGGCATGAGAGTGTTAATTCAGCGACAAGCAAGGGCAGTCAGGTATGAATTCAAGGCCAACTAAGTATTCTCTTAATTTGTTAAGGTACGCGTTTTCTGTTTCTTTCAATATATGACCAGAAGAGTGAGTTGAAAGTGTTTCATTCACAAAGCCTCCATATTCATGTATACATTTGGTATAGATTGCATGGGTACTGGAAGTCATCAAATCAACACTCATTTTTGTAATGTTAACAATGAACTACATGTCTTCAGACAAACAGGAAGAATCACTACTACCCAAACCACTCTGGATCCAACCACTTTGGATCTAGGACACTGCACAGCTAGAGCCACTGACACACCTCATAGGCACATCCCTGCCATCCCTGTCAGGATATTGCATCAAAGAAAATTTCCTCATCGACATCATGCGAGTCGGTTTCTTCGTCTTCTTCATCTTCTTCGTACAAAACGTCTTCCCCGTGCCTGTCCCCTGATTCTGCTTCACTTGTATAGGCATCCATTGGACATCTATCATTGTATGTCACTGTACAATGGCACATGCTTACATATCTCGTAGTTGTTGGCTGCCACAAGTAGTAATATAGTGTCCGACACACCAATGTTGCACCAACTTCCGAGAGGAACACCACAGTCCAGTCAAGTGGATGACATGAAGTCATGTTTGAGGGTCTTTATCTAAGTGCTTAGACAGAAGAGACATTTGATTGAAAGGGAATGAAATGACCGTGTCAAAAGTCTACATGTACACATTCTTAGTTTATGCTTCTGATTGGTTTTTACAAAAAAAAAAAAATTGGACATCATTCATTCACAAGTATTGAGAAGTAGACAAGCTGAGAGGCATTGAGCAGTAGACCATCTTTCAGAAACCGAGTTAAACAAAACTACCAACCCAACTACACCCCAAGTGAAACAAGTCTACTGCACGAGTGCAATCCGGGGCCACTTGTGATCTGGCCTGCACCTCCTCCCTAGGGACTGATCTTCTATAAGCTTTGCAAAGCACACACATGGAAACGAGTTAGTGGGAGAAACCTGACTCAGGACCATGTTATAGTATCATTCATTAACATCAAGGCACACTTGCGGGATTGCAATGTAAGACACTGCATGACTGTTAGGTGAAACAAACTCACCACATGCCGAAAGAACGGTCGATGCTGTCCACCTCAGCATGGAAAGCCATACACACCTCTTCACGATCCTCTATATCATCATGGTCGACTCCTTCATCGCCACTGGAGACTAAGACGGGATCGACTTCCTCCTGCCCCCCCTCCTCCCCCTCCTCACCCTCCTCCTCCTTCCCCTCCTGCCCCTCCTCCTCTCCCTCCTCCTCATCCTCCTCCTCCCCCTCTCCTCGTCCGACTCTGCCTCCTCTTCAGCAGGAGGGGACATCCTCTACCTCATCCCCGGATTACCCCATGGTGTCCACGTTTGACCTGCACGACACCCTCATGTGACGCTCTGCCTCTAGCTCTGTGACGTGTGTGGTAGCCATCTGCTCTGGAATTGGGGCTTCCATGTTAGGACATGACCGACGCACATGGCCTTGTGAGGTATGGTTAATCGTGGTCATTTTATACATGATACAATCAGTGTATAAGACAGACTTGTTATATTTTTTCCATGAAATTGTGTTATGATGTAGTTATCTTCTTTTCACATATAGTATTGTGTACAATCTGCATATGAAATCAATTATGATTGCTATAAATATACAAAAAAAAAGGAATATAGGACGTAGAGTGTGTTTCACTTAGACGACGTGCCATTGTACAAGAACTTCCTATGTATTTATTTGTACGTACCAGTGAGGAACATATGCTACTAAGAATATGCAAAATTCTCAATCGTGTGTTTTTAGCACGTTGTCGGGATATTCTCCGAACATACTCTGGCCCTTTCTCGCTATTTGACATTGGACCCCCCACCACAAAGCCAAAAGTGTATCTGGTCAGTGTAGCGGGGCGTGTATCTTGATGACAATAGATTTTGTTCACAACTGTATTGTACACTTGTGACGATTTGAAAACGTTTATCATATGCACTCATCCCATATGCTTTGTCTATTTCGGAGGAGGGGTGGTGGGGGGCAGAGCCAGTGCTCAAACCCCCCTCCCCAACAGGCTACACTGTATTGGGAGTGTGTAGCTCGTCAGTGTATTGTTTTTTGTATGATGGACCAAAAAATACACTTGGAGATTCGAAGTAGATTTTACAGCCATACACCAACACCGGCGATTGTAAATAATCAACGATATCGATGTAATGACAATGTTCACCAGGATGGGGAGGAGGAGCCGGCGCTCGACCCCCCCCCCCAAAGGCTAGAGTGTACTGGGAGATTGTATCTGGTGAGTGTATTGTTTTTTGTACGATGGACCAAAATAAATTCACTTGTGTATTCAAAGTTGATAGTATAAACACACATTAACACTGCCGATCTTTGATAATAGACGATGTGGATGCAACCTAACAGTTCGCGTCGAGTGGGTAGAACATTTGACGAAACTGTCACCACGTACTAGGGACCCCCCCCCCCTCTCAAAAATCAAATCTGTATCGGGTCAATGTAGCGGGGCGTGTATAATGATAATGATCAGTTTTTTTCACTAGTGTATTGTACACTAGTGTACATTTGAACATTTCTATCATATGTTCTCACCTAATACACTTTGTATATTTGGGGGGGAGGGGGTGAGCCGGTGCTTGATCCCCCTCCCCCTAAAAGGCTAGAGTGCATTGGGAGAAGGGAGCTGGGCAGCGTATTATTTTTTGTACAATGGAGAAAAAAAATACACTTGTGTATTTGAATTTGATAGTATAGCTACACACAAACACAGCCAATCTTCAAGAATCGACGATGTCGATGTAACCTAGCAATTAGCTTCTACTGGATAGAATGTGTGACAAAACGCTTACCAAGTACGAGGGACCACCCCCCGTTCAAAGCTAGAGATTGTATCGGGTCAGTGTAGCGGGGCATGTATCATGACAATCGTCAATTTTGTTCATTAGTGTATTGTACACTAGTGTACATTTTAACATTTCTATCACATACACTCGTCCAATACACTTTGTCTATTTGGGGGGGAGAGAACCAGAGCTCGATCCCCCCTCCCAAAAGGGCTAGAGTGTATTGGGAGAGTTTAGCTGGTCAGTGTATTGATTTTTTGTACGATGGACCAAAAAAATATTCACTTGTGTATTCAAAGTTCATAGCAAATCCACACACCAGCACCACCGATCTTTGAAAATTGACGATGTCAATGAGGCCTCAAACCTCTTAAATTGTTGGGTAGGAGGTATCCGAGCGACGTCGTCCACATCGACGGCTCATGAGGCCATCCACCCTCGACGTTTGTCGTTGGTCATCGATGCACTAAAAAAGCAAAATGAAGTGCAGCCTGATTTTGCGTTCGTTTGTTGTAACGAGACATTATGCGTTCACTCACACACCAGTCCACCACCATCCAAATACAAAACGGGGCTCCGGGATCCTGCTAAGCCCCACTCCTACGAGTCCCAAAAGGAGCCCGGGCAATGGGGAAAATAGAACAAAGGACCGTGATTTGTGTCATGAGGTCGATTTTACTACCCGAATTGATCACGTCGAGAAAGATGCGTTTGTAGTCGTGGCAGTTGTATCACACTTGAGGTCTATGTACTTATCTAGGTGTTTTTATAGGATATATATACTGAGTCGTGAAACGTTGGACCATGCTTTTTATTGGGTATTAGAGAGTAAAAAATTAATCCTTCCACGCTGTTTCCTATTTTTCAACATATAAAAACACTCTCATGTGTATGAATAGACGTTAAAGTCAAACTATGATGTAAGTTCCACAAAGGTACCATGAAACTTCTAAGTGTGTATTTTAAATGTTTCCACTAAATATATAAGTGTATTTTTAGGGGTGGTTAACCATACATGGGCCTTGCTTCCCACAGCGCATACATATGCACCGCTTTTCCACCTTGGCGTACCTGTCTAATCTCACTGTGGCCTGACGCCCGCACCTGCGACGTGGGCCAGGCTGCTTCCACTTCGGGGTAGCCGGCTTCACAAGCCTCACCTTGGACAAGGGAAAAAGAGCGTTGTACGTCCGTTTGTACCTGAGGTGAGGTAGCCAAAGTCCACGTACGCCACGGGATTGAGGACATTCTCTAGCAAGACACTGCAGGCATGTGGGCATGGCACCCCATACTCATGCCAGCGGCCGCACAATCTCTCTTTGGTCTTGGTGTTGATTTCGCATGGAGTGTTGCTTGGACGCACTGCTATGCCCCTTGTCCAGGGTCCAACCTCATCCCCATCTAGGTCCAAACTGTACTCCCGACTGCGGTCACAATTGTTTTTCACCTTCGGGTACAGCGCTAGCGCAACGCTGCACTCGGTGTCATGTGCCATCTTGCGGCGAATGTGCCAGAGCCTCTGCACAAACATGTGGAGGTTGACAAAATCGAAGTATGGGTACATATTCCAGAGCTCCGCGAGCTTGTCATTGAGGGACTCCATGGCGTTGCTGGTGGTGTGCCCTCCGCGAGGTACAGGGTAGTAAAGCCCGCTCCATTGTTCCTTGGAGATGCCTGGCTCCCCATTACCACCCAGCAGGTAGTCCACAGCCCTTGGAACTGTCCATTGCATCTCGGCCAGGCAGGCATCCCAATCTGCCTACGTTGTCACATGGACGAGGTTCCAGAACAGAGAGCCTGACCTACCCTGGCACTTGGACTGCACGTTCGGCATGAGGTGCCACATGCAGTAGGTGTGCATTGCACACAGTAGTTTGGCCTCCACGACGTTCACCAAGCTTTTTTCATGGTCTGAAATGACCGTGGTTCCAACCTGTGCGGCGGTCGGATAGGCTGCTCTGAGAACCTCGTAGAACCACGTCCAGTTGTGCTTGTCCTCTCCAAACACCAAAGCGTAGGCCGTGAGCATGGCGTTGTTGTTCTCGTCGAAAAATTGCATGATCAACAGTACCTGCTTGTGCCCATTCTTTAGGTGGGTACCATCCATGATGAGCACTCACCGAGTACACTCAAAACCTCTGTAGCAGGCTTCGGGTGCAACAAACACCCGGTCAAATGCGCCAGTTTCCCGGTCCTTCTCAGCCTTCGCAATGGCCAGAGGGTCCACCTTCAAGAGCTGCATGAAACAGCACGTTAAGCACGATTAGCCCAAAACTGAAAACATAAACGAGGAGTTAGAAAATAACCTTAAAAAGAAAAAGGGAAGAGTCAGACATACCTCATCCACGTATCCAGGGAACATACTCCACGAATCTGATTTCTTCCCGTACATCTTCTCCAGGCAGGCCTTCTTGACGCGGTATAGGGTGTTGTAGAGTACCTTGGTGTTGCCGACCTTCATTACGACTGCCTCCAGCGCCTTTGGTGTTGTCGACAGGTCCTTCGCGGGGGTGCTTTCGATGGACCATGCCACCCATCGCGTGGAGGGCACTGGGCTATCCCGGCTTACTCCGGGGTGATAAAGGTGGCCATCAGTGAAGGACGTGATATTGAACGCTCCGGACCTCTTGTTGTACATCGTACGTACGACCCACGGGCACTTCTCGGTGATGTACTACTTGTAACGTGCCACAAAACGCGTGTAGTCACTCTTCAGCCACCTCAACGACATGTGGTTGTGAACCGTATACTCTTCCACGGCAACTTTGCAGGCTGCCATGGTCTCAAAGGATGAGCCGCCAGGGAAGTCTATCTCAGCGCTTTGCTTCTTTGGGGTTGCAGGGTGTGGGGTCTTCTTGGTGATGTTTGGGGAGGCAGCCTTCACCATGACGTCGGCTGCCCTTGCCTCATCATCGGACCCGACGGGAAGGCCCTTGGTCGAGTGCACACAACCACCTATACGGGACATCCTCAGGGGACCCTCAGTTTCACGGCGTGGGGCACAGTCCACTGCAGTGCGTCGTGCATCGTCCTCCTCGTGAGGAGGAGTCTGGTGCATTAGGCAAGGCTCGTCTATCACGTGGTCGATGCAGTGGTTGAGTGGGAGCCACGCAGAAGTGACGGCTCTACCACCTCTCTGGTGTGTGTGTTCCCCGGCATCGGGTAACAACATGGACACCTCGTGCAGAAAACATGGATCTATATGACTTTGATGCCACCATTGTTCTCCCATGCGCGTTGCATGAGGCCTTTGTGAGGGCGTGCAACATCATCAACGATGAGTTGTACCACAATGGTTAGCAAGGCGAGAACCCCCCATGACGCACAACCCTCGATGCGGAAAACATGTTTTCCAGCCTTAGGTTTGACAGCAGCCGAGGGAAGCACATGGTAGCCCTCCATGATGTGAGGTACTTTGCAGCTCGGGAAACCGGTGGAACGTGCAATGAGAGAGGCTGTAAAAATCAGATAGGAATTCGTGCAAATACAGGGACGTGTTCGAGGAGAACCAATTTGCGATCCACTAAACTTCGGGGATCCGTTCATCAATGCAATCAGATGACGCAATCAACCATGTGGTGTGAAGCGCGTACCTACGAGCGGAATCCTTGCAATATCATATGTTATACGACCCTGAACAAGGCGTCGGAGCCCTAGCAAACCACACCAATTGCATTCCATATTACGCTCACGTCGGCCGACGATGCAGTAGCAAGTCGTGTCATCATCGATATTTAAATCCGTCTTGAATCTGTTAAAACCATGGAATATACCCTACTGTTCTTGAATTTTGACTATTTCAAAATTGCTAATTATGTGTTCCTTAAATTTGTGCATGGGTTTCGGTGCTGCAGCTATTTAGGTGATACATATGCTTTCGATCAATGAAAAAAATGATCTTTGAATTCGTCCACTTCGCTATTCGACACTGCCACCAGCTGTGGCGGTGTCGAACATCGAGCGTCTGACGAGGCAACTTTCTGCAAAATCTGGAAAGTTGCCTCGTCAGACGACCGCGTCACCCTCCATTCACCAGCACTTCTGGTCTTTGACAGAGGACTTGAACGAGGCAGTCGTATGTTTAGAATGACGTCGAGGCAAAACCCGGGTCAGAAGAACAAATCACTAATTATTCATTTTGAGCAAATTATTTAGGTGGCACCTAATCAATTCGACAAAAGAACATTTTCCTTGAAAAAGTGCAGCTCGAAATATTTAGAATCAAAATCCAAGAACAGTAGGGTATGTCAAGCGTGCCCATGATGGACACTAACCGGGGGCACAACTGTCATGTCGGTTTTCACTATGGGCACCGCTGTCTTTTTTTTCCAACTATGGACACCGCTGACATATCGGTTTCGACATTGGACACCGCCGTCAGTTCGTTTTGACTATGGAAACTGCTGATATATCGATCGAAACGATGGGTATATTACTACTCCGTCCCATATAGTATACGGTACGAGTCTTGTCCAGCGTATGATGTGCTAATATCAGTCATTGCATCATGTTGCCAACTTAGAGCGTCCACTGGTTTTTCTTCATTAGGTACTCAATTCCATGGTTGAAATTAGACTTTAGGAAGTCCATTCATCAAGCATGCAGGTAAATCAGATTTTTTTCCGTGTCTTGAGGTACACAAGTGTGTTGTAGTATGTGCAGTAGACACATTGTCTGAGTTCTAAGTAACATTGCCACGAATGTTTCACGACATATAAGCGGCCAGTTCTTTCCACCACCATTATCTTGTAGGATAACGGTTGAGTAGTTTTACAAGGGATATCTTAGAGATAGTTCACACTCTTCTGCCATCCTTTATGAATCAGCGTAGTTCTTATATAATCCCATAAAGTTTGGACTTAGTCCAAAACTCAATCAAGCTGCAATTTTTGTCACACTTTAAGAGTTCTCTAAAAAAAATCTCTCTCTCTCTCTCTCTCTCTCTCTCTCTCTCTCTCTCTCTCTCTCTCTCTCTCTCTCTCTCTCTCACACACACACACACACACACACACACACACAAATATTGATAATTCTTTTAAGGTATCCATTGCGCTTGTAACGGCACTGGCCGTTTTGCGAGTAACTTCTGAACCCAAAACTTAGGCCCTCAGAAAGCGTAGTCCAAGGAGGGGTAGAAAATGGTTGCCTCAGCGATTTTGGCTGAGACAAACCGCGCCACGAATGGACAGGGCCGTCATAGGGCATGGACGTAAAGCAATAATCCTAAGCCTAATCGTTCCACGTGGCATTGCCACGCTGGAACACGACCCTAGCGCCGTTCTAAGAGTGGAGGAGTGACGCGATGGATTTTCCATCGCGGCACTCCTTTCGCCTAGAATCCGGCCAAAGGATATTTTCAGGCTAGAGTCGAACTAGACTCTAGCCCATTATGTTTTTCCGGGCTTGGAATTCTCGAGACACTGATCTCGAGCCCTCGAATCCGGAGAAGTATAATTCAATGCAATTTTCAATCCTAGAATGGCTCGTACGCTACATTCCCCCCCCTTTGCTTCGAACTGCCCCGGTTCATCTTTGTTCACGGAGGTTTGATCATCGTGTACTTCATGATGCAAACCATGCAGCAAGAAGCGTAAGCAATGTCACAAGTGTGAACTCTTGTCATCTGCAACACGGTCGCGTCACGTTCACGCACAGATAACCACACGGTTGTGGTATTTGTGATTATGGTCATTTGCGCACATCCTGTGTTGATCGCGTGATCCCTTGGCTCTTACCAAGATGAGACACGTACAATCTTTGTATGTTCTTCACAACTGTTGGTGAGTCGTCACCGAAGACTCATCACACGTGTGTATCAATGGCATGGTTGATGCCTCTTGGGACGTACATCGTCAACAATGTCTTGCCAGTTTGGAAGATGGTACATAGGATGAATTTTCCCACATTCCGTGTGGTACGTGTTAAGCAAGCTGTTGTGGTGACGCCTCCTCCCCCTTTGCAAGGAGCGTCCCTACGACCAATTAACCGGGCGTCCCCGCGAAAACTGTCCAGGTCCAGGTTCCCATGTCATTCGGACATGATCTCTTCCAAGGGGTTATTGCCGAGGTGGTACCTCCCCACAACATTGTCAATACGTGCAATCCAAGATCCGTACATCAGTCCTCTTGGTTTGCTACCATGTGTTCATGACCACGCTTAGGTCTACTAGACCTCGGTCAGCACCTGTGGGTTGGTTGGCTGAACTCAACCAAGCTCCACTAAGCCCATGCAACTCGCATGCTAGCTTCATCTTAGGGTTGGGAGGCACCAAGGTCCTAAAACATGGCTACTGAGTACACTTGTTTTCCCTTTCAAAGATTGCACTCATCTTTGAAGGAGGCGGCATTAGTCATCTGGTACGCGCAATTGTCGTCAACGTCCGTCATTAGACACGACAATGCTCCGACCTAGATGATCTTTGTTTCAATCATCATCCCCTCATTTCTGTCTGAAATGGGTACCATAGGCTACCGCTCACATCCCTGTAAAAAACACACTGCTTTTGAACTAGGTTAGCTGAGATAACCGATCTCAACAACCATGGATTCTATCCATGAACAAAGTGTTCAGCGTATGGTATTCACCAAACGGGTGTACCATGATCACAACCATTACGGTACACGTTGGATGAACACCTTTTGGGTGTCAATTTCATGTGATTGTGATCGAACACTTCCAAATCACATCCGGTGATCTTGGAACAACTAGTTCCTAGATATTTCTGCGATTATGTAATCGTGTCCTAAGGTTCCATTCAGGAACCCGTCACGGACTGCGTTTGCCAAGTCACAACAAAACATGTTGTTCAACGTCTTCTGTTGTGTATATTCCTTACGTTCACTCAACAGAGTGTTTTCCATACGCCTCATCCAAGGCACTTGTAAAGGGGATCGCCCTCATCGAAGACATCCGACAAACAACCACCGTTGTGGATACCCTTGTAGCGACATCCAAAACATATTGTACTTGCATTCGGTAATGTACTTCAATAGAACCATCTCTAGAGCCAAGGAGTTCAGCCCTTTACCGTGACCTTTTGGGTCATCAAAGTGTGGTTCGACTACACCGTAATCGGTATGATCTCTCTCGAAATTGTTTTTGTTAAAAAACATTGGATAGCCGATGCTACAGGGTGTCTTTGGTATATTCGGAATCCATTCACATAATGTTTGAAGAGCGTGACATACACGACTAGTGTACCGTGTCACGATTCCCTCAACTTTGAGACGTCTCTCCAAACATCAAAAGAATCAGATGAGGAATATTGTTTCTCAAGGTCCATGTTGAAGATTCCTCATATCAACATTTAGTAACGACACACTGGTCATTATTTTGTCTCAATGTTGATTATGACTCGCTATGTGGTCGGTCGGACCACCAAGATGTAGTGCTAACACACTGTTAGCTTAAAGCTATCGGCTTATAGATCGTCTCCATGGTCATAAGCTTTGAGCACAAAACCTAGACCTTGACGTGATCCCAACTATGTCGTAGTGGATTTATAGAAATATATGAGATCGTCATAGTTCTCTGGAGTCCCATTAGTAGAAAATGAGTGTCGCTCATTTTCTCTAACATGGATTTTCACCAAACTGTGGATGAACTTATGTCATCGACATCGGTTCACGTACTTTTTTTCTATCAACGTTCATGACATGTTCAATCGCTGAGTGATGATAGACTGAAGGTCTCACCTTCAAATTTGTTCACTTTTGACATTCATTCAATCTTTTCATACGCAAGAGAGTGACTCTTAGTCTTCGACCACCGCACTGCGGCGTCTTTGTCCCCCTCCGGCGCGTTTACAACCCCCACTTACAAGTATCCTTCTTGTTTGAACAGGGTTTTTGGTACACTCATGTACCCTTGTATAGTCGGTACCGGTCGGGTACTCGGATTTTTATCCATCACTCACCGAGTGAGAGGGTGTCAATGGTTTCACCATTGAGAATTTATTCAAGGATGTCATCCTTGACTCGTTCAATCATGGACCGATGTTTGCATCCGCCATGACTAATGATGCACAAAACCTCCGTAAGGTACTGGTACATCCAGTATACACTGTGTACGGCAACTCGATATCAGTCCGTGAGGATTGGAGTTGGCATGCTAACACACCAGGTCTGTTTAGCATCTCATGACATAGTCATGACACAAGCTAAGTCATAAAACAATCGCATTTGCCTTTGGACAGTGTGGCGCAAAGGGACGTGCGCCTGTTGTAGAACACATCCTGCGCCCACCAAACCACGTGTTTGGTATAATGGTATCACCATTTTTATCCAAACACCAGCTGATATCGTCAGCTTGTTCAAATGTCACAAAACCATTGTGATCATTTGTCCGTCCGACTTATCCATAACTGGGTGTCGTGGTCTATGCACCGATACTTGGTGGATAAGGTTTTTGTGCATGTCCTGCATGTTTCCCACGTATGCCGTGTACCTAATTTCACGTGGCTAAAGTACCATGGTATGAATCGCACACCTTGACCCATTGAAAAGAGGGTTGTCTCCAGCACTTGGTCATGCACTCTAACCCCCAGCGGTCATACAAGCAGTGCATGCTTTGGAACTGGCGCTCAACCGGCTGGGCTTTTGTAGCACGTTCCATCCATGGAAATGGAGGAGTTCATCCCCTTTTAGCATAGTCCAGGTTTGAGGAAGTCGTCCTCGTCACACATGTCATGTATTCGTTAAAATTTGGTTCGTACTCCTTTCCAAAGTACCTTCCCATACTGCTATCGGCAGGGTGAAGTTTTTAACTTCCAATGGTCGTCACTGTCGGTGGCGACCGAGATCACTGTGTTTTTGTTACGCCATTCGGGAAAACCTCTGATCACCACGGCCATCTCTGATTGTTTATATCCATGCCTGTCGGTTCTCCATTTGAAGGATTCGACAGTATGGCCATCCTCGACTTTGTCGAGATGCCTTATAAACGCCAAACGACGTGTTTTTGACGCTTTGATAAACGTGCTTGACGCACTTGCCCATAGAACCACTCCACGCATAGATCGTATGCTTTTGTCTAGTGGTCTAAGGCAAGCTAGCACAACGAGTCAACGGTTGCCTAGTTTTTGTTAGTTGATACAACGGGGTGCGATCAATATCCATGTTATCGATGCAATCGGCAGCTTATAACATGTTGTGTACCATCAACACTAGCATGGCTAGTCCAACCTGAACTCATGGCCATAGTGCAATCGGCACTCGCATCAATGGTGCATTCGGCACCCATGACAAAAGTGCAACTCGCAGATTTTGTCAATCGTGCAATCGGCATCTATGACAATGGTCCATTCGACACTCATATCAATTATTTAACCAACACACGTATCGGCCACGTATTAAACATCGTGGTAATCGTGCGTTCGACAGTTGCGTGAATGCTACGATTGCATTGTCCATGTTGACCATATTCCAAGTGCAACCGAAACATGTCAATCGACCATCACGCATGGATTTCCACCATCGCGTTTGTGGTTAGAGTGCGATCGGCACTCACATTCTTGTTTTGTCGAAATCCATTCACAGATGACGTATCCAACATTCTTGGTGTAATCGACACCCACGTGAATACGGAATCGGCATTTATTTTGGTCATATACCCTACTGATTTATGATTTCGTTATTAATTATTTTCGAGCGACGAAATGTGCCTTTTTTAGGTTACAAGTTGAATTTTATTTTGTCTAAAACGAATACGTAAAATTGATGCGTTTCTGTCGGACCTACACTTGTGTTCTGAAATGATGAAAACATTGTGAACCGGGTTTAGGCTCAATTTTAGGCCCGCACGACACGCACAGCACGCACGGGTAGCTCACGTCCAACCTTCTCCAACGGACGGGGCGCCGCGCTGGCACGAAATTATAAAACGTAACGGCTAAGGCGCGCACGATACGCACAGCACGTCGAGCCACCGACATTTGCTCGGTGCTCGGCGGGTTCGAACATAGGTTTCGAGTCGTTATAGAAGGAGTGAAAACGAAATCTAACATACAACCGTCACTTTTTTCGTTTTCACGAAATACCATTTAATAATTCACCCAGGTGACGAATCAAAGTTACGCACTGAAAAATATTTGAGATGACGAAATCATAAAGCAGTAGGGTATTTGTAGACCATAAGCAGTGTGTTCGGCACTAGTGTCATGGATGCTTTCGACATCTGAAGTTTAGGTGCAACTGGCACTTTTTCACTGGTGTGTTCAACACTGAGAAATTTTCTTCAACCAGCACTTGTGTTGTTGCCCGTAGTGCAACCGGCACTTACGTCGATGACGTGGTCCACGTCCGTGTAACCGTGCAATCAACACTCGTTTTGTGTTGTCTGCACACTTTGCATTATTGAGACAAGTAGGTGAATACCAAGGATGCGTATGGTGATGTGGACGCATAAAATAAACTCTACCCAAGTATTTCGTCCAATTAGTGTTTAGCTTGGTCAGCTCGTGGTAAGTCATCTGAAAACTTCCCTTGATTTTCGGTCTCGTGTCAAGCTTCACCTCAACGTCATGGTAGATGTTGTGTCATAGTGGTAACCCTTGGGACAACTCTTCTGGAGTGATTCCTTTGAAATGGTTAATGAGTAGTGTACATATTTTTGGTGCATTTGCAAACTTTACCAAATCGCAGGTTGTTGATTCCATCGAGTATGGTGCGCATCAAGTGAGTGAGTGAGTTATGCCTGTTGTGATTTGTGACGTTCGTGTCGACCTGTACAACTTATTGTGACCACTCGGCCGTGTCCATACTCGTGCAGATCCTTGATGCAGACCCTAGAGGCACCGATGCGTCATCTGGTGGCGGACTACCATCCTGGAGGTGACTGTCGACGGTTCCAGAGCTCTGGACGCTACCCGGGACCTCCTGTAGTTTTTTTGCAGCACGCAGGAGTTTATTGGTAGACTGGCCGTGGGCCCGATTTGCATGTTTTTGCATTGTATGTCCACTGTTTGATGCCGGATGCATGCATGTGACCAGTCGTAGTGTCTGGCTTTTGATCATGCACGTCTAGGTTTAGATGGCGTAGCATTCTGATATGTCTACGCAGAGTTACAGCCAAAACAACGGTTATGGGCCGGTTTTAGGACAGATCTTGCACTGCCGCGTGCGACACCCGCTGTGAGCCGCGGCAGGTACTTATGCCATGAATCTGTCATTTGTCATTTCTCTCTGCAAATGCTATTGAAGCATTCTAGCACTTTGCCTTGTGTCTCCTAGCCAGACCCTTGCCATTGTGTGCACGACTTGTGACTGTCGTCACCGTCTCACCAGGCACTGATGCCTAGTCAGCGGCTGTGTCGCTAGGAAGCTTCCACGCATCTTCTCATGGTATCAGAGCGGTGAGACAGTTCTCACCGAGCCATGCAGTAGAGACACAGCAGAGCAGTAGTAGTGAGAGTCACCGCTACAGCAGATCCACAGGGACCTATCGACGACGACAGCAGAACGCCGTCGACGTCGCTCACCATCACTGCGTGAGATTGCATCAATAGCAGCTGCTAGCGGCAGTAGGAGACAGCTGCATTAGACTACAGTCGCCAGCAGCTGCAGACAACAGTACTGAGCAGTAGTAGGAGCAGGGCAGCAACAGCGTGTGGCGGCAATAGCAGCGCGCGGCAGGAGCAGCACAGTAGCAGTACGCAACGGTAGTAGCACAACAGTAGCGCAGCAGCAGCATCAGCAGTAACGGCGACAGTAGCACAGCAGTACGACAGTAGTAGCACAATAGTAGTGGCAGTAGCAGCGGCGGCAGGAGTAGCACAGCAGCAATGACAGCTGCGCGCGGTGGCGGCGGAAGCGTGTAGCAGCTGCACCGCACAACAGCAGCAGCGGTGCGCAGCTGCTGCCACAGCCGCAAACGCAGCCGCCAGGCGGCTGCCCCGCACGCAGCAACGCAGCTACTGCTACAACTGACGCCATAGCAGCAGCAACAGCTGAGCGGAAGCTGCGCGGTGGCTTCTCCTTAGCTTCCGCGTGGCTGCTGCGGAGCGGCCGCTTGCTCGCGCAGCAACCGCGAAGGTTGATAAAAAAAAAGGGGGGAGGGGAGGCAAGCTGATGTCAGCATTTTTACTTGCTGACGCCATCAGGTCTTGCTGACGTCATTAACTTCCTGTTGACATGAACACTTGCCTTAGTGAAGTTTTTGGTCCGAGGGTCAAACATTGCCAGCGTTTCAACCCCTCGTGAAATGCTCACGTTTCTGCAATTCAACCACATTGACGTCTCGGCCCATAATGAGCGGCACCATGGCTCCGTCCGACGAGAAGGGAAAAAGGGTACTAGATCCCTCTTCTTCCTCCTCAGGGTTCATGAGCCCACGTTTGCAGGCCATTGAGGACCTGCGGAGCCAGCAGGACGAGATGCATCGCTTGAAGCGGGAGCGGAATGACGCCATCCGCACACTCACCGAGCTTCTTCGAGGACATTCCACAACTCCACGACAGACTTCTGAAGGAGCGGCATGGGTCGCACCCTCCACACAACAGTCAGCTCCAGCATCGAAGACAGGAACTGGAGCCGACCCGCCACCTCTTGATCCTTGGGACGAGGATCCAGACATGCCGGGCATGGAGGGTGACTCCCCCGAGGGCGAGATTCGTGTGCTTCAAAAGCGTATCCGCCAGCTTTAGATGAGCTCTCGGCCCCCACACACATCCCGCTTTTCGGAGCTTTGATCGTCGCCTGACCTCCACCCCAGCGACTTCCCTCAACCCGGCGTCTTTCCCATCCCTCGTCCTTCCCAGCCTGTGGTTGCTCTCCCTACGGAGCGGCAACCAAAGGACTTCGAGACATCGCCCCCACGGTATGTCAGTGAGGACGGCTTTGACTGCTGGGAGATCCTCTTTCACGTCTGGGCCACTTCAGAGGGCGTGTGGCCCTACTACCACAATCCGTATCAGACTACGGACCGAGCTCATATGCTGACAGTGCCTAGGGCGATGCGCGGACTTCTCTACGCCATGCCGCACGAGACCGTCGTCGACTTCCGCTCGTTCCGTGGCGAGGCGGGCACAGGCACCGGCGTTGATCCACGCGTGGGCTGGAACCTAGCATTGTCCCTGCTTGCTGCAGAGACGCACGCCACCCGCGCCGCGCACATCCGTGCCTTTCACTCCCTTCACCAAGGGTATGCTGAACCTGCAGCCGACTACTGGCAACGCGCCATGCGCATTTTCACGCGCCTTAGGACCTCAGGAGGTACACAGCTGTGGGCGCTCCGCACGATCATGCTCGGGGTCCGCCTTGAGCACACAGACATCTTCACGCGGTACAGTGACGCCGTGCTTGAGCCTTTTTTGGCCTCACTGCAGCTTCTTCCCTGGGCGCACCAGCTCTCCCTCCAAGTGACTTCCGCCTGTGAGGCAGCCGTGGCTCATCAGGAGACCTCCATTGCTGCAGCAGTCGTTGTATCATCACCGAATCCCCTCCTGCAGACTCCTTCTCCATCCTCTGTCTCATCCTCCTCCTTCCCTTCCACCCCGATTACACCGACTCAGACACAGGGTGTCGTGGTAGTAGCACAAGGGAAGAAGGGGCGACGAAGGTGCGGCTCGGACCAGCAGCAGCCGTAGTAGCAGCCGTCATCGGGCAGTAGCAGTGGATGCTCCGTTCACTTCTACAATTGTGGAGGCGCCCATCGCTACACCGAGTGCCAACAGCCGCTCGACTGGGCGCGGATTACTCGCGGGCTCCAGGCTTCACACGCACTATGGTCTACGTCAAGCAGCACATCCTCCAGACGCGCTGCGACCACGACCGCAGCAGTTCCCGCTTCACCATCGGCGACCAGCGGCGGCCCAGACCCACGTGACCGCACCATCGCCGAGCTCCGACACCTTCTGGCGCTTCGCTTTCAGGGAGGTGGGAGTGTGTTGTCACAGCCGGGTGGTTCACTGACTGTCTGTTTATCTGTTCTTGTGGCTCGGGATGACTCGTATGGGGGGGCACAGTCGGCATGTGATGACGATGGACCTGAGTGTACGGATTGGATTCATGATTCTCACCTTTGTACCCTTCATCGTTCCTCCCCACCTGCTGCCCAGCGTCCGTCCGAGGCCGAGTGTTCCATTGCCCGTTGTATAGTGACGTCCTCTAGTCGTGATTCCGGTGGCACTTGGATCATTGACTCCGGTGCCACTCATCACATGACCTGTCGTTGTAGTGATTTTGTTGTTCTCGGCCCTATCGCGTCTGTTCGTTGTGTCCGTACAGGCTTTGGTCAGTCCTTGCCAGTCCAGGGTGTTGGAGTCGTCTGTTTCGATGGTCCATCTGGCCCCCTGTGTCTTTCCGATGTGCTGTTTGTGCCTGACCTTGAGCTCAGTTTGCTTTCTGTACATGCTTGCACACTGATGGGACTCTCTGTAGAGCACACTGCAGAGTCCACGACTATGACTGCTATTGACACTCGTAGCGTTGTCCTTCGTGCCTCTGTTGTGGATGACCTGTATCGTGTCTCTGGGACTTGTGCTCCTTGCTCCCCCTCCCTTTCCGCTCGTATTTTTGTCACTGGTGTTCTGTCTCCTGAGCACCAGCAATTGCTTCATCACCACCTATGTCATGTAGGCTCCTACACTGTGTCGAAGCTCATTCGGACACAGCCCGCCCTCGGTCTTGACGTGACTTCTTTTGAGAAGCCGCCCAAATCGGACTGCCTCTTCTGCGCTCAGGGTAAGATGCATCGTTGCACCTACCCTAACTCCCGTTCACGCGCACTCCGCCATCTCGAGTTAGTTCATTCAGACCTTCTTGGTCCCCTACCTGTCGAGTCTCTGTCCGATCGGGGCCGATACGCCCTGACCCTCACTGATGACTTCACCCGGATACGGTGGGTCTACAGCCTACGCCGGAAGAGTGACACCGCTCTTTCGGTTCACCTCTGGCAAGTGATGGCTGAGCGTTTGTCTCGCCACACGCTGCACACCTTCCCCTCGGATCGCGGCGACGAGTTCCTTGGCGAGTTGGACGGCTTCTTCGTCGAGCACGGAATTTTTCACCAGGTCTCCGCTCCTACTACTCCTCAGCAAAACGGTGTTTCTGAGCGCTAGAACCGCACCATGGAGGATGCAGTTCGCGCTATGCAGTCTGAGTGCGGTCTTCCGGAGTCCTTTGCTTTTGAAGGCTTCGCCTACATGACTTGGGTCTGGAACCGCCTCCTGCACGGTCCTCTTCCGGACCACGTCACACCGTATGAGCTCTGGTTCGGCCACCATGCTGACTTGTGCCTCGCTCACGTCTGGGAATCCTTGGCTTCTGTGTGGTACACTGAGGACCAGTAGGGGACTAAGGTCTCACTGCGGGGTCGCTTGTGTGCCTTCGTTGGTATCTCCTCGCGGTCGAAGGCATGGAATTTTTGGGACCCTACTCGTCGTCGCATTGTTGAGTCCCGCGACGCGCTCTTCTTTGAGTCCCTCACCTACCGTGATCTGACTTCGATCACGTCGCTGTCCGTCACACACGTTCCAACGTGTGAGGTTTCTCATCGAATGGGGGAGTCTGCGCCTGCGAGCACCGATCGCGAGGCTGATGTGTCCATTCGAGCTCCCTCCACTTCTCTGGCGCTTGATGACCCAGCGATCATCGCTATCGGTCCAGAGATCTCTCCTCCACCGCCGGCTTCTACCCCTGCCCCTTCACGCCCCAAAGGTACCCATGATCCTGCACCTATGCGTACTCCTGTGACCGTACCTGTGTGCGCCTGCACTCTTGCCTCTGTGCGTGGACCTGTCTCACTTTCTCCTACTGTCACACTGAGCTCCGTGTCTCCCACACCTACATCTCCTTGCACGGCATCACCAGCTTCCTTACCTCAGCCCTCCCCACCTTCGATTGTGCCCGTTCCTGAGCCTGAGGTGCGCCCCTCAAGCCTGGGTTACTCCCGTGAGCCTGGCGGTCGTCTTCGACCATTGGACTCCGGAGCTCAACGAGTGTCTGGTCCTGCACCCAGGTGCTCCGCTCGCAGTATCGCGAGTGGTGATCCCAGCACAAAGGCCCTAGGCCTGAGTGTCCACACTGAGCATGCAGAGGTACATCCAGCGTGTCCCGTAGGGCACGACCTCGTCACTCGCAAGTTTCATATCGCTTGTGATGCAGCAGACAATCTTATGGTCATCAGACCTAGCACTGAGGCGTGCGCTCTTGCCACGCAGAGCTCTCCCTCTATGGTGCCTGACCCGGGCACACTGAGGGAAGCTCTCTCGTCACATGATGCTGATGCTTGGCATGCTGCTTGCGAGGATGAGCTTCACGCCATCCGAGAGCACGAAGTTTACGAGCTAGTCGACCTTCCACCTGGGAGGAAGGCTATTCAGGTCAAGTGGGATTTTTGCAAGAAGGTGAAGCCGCATGGCTCACTGGAACGCCACAAGGCTCGCTCGATCGTCAAGGGGTACTCTCAGATTGAGGGCATCGATTACACTGACACCTTTGCCCCTGCCGGCCGCATGACCTCAGCTCGAGCTCTGTTCGGTGTAGTGGCTCAACATGCCCGGGAATTGCACCAGATGGATGTGAACAATGCGTCCCTCCATGGCTCTCTGGATGAGGGGATTTACATGGCTTAGCCACACGGCTTTGAGGACAGTGACAAGGTATGGTGCTTGCGGAAGTCCTTGTACGGCCTCAAGTAGTCTCCTCGGTGTTGGAACCAGGAGATCACTGGCACCCTGACTCGTGCGGGATATGTACAGAGCGAGGTAGAACCCTCTCTCTTCATCCGACGGACGCCTGAGCGATTCACCGCAATCCTGGTCTATGTCGACGGACCTTCTGATCGCGTCTCCTTCATTGGAGGCCGTGAAGGAGGCCAAGGCTGTCCTCCAGACTGCCTATAGGATGAAGTACCTTGGTCCTATAGAAGTGTTTCTTGGCATGGAGATCGTGCGAGACCGCAGATGTCGTACTCTACTACTACATCAGGCCCGATACGCACGTGTTGTGGGGGAGCGCTTCAGCGACCTTCTCGGCGCAGTGTCCACGGCTTCCACACCTCTCAGACCTGACGGGCAGGATGCCCTGAAGGTTGACGATCCCACACAACTAGGGGAGACAATGGATGTGACCCTGTACCTCCGTCTCATCGGATCTTTGATGTACCTGGCCACTACCACACATCTTGACATCGCATTTTTCGTCAACCTCCTTGCTCGATTTTCGCAAGCTCCACGCGCTAGAGCCCTTCACGCGGCTTTGCAAGTGGTGTGGTACGTGGTCTCCACACCGTACCTCGGACTCTGCTTTCGCCGGCAGTGTTCGGTGGTCCTTGACGGCTACACCGACAACGAGTGGTCCTGGATCCCAGATGGACGCAGTCGCACCGGTTACGTGTTCCTACTCGGTGGGACCGTTGTGTCCTGGAGCAGCGGGAAGCAGGGCTGCATTGTACGTAGCTCATCGGAGGTAGAGTACGTTGTTCTGGGTGCAGGGGCTGCTGAGGCGGTATGGCTGCAGCGCTTGTTCCTTGAGCTTGGCCAGTCAGTACCCGCCATTGTGCTTCGTTGCGACAGCCAGAGTGCTCTTGCCATCGCGGAGAACTCGGGTGTCTTTCATGCTCGCACGAAGCACATTGCGGTTGAGCACCACTTTGTGCGTGATCTGGTGGAGCAACACGTTATCTCCGTCATTTGGGTTGGCACTGACATGCAACGTACGGACTTCTTGACGAAGGCACTAGCACGCGGAAAATTCCTGGTGGCCATTCGCTCTGTTGGAATTCGCCCCTTGCCTGAGAGTGATTGAGTGTGGGGTGTGTTTGTGTCCGTGCCACATTTGTCGTTGCACTCGTTTTCGTACTCTCTCAGTGCTGCACGTGTATGGACATGCGTATCATCGGGTCATGGGGAGGTGTTGTGATTTGTGACGTTCCTTTCGACCTGTACAGTTTACTGTGACCACTCGGTCGTGTCCATACTCGTGTAGATCCCTGATGCAGACCTTGGAGGCACCGATGCATCATCTGGTGGCGGACTACCATCCTGGAGCTGATTGACGACCGTTCCAGATCTCTGGACGCTACCCGGGACCTCCTACAGTTTTTCTTCAGCACGCAGGAGTTTATCGGTGGACGTGCCGTGGGCCCGATTTGCATGTTTTTGCATTGTGTGTCCACCGTTTGATGCCGGATGCATGCATGTGACCAGTCGTAGCATTCGGCTTTTGATCCTGCACGTCTAGGTTGAGACGGCGTAGCGTTCTGATATGCTTGCGCAGAGTTACGGCCAAAATAGTGGTTTTGGGCCGCTTTTAGGACAGATCTTGCACTGCCGCGTGCGACACCCGCCGTGCGCCGCGGCAGGTACTTATGCCATGGACCTGTCATTTGTCATTTTTCTCTGCAAATGCTATTGAAGCATTCTGACACTTTGCCTTGTGTCTCCTAGCCAGACCCTTGCCGTTGTGTGCACGACTTGTGACTGTCGTCACCGTCTGACCAGGCACTGACGCCTAGTCAACAGCTGTGTCGCTAGGAAGCTTCCACGCATCTTCTCAATGCCATGTCGCGTTGATCTGCTCGAGAGGAAGAACACCTACGGTCAATGATGAAAAATTAGTTGTGTGAGCCGTTGATCCAGTGCTGCCGGTCTCATATTGCGTTTGATGGCATTTAAATCAGACTGGCAACTTAAAGCAGTGACACACAAAAGGTAGGTAGCAATGTTAATTTTCTTCTTGTTATTGTTGAACCCAGCAGCTGTGAAGTCCACCTTCAAACTTGTCAGCCACCGTCAAATCGGTAGTCCTTTGAAGTTTGTAGGATCAAACGGCTGACGAAGTGCTGGTCAAATTTGGGGTTCACTCAAGAGCTGATTCTTTCTCTTGGTGAGTACTACCTCCCTCATGCGCGCATTCTGAAGCTTCCCCGTTGCCATGGTGAGTTGTTGGGAGAAGATGGGTGTTGAGGTTGTTGAGACACGGCAGCTTCTGCTACAAGTCCTCATGAACGGGAGCTTGTCGGCCGGTGCTTCCCATCGTGCATGGTGTCGTCTAGAAGAGTAATGGTGTAGGCGAACGGATCGACGAGCCCGAGGGGTCTGTCACCGGATTGGCTGTCGGAGTCTTCGGTGTTGTGCCATTTGTTGAAATGTTGCCATTGCTCCCTAGTTTTCTTGGAGAGCATCTGGATGGTTCATACGGATGAGATGCGGTTCAGTTTATGATAAGAGGAATCGAGAGATTTAGATACTTTGTAATAAGTATTAAGTGTACTCCGATGACAAGTGTTGGACATGTTGAACGCATAGATACAGTATCGAGAAACAGAATGAGGCACATTTTGGGTCTTTGGCGCTCGTTTTGAGTAAGGTGTGTGATGCCACATCATGACCGGTTGCTTTGAGAAACTCCAATGAAATGCCAGGAGGTCTCGAGAATATCGAAGCACATCTTCATAAAGTATAGCTCCATTAGGAATTTGAACAAATTATTTTGAAAATTGGTATATTTTTTGCGAAATTTAAAGAAAAAAGTGTTGAGATTTGTCAAACCTGTGAGAACCTCTTGTGAGAACACTATGTGTCTGTGTATGTGGCCAAAATGCGTTTGGCCATGTGCTGTGTAATAAATTAGGCTGGAAATTGGTAAAATATACATTTAATGACAAAAATTTGCACTCATAGAGGTTGTGGGAGTTGTGTAGGTCTGGGAATCAACATTTGTTAGGGTCTTAACAGGAAACATTTAGCTCTTGCCGTACAGATTCCGGCCCAAATATGTATCACACAAAAAACTTAAGGAGATATGGTCAAGTCCGCGACCGCACCCTCACTGAAGTGGCGGGACCTCTCTGACTCTCGTCGTTGGCGAGGCTTCTGATTGGACGTGTCAGAATTGCGCGTCGTACACGCACATCTGGCGGGCGCGTTTGACTTGGCGGTGTCGTGTCGTGACCCCTTCCGTCCCGTCCACCACAAGCTCTCTCGCCAGGGTAGACCTGACCGGCCGCACCCACCGCCACGAGTAGGGACGGGAAGCGGAAGACCTCGCAGGCTGCAGTTCGAACCATTCGTGCACCAATTTTCTGCCAACGTCGACGCATTGCCGCCACTGCCCCCGCGTAGCCGCCGACGACAGCGGATGCCTTGGGCGTTGTCGCCGGGAGCATTGGACGTTCTCGGCGTTGACACCGACAGTCCACGCCCTCTTGTGCCTGTGGCTTTCACCGTACCGACTGTCTCCAGTCGCAGAGCGGGGCGATGGTCGTCTGCAGGGTGGCTGCCTTCTTCTGCTTGACAACCGTCGTGGTCTGAGAGCTCCCTCTTGACGCAACGTGCTCTATTTCCAGCGTCAGTCGCTGAACCTTAGCGTTTCGGCTCCGCTCTACCTCGGACACCACCCCAGCAGCTGTTGCAGAAGTCACAGCTCCATCTTTCCGAAGTCACCGCCCCTCCCCCCTAGTGAGTTGCGACATGTTCCCCATCCTCGTCCGAGCACCTGCCCTACCGTCTCGTAACGGCAGGGGGGTCTTGCTTTCTCGCTCCTGTGCTCTCTCCTCCCAGTCCCCGAGCTTTTGGCTCCCTCATCTCCTCCTCCAAGCAACTGGCGTATCGTTCCCCAAGTTTCAGATCTGCCGTTTCCGCACATTCGCGTCCTCTAGATCTGTTCACAGACCAATTCTCCCCTCCATGACTCTGTCAGGTCGCAGGCTCAGATATGCTAGATCTGGCTGGTCTTCAACAATCCAGCTTGTGCTTGCGCTTCTTTTCGCAACGACTCCCATAAACGCACCCACGCAAGCACGCACGCATTCTCGCACGCCCACAAGCAGAAGCACAACCCTCCAAGCCTACGCGCGCATGCACGCACGCACACACGCACGCACGCATGCACGCACGCACGCACGCACGCACGCACGCACGCTCGCACGCGCGCGCGCACATACTCACGCGCGGACCGCTGCACGCAGGCACTCACGCACGCAGGCACCCAGGCAGGCAGGTACTCAGGCACTCGGGCACTAGGGCACTCGGGCACTAGGGCACTCGGGCACTAGGGCACTCGGGCACTAGGGCACTCGGGCACT
>SZWC01000171.1:392165-405801 GCA_023375785.1 Penium margaritaceum | reverse complement strand
CGTTCTATTGTGTTGTCAGGGTTGAGTTTGCGGCGGTACACCCACTTGGCTGCGACTGCCTTGCGACCAGGTGGTAGATCCACGAGCTCATACACGCCATGTTCAGCGAGTGCATCAAGCTCAGCCTTCATGGCCTTCTCCCACAGCGGTGAGTCAGGGGCTGTGTGAGCTGCCTGTACAGTCAGGGGCTCAGGCGCTAGAGGTGCAAGACCAGCAGTAGCAAAGCAGGTTGCCACATACCCAGCCACAGAGGATGACAGGGCAGAGTGAAATTCCTCCTCAAGAAGGGAGTACCCAAGGCCTGTGCTGGGGTGGATGACTGAGGCCGCAGTGGACAGAGCAGAGGAAGTAAGACCGAGGGCTCGAAGGCCAGGGTCACCAGAGACCACTAGATGAGACTGTGAAGGAAGCGCTCGGAGGCGTCCGCCACGAGTGTAGGGTGACACCGGTGGGATGGACGGTGCACAGGATGAGAGAGGAGGAGAGGAGGAGTGCGGCTGGACAGCCGGGGGCGGAGAGGATATGGTCTCAGGCGCATGAGGCTCGGATGACGAAGTGACCACGGCAGGAGGAGACACAGATGATGCAGGGGAGACCATAGTAGGGGACTGTGGAGTAGAGTGAGCGGTCATGCGAGGAGCAGAGGACTCAGTGTGAGAACCAGACTCAGTGGGGGACGACGGTGAGGTAGGACTGGACTCGGGAGAACTGACCTTGGGAGAACTGGACACAGGAGAGCTGGACACAGGAGACGAGGGACGCCCCGACGGGAGAAGAGAGGGCCCAGAGGGCAGAGGACCACCCCCACCCGGAGAGGGCGGAGAGAGGGAGCCACCGAATCGCGGACAGTCGCGTTCAAAGAGGTGCTCAAAGAAGAGGGCGTCACGTGATTCAATGACCCGGGATCTAGAGGGATCCCAAAAGCGCCACGCTTTGGAGAAGGGGGAGATGCCCAGAAAGATACAAAGGTGTCCACGAGGAGAGAGCTTGCCGTCTCGTTGGTCCGAGGGGATCCACACAGAGGCAAGACACCCCCAGACACGGGCAAGCCGAAGATCAGCACGCTGCCCAGTCCAGCACTCAAAGGGAGTGACTGTGTGAGGGAGAGGGCCGTGAGGGACACGGTTCCAGACCCAGGTCATGTAGCACATGGCCTCGAAGGCAAAGAGGGGTGACTGCCCGGAGGCAGAGAGAAGAGAACGGACCCCATCGGCAAGGGTGCGGTTCCAACGTTCAGAAACCCCATTCTGTTGGGGTGTGTAAGGGGCAGAGGACTCGAGTCGGACACCACGAGACGCAAGAAAGCGAGAGGTGGGACCAAAGAATTCACCCCACGATCGCTGCGGAAGACACGTAACGAGCGCCCACAGGCACGCTCAGCCTGTGGGAGCCAAGACTCCAGAACATCAGTGACGTCGCTTTTGTGACGAAGGGCAAAGACCCAACGGTAGCGAGAGAAGTCATCCGTCAAGCACAGGACGTAGCGGCCAAGACCACCAAGAAAGTCATGGGACAGAGGACCCATGACGTCCGTATGAACCAGGTCAAGAGGGTGAGTGGTTGTTGACTCAGACAAAGAAAAGGGAGAGCGATGCATTTTTCCACTAGCACAGTCCAAACAAGTGGATGCACAAGGGGGCGCAAACGTGGCAGCGTCAAGCCCAAGAGCAGGCTGCAGACGTAGCAAGCGTTGGATGGCAGCAGTGTGGATGTGACAGAGACGACGGTGCAAGAGATCGGTATGATCAGGAGACAAGGAAGGGGTGACATGGACAAGTGCAAAGGCAGCGGAAGATGAGGGAAGATTGAGTGGGACGCGAAACAGGCGATCACACCGCATGCCACGAAGAACAACACGGCCAGATGAGCGCAGAGAGATTGAGGCGAGGCCACGGCTGGAGGAGAAATCCATGCCCTGGTCATCAAGGGTGGTCACGGAGAGGAGACTGACTTCCAGGTCAGGCACATACAACACGTCAGATAGGTAGACAGTGCCACCAGGACCGACAAAACGTATGACCCCAACACCTTGCACAGGCAGAAGCTGGCCAGAGCCAGTGCGAACAGAGCGGACGGATTGAACGGGACCAAGAGAGACAAAGGAAGAGCGACAAGAAGTCATGTGATGAGTGGCACCTGAATCAATGATCCAGAGGCCAGGGGATGCACGCGTGGACGGGAGAACAAGACAGACAGCGACAGTACCACGGGTAGACGAGGGAGACGAAGGGCCAAAACGTGTGGGAAAGGTGCACGACTGCCATTCCTCAATCCACTCGCAACTTGCAGGCAAGTCCCCTTGAACGCGACCAGAGGTGGCACCCCGAAGGGTGGTCTCAGACTCACACACAGACGAACAACACTGGCCACTCATACTCTCACCTCCCTGAGAGAGAAGATGGAGAAGCTCGGCGAGGCGGCGCTCGAGGTTGTGCTCCTCATCACGACGATCGGACGAGCATTCCGAGGAACGGTCAGAGGAGCGATCAGAGAAGGTCCCATCGTCACGACTCCAGTGAGGGACGTGGTAGTGTGAAGATGGGGGGCCGTAGTATGGAGGGCCGGAGGGAGGAGGTATCCAGCCCCAAGGGCTGGGTGCAGTGGGAGTTGGATGTAGTGGTGCAGATGTGGTTGAGAGAGCAGTGGAGGACGAGGAGGATGAGGCGACGGTCACTGCTGCGGCCGCCGACGAGGCAGTGGCACCAGTGCGGGCCCAATGAGCGCGCATGGAGGAAGCCAGTCGTGCATCGTCATGAGGGGCAGGGAATTTTGGTGCTGAGTGACCAGATGCACCACAGTTCCAGCAAGTGACGTCTGTAGTGGGAGCTGCATTTTTGCCACCGCGGCCACCCCCACGGCCCTTGCCTCCACGACCACCACCACGAGTGGATCCACCACCCCCACTGCGGGAGACACCCTGCGTGGAGTGTGCTACTGACTGTGTGGATGAGGTGGAAGAGGAGGTTTTGGTAGAGGGGGAAGAGGAGGCGGTGGTGATGGCTGCGAGGGCAGCACGATGCATGCGCTTGTTTTGCAAAGCATTCCACCAGTCGGTGAGACGTGAGGCAGTGAAGTCAAAGAGGGGCCCAATCCCAGGTGGAGAATCAGCTGGGACAGACTCAGAAGCAAGACGCTCGAGCTCTGACTGAGAGACATGCAAATACAGGTCTGCAAGTTCGGGAATGAGGCCTGCGACGATGGAGAGACAGGCAGAGAGAGGTCCAGGTGCGGCCTTGCCAAGATCTCGCAGCAGACGTAAGCTACGTGCCCAGTATTCATCTGCTGTTTTGTCTGCACGCATCTGCAAGGTGTTGAATTGCACTGTGAGGGCGCTTTGGGCCGCATGGCCAGTGACGGTTTTGCGGCGGCGGATGAGGGCATATGCACCGACGGGATCTGCTGGCGTGCCGCGAGAGGGGTCAGCGTTGTACGTACCAATGTCGTCGAGGAGACTCTCTGGGCCTGCGTTGATGAGTGCTCTCACTGCGCGAGCGGCCTCAGTGGGCTGCGGCACAAATGGTGGTTTTGCCGGCGAGTAGTATTGCTAGAGAAGCTCACCCTGGGCCCACGTGCTAAAGCGTGTTTCCCAGGAGGTGAATGTGAGCTTGGGCGTGAATTGTGGAGGTGGAGTTTCAAAGTCCTTCTGGCGGGCTGGTAGCACAGGGCGGACAAAGGCTGAAGAGGAAAGAGCTGGAGAGGAGGAGTTGGCAACGGCACCACCAGAAGGAGCTGATGAATCTGCCGAACCAGATTCTGTGGCGGGAAGCACTGCAGCAAATGCGGGCATGGACCGCAACTGCTCTAACACTAGAGCAGCAATGGTGGCCCCCGAAGAAGCTCATCCTCTGTCCTAAGTCTCTCCGCCTGTGCCTCACTAAGGGCAGCCTGGAGGGCCTCTATGGTCTCCTCTGGTGCAGGTATGGTGTGAAGACAAACTCAAGCCTAGGAGTGGAGTGAGTGAGAAGATGTAAGATGCAAGTGAGTGAAGGGGTGAGTGAGAGTGCTCTGCTCACCGCGCTAGTGCCGAGGAAGAAGGCTGAAGAGCGGCGGCACCACAACAGCGGCTGAAGAAGACAGGACAGCCACCCACCCGGCCACCGCCACAGTGAGGCAGAGAAGCCCCGTCGTAGTGGCACCAGCAATTGCAGCTGAGGCTGATGCGATCAGAATGACTGTGGTGACGTGCGATGGTGCGTCACGAGGGGCACCAGTGGGCGTCAGCACCGCGGTTGCGGTGGACGCTCTGATGGAGCCGACAGAGCTGGAGGTGGTGATGGTGGGAGGTCATCCGGGGTGTAGACCTGTCGATCAATCTCTGCCTCTTCCCGTTCGCGTTCGACATCAATGTCGTTCTGCCAGTAAGTGTGATCGAGCATACGCACCCACAGTGGAACGTCGTCCGCCAGTGTGCGAGACTGGAAGGTCCACCGCTGTGGTTAACAGACGTTCAGTGGTCACCCTGCACTGGAGAGGATGCAGGGTTGCGCGGTGAAGAGTGCTCCACAAAGTGAGTAGTTGCGAGGGGCGACGACTGCGAAGGCCGTTTACGCGAGAGGTTTGCCAAGAGAGTTGGCGACTGAGAGAGGTGCTGCTGAGAGACGGCAGCTGAGGTACCAACGGTGAGAGAGGTCAGCTGAAGATGCTGAGCAGCTAGGGTTGGCGACTGGCCCGGAGCAGTCGCAACACGGCCGAGAGTGGCTGAGGATAGATGTGCGCAACTGAGAGTAGCCGCGGGTGACCCGGAGCGGCGGTGAGTGGCCGAAACGAGCCAAGAACGCCCAACAATGGTCACAAGTGCCTCGAAGAGCGAGACACTGTGAGTCCGCAAGACTGCGGTGAAGTTGCGACGAGTGGAGATGACTCGCTGCTGCGGTGAGGTCTGGCAGGTGTTGCTTGACCTAACTTGCTTGGATGTACATTGAAACCAGCGACCAGGACCGTGTGAGCAGTGGTGAGGTGTCTCACCTGCTCTGATACCAGAAGTTGCTAGTAACCTTCCTAGGTCATGCGTGTTAGACCAACCATGGACACGCAAGAGACATGCCACGCCATGGATGCGGAAAGCTTGCTTCATTTTGTTCGGTACAACCAAGACAAGGTAAGGGGGGAGCGAGAGTGACTAAGTCAACCGGTGAGCGTGCCTCGCTCCGGGCATCACGCCTGAGCGAGTGCACACCGCCACCCGGGGGTCGAGCCCGACCGCTTGGTTATTAACCTCACGGCGGCTACTCACCAATGCACGGGAAAACCCGACACAGTGGCCCCCTAAGGATCAGCACCCGGGAAATGCAGCTCCCCCAGAAACATTCAATGCAAGCAACATGATGCAGGGCACAGCAGTTAGAGTGTACGGGCCCTAGCATCTTTCCACATCACAGAGTCATAAGAGGCACAAGGAGTTAGACGATGGCAACAAGTGCCTCAGAGGAAGCCCTTGGGTGAAGCTGCAGTGGTTGCCAGAAAGCATCAAAGACTTCTGCCAGAGCTGTCACGTCTGTTGCTTCCCCACATTGAGCCATGTCATTCAATCTGTATAATGAGATGCACAGTGTGTGATGGGCAAGAGAGCACAGAGTTACGAGTGGCCAACGAACTTCAACACAACCAAGACAAGAGAGTGTAAGAGAGCGAGCGAGGTTAGCACCGGTGAGCACACACCCACCACGAGCATCAAGCTCGGGTGAGCGAGTGCCGCCACCCGGGGGTCGAGCCCGACCACTCGGAATAACCGAGGGTGGCTGCTCACCGATGCACGACCAAGACCGGCATGGTGGCCCCCTAAGGATCAGCACCCGGGAAATATGCAACTCCCCCAGCACATGCAAGGCAAGAGAACATATTGCAGGGCACGACAGTGAGAATGTACGAGCCTTAGTATCTACCGCATCACAGAATCATAGAGAATCATAGAGAGTCATGCAACGGCCACGCGTGTGCCACAAGGCACTCCAGGGACGGGAAGCAGCAGTGGCTTGAGGGCACCAATGGCTCCAGTCAGACCGAGCACGCCTGACGCTTCCTTAGGTAGGGCCATTGTCACATAATCTGTACATGTGTGTGCACAGTGAGGGAGGCAAGAGGGCATAGAGTTGTGAGTGGCTAGCGAACTTCAACACTCCCCAATGACCGCAGACAACCAACCCACGCACGTGAAAGAACAACAAGAGGGGATCACGAGAGGTGATAGAGATGTACTGGAAACAATCAACCTGGGTCATGTGGACAGATGAGACCCACAGAGTGAACAACACTTTTGAAGACATTACGACTGAGTGCCTTAGTGAGAAAGTCAGCTCTCTGAGACCGTATGCCCACCCAAGCAACCTGGACGATGCCAGCGGCAATGCATTCACGAACAAAATGATGCTCCACATTAATGTGCTTAGTGCGTGAATGATGCATGCCGTTGTTTTCAGCAATGGACTTTGTGCTTTGATTGTCACAGCGCAGAGTGATGCAACGGATGGGTACACGTAGTTGTAATAGCAAACGACACAACCAGACAGCCTCACACGTGCCTGCACCAAGAGCAACATACTCAGCCTCAGCAGTGCTGCGAGCAACACACCCTTGTTTGCCACTTTTCCAGGAGACTGCAGTGCCACCGACCAGAAAGATATAACCCGTTCGACTGCGGGCATCAGAGTCATGTGCCCAGTCACTGTCTGTGAAGCCGTCCACCAGGACTGAGGGTTGCGCACGAAAGTACAGCCCAATGCAAGGGGCAGAGAGGGCGTAGCGTACTACCCGCAATGCTGCCTCAAGATGACGCTCACAGGGCTCACTGGGAGAACTGGGACAGGAAGTTCACAGCAAACGCCACATCAGCCCGGGTAGTCGTGGCAAGGTACATCAAGGAGCCAAGGACACGGAGGTAATCGGTCACATCAACCGTCTCCCCCAGTGTGGACACCTCCCGAGACTTCAGTAAGGACTGACCAGCGGGCGTAATGGGAATGGACGCCGTGGGGACTGATGTGAAGAGCGGGGCAAATCGCTCCCCCAGGCTACGTACATACGCAGCCTGATGGACGTACAATGTGCGACGCCCACGGTCATGTTCCAGCTCCATGCCAAGAAAGACACGAGCCGGACCAAGATCCTTCATCTTGTATGCCGCCTGGAGCAGGGCCTTGGCCGCTGCGACAGATGCGGCGTCAGGAGAAGCAATGAGGAGGTCATCCATGTAGACAAGAATGGCAACAAGTGGCTTGGTGGGGGCACTGAGGAACAACGCAGGGTCCACAGCGCTCCTTTTGTACCCCCCCTTTTCAAGGGTCGCTATGATCTCTTGGTTCCAACAACGTGGGGATTGTTTCAGGCCATATAGGGCCTTGCGCAAGCGCCATACCCGGTTTCTTCCATCTAAGAAGCCGGGTGGCTGCACCATGTAGATTTCCTCGTCCAACCTACCGTGGAGGAAGGCATTGTTGACATCCATCTGCTCAAGCTCCCAGTCATGCTAGGAAACCAGACTCAGGAGAGCCCTGGCTGTGGTCTAGCGACCAACCGGGGCGAAGGTCTCGTCAAAGTCTACACCGGGGATCTGAGAAAATCCTTTTGCAGTGAGACGAGCCTTGTACCATTCAACTGTGTTGTCAGGACTCAGCTTGCGATGGTATACCCATTTGGCAGTAACTGCCTTGCGACCCGGTGGGAGGTCGAAAATCTCGTACACACCATGCTCAGATAGTGCATCAAGCTCGGCCTTCATGGCCTGCTCCCACAACGAGGAATCTGAGGCTGTACTGCATGCACCTTCAGGGGCTCGGGGGACAGCGGGGAGAGCCCAGTGGCCACAAAGCACGATGCAACATACCCAACTACAGATGAGGAGAGAGATGATTGGAACTCTTCCTCGACAAGCGAGTAGCCAAGCACAGTGCTGGGGTGCACGATGGACGCTGCAGTGGACAGAGCAGAGGTAGCAAGGCCGAGGGCACGGAGACCAGTGTCACCAAAGACCACGGGTTGAGACTGAGAGGGGAGTGCCCGGAGGCGCCCACCACGAGTGTAGGGTGATACCGGTGGGATGGATGGCACACGCACGGAGGAGGAAGGGGCAGCAGGGTGCTGCTGCACAGACAGAGGTGGTGAGGCCACAGGGTCAGACGGCTGGGAGAGGGATGGTGGCGGGGACATGGCGCCAATTGGAGAAACAGAGGAGGAAACAGAGGGTGCAGGAGAGACAGAGGGCTCAAGAGAGACAACACCAGGAGAGGCTGGAGACTGGAAGGGAGAAGGCGAGGGTAGGGGAGCAGAGGAAGCGGAGGGAGAAGAGGACAGGGATAGAGAACTCCGTTCTGTCGACGAGGCAACAGAGGGTGGCGAGGGACACACAGAGGGGAGAACAGGAGGCCCAGAGGGCAGAGGACCACCCCCACCCCGAGAGGGCGGAGAGAGGGATCCACCAAAGCGGGGAGAATCATGCTCAAACAGGTCTTCAAAGAAGAGGGCGTCACGAGATTCAATGACACGGCATCGGGAGGGGTCCCAGAAGCGCTGCGCTTTGGAGAAGGGAGAAATGCCCAGAAAGAGGTAGAGCCGACCACGAGGAGACAGCTTACCGTCGCGTTGGTCCGAGGGGACCCACACAGAGGCAAGACACCCCCAGACACGGGCAAGGCGGAGGTCAGCACGTTGACCAGTCCAACGTTCGAAAGGGGTCACAGAGTGGGGAAGGGGGCCATGAGGGACACGGTTCCAGACCCAAGTCATGTAGGACATGGCCTCAAAGGAAAAGAGAGGGGATTTCCCGGAGGCAGAGAGGAGAGAGCGAACACCATCAGCGAGGATGCGGTTCTAACGCTCAGAGACACCATTTTGCTGGGGGGTGTAGGGGGCAGAGGATTCAACCCGGAAACCACGCGATTCAAGGAAATGAGAAGTGGGACCAAAGAACTCACTACCACGGTCGTTGCGAAACACACGCTAAGGCCGAAGACAGGCACGCTCAGCCTACGGGAGCCAGGACTCAAGGACATCAGTGACATCACTTTTGTGGCGAAGGGCAAAGATCCAACGGTAACGAGAGAAGTTGTCGGTCAAGCACAGGACGTAACGGCCGAGGCCACCAAGAAAGTCATGGGGTAACGGACCCATGATGTCAGCGTGCACCAGATCGAGAGGGTGAGCGGTAGTGGACTCAAAGGTGGAGAAAGGAGAACAGTGCATTTTTCCACTGGCACAGTCAAGATAGGTGGTCGTACAGGGTGGAGCGAATGTGGCAGGGCCAAGGCCAAGGGCGGGCCGAAGGCGAAGAAGGCGCTGGATGGCGGCAGTGTGAATATGGCAGAGACGGTGATGCAGGAGGTCGGCATGTGTGGGAGACAGGGACGGAGCGACGTGAACAAGAGCAGAAGCAGCGGAAGACGAGGGCAACGTGAGCGGAATACAGAACAGGTGATCACACCGCATGCCACGAAGAAAAACACGGCCAGATGAGCGCAAAGAAATAGAGGCGAGGCCCCGGTTGGAGGAGAAGTCCATGCCCTGGTCGTCAAGGGTGGTCACAGAGAGAAGGCTGACCTCAAGATCAGGCACGTACAACACGTCAGGAAGGTAGACAGTGCCACCAGGACCGACAAAGCGGACAACACCAACACCTTCAACAGGGAGCAGCTGGCCAGAGCCTGCGCGCACGGAGCGGACAGACTGAATGGGATCAAGGGACACGAAGGAGGAGCGACAGGAGGTCATGTGATGTGTGGCCCTGGAGTCAATGATCCAGAGGCCTGGCGAGGCACAGGTGGAGGGGAGAACAAGACAGACAGCGACGGTGCCATGGGCAGGTGGAGAGAACGTACAACCAAGACGAGTGGGGAATGTGTGAAACTGCCAATCTTCAATCCAGGCACAATCATCAGGCAAGTCCCCCTGAACACGACCAGAGGAGGCACCACGAAGAGTGACCTCAGACTCACAAATAGACACACGCGAGTGGCCACTCACACTCTCACCTCCCTGAGAGCGAAGGTGAAGGAGTTCTGCCAGCCGATGTTCAAGGGTATGCTCTTTGTCTTGGCGATCAGAGGAGCGCTCCGAGGAGCGGTCTGAGGAGCGGTCTAGGAAGTTCCCGTCGTCACGAGCCTAGTGTGGCACGTGGTAGTGAGAGGACGGGGGACCGTAGTGTGGAGGGCCAGATAGAGGAGGAATCCTTTTCCAGGGACTGGGAGCTGGAGGTGTCGGTTGAAGGGGGGCGAGCGTGGTGGAGACTGCTGAGGCAGAGGACGCCGATGAGGAAGATGCGACTGTCACGACAGCTGCGGGAGAGGAGGCGGCGGCACCAGTGCGGGCCTAGTGGGCGCGCATGGAGGAGGCTAGGCGGGCATCATCACGAGGAGCTGGACATCTGGGTGCAGAGTGGCCAGAGACGCCACAGTTCCAACAGGTGACGTCAACAACAGTGGGGGCCGAGTTCTTGCCACCGCGGCCACCCCCACGGCCTTTGCCCCCACGGCCACAACCACGGCCGGACCCACCACCCCCCCCCCTCTCCCGAGAGGCACCCTGAGTGGAGTGCGCTGTTGCCTGCGAAGAGGAGGAAGAGGAAGCTGCGGCAGAGGAGGAAGAGGAGGAGGTAGTGATAACAGCCAATGCAGCGCGATGCATGTGCTTGTTCTGCAAGGCATTCCACCAGTCGGTGAGACGCGAGGCATTGAAGTCAAAGAGAGGACCGATTCCGGGTGGGGAATCAACGGGAACAGGTTTAGAGGCAAGACGTTCAAGTTTTGCCTCAGAGACGTGCAGATACAGGTCAGAAAACTCTGGAATGAGGCCAGCAACGATGGACAAGCAGGCTGAGAGGGGACCGGGTGCGGCCTTGCCAAGGTCCCGGAGCAAGCGCAGACTACGCGCCCAATACTCATCGGCGTCGGATAAGAGCGTAAGCGCTGACGGGATCAGCAGGGGTGCCGCGGGAAGGGTCTGTGCTGTACGTACCAATGTCGTCGAGAAGATTCTCAGGGCCAACATTAATGAGTGCCCGCACAACGCGAGTAGCCTCTGCAGGCTGCGGCACAAACGGCGGCTTGGCAGGAGAGTAGTACTCCCAAAGGAGCTCACCCTAGACCCATGCGTTGAAGCGGGTCTCCCAAGATGTGAACGTGAGCTTAGGCGTGAACTGTGGTGGTGGCGTTCAAAGTCTTTCTGGCGAGCTGGGAGCAGAGCACGGGCAAAGATTGCTGCTGAGAGAGAGGGAGAAGAGGAGTTTGCAGCTGCACCATGAGGAGGAGCGGAAGAGTCTGTTGAGCCAGACTCTGTGGTAGGAAGGACTGCAGTAAGGGCTGGAATAGAACGCAGTCGCTCAATGACTAAGGTGGCCACTGTGGCCGCTAGCTCGTATTGTGCTTCCCGCCCGTGATGAAGCTCATCCTCAGCTTTGCGACGCTCTACTTGCACCTCACTAAGAGCAGCCTGGAAGGCCTCTATAGTCTCCTCCGGTCTAGGCATGACGAGGGAAGGGAACTGTGAGTACAAGTGGAGTGAGAGGAGAGTACAAAGGGAGTGCAAGAGAGTGCAAAGTGTCCCTGTGGAATGCAGTGCTGACCGATTTGGTGACGTGGAAGAAGAGTGAAGAGCGGCGGGACCACAGCTGCGGCTGAGGAGAACAGGATCGCCACCCAACCTGTGACCGACATCATGAGACACAGGAGCCCCATAGCAGTGGCTCCAACAACTGCCGCGGAGGCTGATGCCACCAGAACGCCGGTGGTGATGTGTGGTGTGGTGTCGCGAGGACCACCAGTGGGCGTCAACACTACTACGGTGGTGGATGCTAGAATGGAGCTGACGGCGCTAGAGGTAGCGTCTGCTGCTGTGGAGGCTGCCGCGGCAACAGATGCTGCTGTTGCTGTGATCTGGGTAGCAATGTTTGCAGCGGCAGCTGCAAGTAGGGTGAGAGAGGCAGCTGTCTGTGCGTATGCCTCAGCTGCTCGGCCAACGGCTGTCTGCGTGGGAGCACGGCAGGCCCTAGCCGTGGCTGCGAAAGTGGCCGCGGCACCAGCAGCTGCGTCAAGGATAGCTCCGGCTAGACCAATAGAGTCAGTGTGCACTGGAAGAACGGGAATGACGCCAGGCACCTCGGGTGCAGTGGACGCTTCGGCTGATCCTGCAGCGGTAGGAGGAGGAGCCGGAGTAGGTGTAGCTGCAGGTTCGGCAGACTGAGATCTGTGAGAAGGTTGCATCCTAGGTGACAGCGGCGGTGATGGTGGGAGGTCGTCTGGGGTGTAGACCTGATGATCTATCTCCTCCCGTTCATGCTCAGCTGCTTCGTCAACGTCTTCTTGCCAGTACGTGTGATCCAGCATGTGCACCCACAGAGGGGTGTCGTCATCGTCAGCCATAGTGGAGGCTGAGTGGGCTGCTGTTGCGGCCGATAGAGGCGACCCAGACGAGGCACGACTTCTGCAGATTAGGGATGCGATCTGCGCACCCACTTTGAAGAAGACAGCTGCTGGCAGAGAGTAGTCAACAGCAGTTGAGAGTGCAGCAGAGAGTGCAGGGCAGCAGAGAGCTCTGCAGCATGCGAGAGGGCAGCCACAAGAGCACAGGGTGCTGTAGTGAGGTGGAGACCCACCAGGAGAGGAGGCGGCACACAGAATGGCACCTGCGGGTGTGAACGACCGCGCCTTAGGACTGCTGCTGGCGGATTGAGAACGATCGCAGTTTCACTCCTAGGTATTGCTGTGTGGTGCCGAAGAACCGGCCAGCTGTGCAGATGCGCTGCTGAGGTGTCAAAGAGTCGGGCACGGGCCAAGAGGGCCGCGTGTGTGTGTCGCACCGAAGCTAACGGGCCAGGATCAACGAGCTATGGGAGGCGATCCCCATGGCTCTGATACCAGTAGTTGCTAGGAAGTTGCTTGGTTAACCCATGTATGGTGGGGCAGGTGAGTACAATGACCAGTGTAGCGTAAGACACGCCATGGATGCGGTAACTTGCATTAGAAAGGTACACTCAACCAAGATAAGAGAGTGTAAGAGAGCGAGCGAGGTTAGCACCGGTGAGCACGCACCCTCCACAAGCATCAAGCTCGGGTGAGCGAGTGCCGCCACCCGGGGGTCGAGCCCGACCACTCGGAATAACCAAGGGTGGCTGCTCACCGATGCACGGCCAAGACCGGCATGGTGGCCCCCTAAGGATCAGCACCCGGGAAATATGCAGCTGCCCCAGCACATGCAAGGCAAGAGAACATAATGCAGGGCACGGCAGTGAGAATGTACGAGCCCTAGTATCTACCGCATCACATAATCATAGAGAATCATAGAGAGTCATGCAACGGCCACACGTGTGCCACAAGGCACTCCAGGGACGGGAAGCAGCAGTGGCTTCAGGGCACCAATGGCTCCAGTCAGAGCGAGCACGCCTGACGCTTCCTCAGGTAGGGCCATTGTCAATTAATCTGTACATGTGCGTGCACAGTGAGGGAGACAAGAGGGCATAGAGTAGTGAGTGGCCAGCAAACTTGAACAGAGAGCAAGAACATGCTCCTACGCCATAAAGCAGGAACAAACTTGTTAGTTAGGCAAAAGGAACAGGTGAAACAGGGCGAAGGAGTGATAGCTTTTGATAATGAGGGTAACACAAGTAACCTCCTAACTCTGCACACACACACACACACACACACACACACACACA
>SZWC01000171.1:374921-387276 GCA_023375785.1 Penium margaritaceum | reverse complement strand
CCTCACCTGACTCGGCGCCCCTGGCGTTGGTCCCGTGGTCCCCTCCACCGGGAGGTGCGGCCGCCGCACATTCCAGCCCGGCCTCTCCCCCGCGGTCGCCGGGCCATACGCCGGCCCCTCTGGGCGCCCCGGGGACACGAGGGCCTCCTTGGCGGTGTCCCTGGTTCGGATGCGCCTATGCCGGTCCCGCCCGCCGGGCTCTGCGACGCCATTGGACTCTCCGTCACACACGTTGGTGCATGGACGCGGCCATCCGTGGAGAGCAGCGCCTCCGCTCCGACGTGGAGGCCCCACCGCAGGTGCCGGCGGACCGGCCTATCCGAGCCAGCGCAAAGGCAGCAGCGGAGGCGCGAGAGCGAGCGGATTGGATCGCGGAGCGGCGTGCTCATGGCGGTTTGGCGGACCCAGAGCAGGTATTGACCCCACAGGAGTGGCAGGCAGAGTGGCGTCGTCGGCGTCAGCAGTGGGAGTCCCAGCAGGCGGCTCGGGCCTCCCGATGGCGCCGCTATCTCGCGGTGCGCCACGAGCGTGTCTCTCAGGCCCGCGATACGCTCACGCCCCCTGGAGCTGCTGTCGACCACACCCCGCCTCTGTCGTCCTCGCAGCAGGGGCCGGCCTCTTCAGACGAGCGCCAAGCCCCGGTGCTGCCTCAGCGGCCCCTGGCTCTCCCGCCGCCCCCCTGTGCGATGTAGAGTGGTGCTAGGGCCGAGGAGAGTGTTTTGCCTCCTCAGCGACGGCAGCGCCACCAACAGCAGCGCTCACGCCCACAGAGTCCGCCCCGGCCGCCGCAGCAGCGCCAGCAGTGACAGCATCCCTCGCAGCAGCAGCAGCAGCAGCAGCATCGGCAGCACCGGCAGCAGCGACTACCCCGACAGGTCCCGCTGCGGCGCCAGCAGCAGCCTCGCCCGCCCAGCCCGCAGCAGCAGCAGCAGCAGCAGCAGTAGCAGTTCCAGCCCGAGCCGCAGTGTCGCGGTGTCCAGCAGCAGCACCAGGAGACGGACCCGGTCCTCCATCAGCGTCCGCTCCACCAGCAGCAGTACGTCAGGGATGAGGGCCTCGCGAGGGCGGCTGCCGAGGAGGAGGATGGCCGTTGGGAGCGCCTGTGGCGCTGGGCAGAGGGCCAGGACTAGGACCAGCTCTTTGGCGTCGCGGTTCTGCCGCCCTTCGTCTTCTCGCGTATTCCTTCTGGTGCCGTCGATGCGGTCCGAGCAGCTATGCGCATCCCCCTCGCTCGCTGTGCGGTTCTTCCTCGGGACGCTGCGGGCCCGCTCCTCCTCCTGGCACTTCCCAGCCTTATCCTCCGGGTACGGCCACAGCATCGCCGGGGCTCTGATGCGGACTGGGTCCGTTACCTGGTTTCACACTTTGAGATAGGGGATTGGCAGGCGTTGTGGAGTGAGGCAGTTCTGCACACACGCCCGGCTGGACGGCCACCCCCTCCGCTCGCGTTACGTCACCACCGTGAGGAGGCTGCGGAGCAGCGGCTTCAGCGGGCCGTGACCAAGTTCCGTCGGGGCAACACGGCCTGCGCGGTGGATGCCCTCGACTCCTCCTCCTCTCTGGCGCCTCCGGGCCCTGCCGTCCTGGCGCAGCTTCAGGCTAAGCACCCACCAGCGCAGCAGCCGATCCCGGCCTGGGTGGCGGAGGCTGCTCGCCGTGCCCCAGCTGCGTTCCCGGACGCAGATGGTGTCCGGAGAGCCCTCTTGGACTGCAGCCGTGGCTCTGCCGCAGGACCCTCTGGCCTCACCCTTGACCACCTCCGCCAGGCGGTGGTTGGGGATGAGCACCTCACCAGACTCTTCGCCCGTCTGCTGGCGTCCATCTGCCGCGGCCAACTTCACTTGACTGCCCGACGCTTCCTGGCGGCCAGCAAGCTCTTCGCCTTTGCCAAGCCGGATGGAGGTGTGCGTCCGATCGCGGTCGGAGAGGCCCTTTGGCGCCTGGTGGCGCGCTGGATCGTGTCGATGGGACGCCAGGAGATGCAGCAGGCGCTTGCCCCATTGCAGCAGGGTGTCGGAGCTCCGACGGGCATGGACACCATTGTGCACACCATTTCCGAGCAGCTGAGTCTCTGTCCAGACTGGGGTATTCTCAGCATCGACGTCCGCAATGCTTTCAACTCCATGGAGCGTGCGGCGCTGTTTGAGGCGATCCGTCAGCGGGGATTTGAGCGCCTCGTCCCTGCTCTGGCCTTGGTGTATGCTGAGCCGTCGGACCTCTACTACCAGGGTGGAACGCAGCCGTGTATCGTGCGCTCTGAGCGTGGCGTTCGTCAGGGAGACCCTCTCGGCCCATTCTTGTACGCGTTGGCGCAGCAGTCCGCCCTACAGGCCGCCCAGGACGCCATGGGAGGAGTCGGCAGGGTCTTTGTGTATCTGGATGACACGTATCTGCTGGGTCCGGCTTCCCTCTTGGAGACGGGGTTTGGAGCCCTCCGGCAGGGCTTGGCAGCGATAGGGTTGGAGGTCCAGTCCCAGAAGTGCGAGCTCTTCCTGCCGGCTGGCGATGTGGTTCCAGCTGGCTTGTCCTCAGTTCGGCGAGTGGTGGAGGGGATGGGGGTCCTTGGCGTACCCATTGGCACAGCGGAGTTCTGCATGACCCGGCTGGACACGGCAGTGCAGCAGGTGGAGGCCACGCTGGACACGCTCGTTGATCTTCCTGATGCGCAGGCGGCCTTCAGCATCCTCCGGGAGTGCGTCACGCAGCGCCTCCAGCATCTTACCCGCCTCACCCCTCCCTCTCCCTGGTGGATCCATCGTCTCCAGTCCTTCGACGACCGGGTCGGCCTCTGCCTCCGCAGATTGCTCCGCCTCGACGGGGTCCAGACGTACCGGGAGGGTCGGGCGGTCCTCCATGCGGAGCGTCAGGCGCGTCTTCCGGTCCGCCTCGGCGGGCTCGGACTTACGCCGGTGGCGGACCTGGGCCCGCTGTCATTCCTCTGCAGCCGTCTACAGTCCTGGTGCGCTGTTCTGCGCCTGCTCCGTCTGCCTGGCCTTCCCCAGCACCCGCGCCACCAGTCGCCGCCGCGGCACCAGCCATCTCCGCCACAGCATCCGCAGCAGCAGCAGCAGCGAGAGGCCCCACGCGGGGGACCTTGGGGTACGCGGGCCTTTGCAGATCTCCGGGAGGAGGTGCTTCAGCGCTACCCGGAGCCCCTCCGAGCTGAGGTCCCCGGCCTTGCGGACTGTGAGCAGGGCAGCCCCCACCGTCTCTTCCAGGACCTGAGCTTCAGGCTCCACGACTGGCGCTTGGCCGACCTCCGTGCAGCAGTCGAGACAGATTTGGGACCTCTTGAGGCGCACCCACAGCTCCAGCGTCTGGCAGCAGAGCAGGGCGAGCACAATGGGGACTGGCTACTGGCGCACCCCCGCTCCGTTGCCGACCGCCTCTACATGGCGCCGGAGGACTGGCGCGTTGCCTGCCGCTTCCGTCTTGGGTTGCCCATCGCGCACCTCCGCCACACGCCAACTTGCTCCTGTCCGGCGGCGGTGCGCCTCCACCAATGTGCACCGCAGCACGCCCTGCGGTGTCCGTGGGGTGGGGGGCCCATGGCCGTCCACGATGCGGTCGTTTGTGAGCTTGCGGCGATCATGCGAGAGAGCGGCATGGGTGGCGTTCGGGAGGAGCCGGAGGAGATCATACCAGGGGGCCGGCCGGACATCACCTGCCTTGACGCGGCCACGGGTCACCTGTTGGCACTTGACGTGGTCATCGCCGACCCCCAGCGCCCCTCCCTGGGCCGGGCGTCTTGCACGCGCCCGGGAGTTGCCCTTCAGGACGCGGTCCGGGTGAAGGAGGAGAAGTACGCGTAGTGGCGCAGACAGGCGGTCCGGGACCAGATCAACTTCATCTTCCCCGCCATGGAGACCCTCGGCGCCACCTCGCGCGGCTTGGGAGCGGTTTTGCGCAGGGCTACGACAGCATCGGAGAGACGTCTCGCCCGACATGGCGGCTCCGAGGGCACGGCGCGGCCACTTCGGGCGCTGCTCAGCCAGCGCCTGGCGGTTACCCTCCAGCGGGCCCAGGCCCAGCAGTTCCGTCGACGTGCAGCAGTGCACGTCCGTGGGCAGCAGACGCGGCTCTGGAGGAGGATGTTGACCGAGCTCAGAGAGCTCTCCTCCGTCGGGAGGAGGGTCCAGCAGAGGCGGACCTCGCATTTGTTGGTCGCGAGTAGTAGTGCATTGTGTAGTTGAGCAGGCTGTCAGTGCTTTTCCTTTCCATGTACAAACTCGCCTGGAACCAGAGTCTGGTCCACGCTAGCACCTTGTACCAATTTCTCCGGTCATGAATGAGATTTTACACACATACATACACACACACACACATACACACACACACACACACACACACACACACACACACACACACACACACACACACACACACACACACACACACACACACACACACACACACACACACACAGAGAGAGAGAGAGAGAGAGAGAGAGAGAGAGAGAGAGATAGCGAGAGAGAGAGATAGAGAGAGAGAGCGAGAGAGAGAGAGAGAGAGATAGCGAGAGAGAGAGATAGAGAGAGAGAGCGAGAGAGAGAGAGAGAGAGATAGCGAGAGAGAGAGATAGAGAGAGAGAGCGAGAGAGAGAGAGAGAGAGATAGCGAGAGAGAGAGATAGAGAGAGAGAGCGAGAGAGAGAGAGAGAGAGATAGCGAGAGAGAGAGATAGAGAGAGAGAGCGAGAGAGAGAGAGAGAGAGATAGCGAGAGAGAGAGATAGAGAGAGAGAGCGAGAGAGAGAGAGAGAGAGATAGCGAGAGAGAGAGATAGAGAGAGAGAGCGAGAGAGAGAGAGAGAGAGATAGCGAGAGAGAGAGATAGAGAGAGAGAGCGAGAGAGAGAGAGAGAGAGATAGCGAGAGAGAGAGATAGAGAGAGAGAGCGAGAGAGAGAGAGAGAGAGATAGCGAGAGAGAGAGATAGAGAGAGAGAGCGAGAGAGAGAGAGAGAGAGATAGCGAGAGAGAGAGATAGAGAGAGAGAGCGAGAGAGAGAGAGAGAGAGATAGCGAGAGAGAGAGATAGAGAGAGAGAGCGAGAGAGAGAGAGAGAGAGATAGCGAGAGAGAGAGATAGAGAGAGAGAGCGAGAGAGAGAGAGAGAGAGATAGCGAGAGAGAGAGATAGAGAGAGAGAGCGAGAGAGAGAGAGAGAGAGATAGCGAGAGAGAGAGATAGAGAGAGAGAGCGAGAGAGAGAGAGAGAGAGATAGCGAGAGAGAGAGATAGAGAGAGAGAGCGAGAGAGAGAGAGAGAGAGATAGCGAGAGAGAGAGATAGAGAGAGAGAGCGAGAGAGAGAGAGAGAGAGATAGCGAGAGAGAGAGATAGAGAGAGAGAGCGAGAGAGAGAGAGAGAGAGATAGCGAGAGAGAGAGATAGAGAGAGAGAGCGAGAGAGAGAGAGAGAGAGATAGCGAGAGAGAGAGATAGAGAGAGAGAGCGAGAGAGAGAGAGAGAGAGATAGCGAGAGAGAGAGATAGAGAGAGAGAGCGAGAGAGAGAGAGAGAGAGATAGCGAGAGAGAGAGATAGAGAGAGAGAGCGAGAGAGAGAGAGAGAGAGATAGCGAGAGAGAGAGATAGAGAGAGAGAGCGAGAGAGAGAGAGAGAGAGATAGCGAGAGAGAGAGATAGAGAGAGAGAGCGAGAGAGAGAGAGAGAGAGATAGCGAGAGAGAGAGATAGAGAGAGAGAGCGAGAGAGAGAGAGAGAGAGATAGCGAGAGAGAGAGATAGAGAGAGAGAGCGAGAGAGAGAGAGAGAGAGATAGCGAGAGAGAGAGATAGAGAGAGAGAGCGAGAGAGAGAGAGAGAGAGATAGCGAGAGAGAGAGATAGAGAGAGAGAGCGAGAGAGAGAGAGAGAGAGATAGCGAGAGAGAGAGATAGAGAGAGAGAGCGAGAGAGAGAGAGAGAGAGATAGCGAGAGAGAGAGATAGAGAGAGAGAGCGAGAGAGAGAGAGAGAGAGATAGCGAGAGAGAGAGATAGAGAGAGAGAGCGAGAGAGAGAGAGAGAGAGATAGCGAGAGAGAGAGATAGAGAGAGAGAGCGAGAGAGAGAGAGAGAGAGATAGCGAGAGAGAGAGATAGAGAGAGAGAGCGAGAGAGAGAGAGAGAGAGATAGCGAGAGAGAGAGATAGAGAGAGAGAGCGAGAGAGAGAGAGAGAGAGATAGCGAGAGAGAGAGATAGAGAGAGAGAGCGAGAGAGAGAGAGAGAGAGATAGCGAGAGAGAGAGATAGAGAGAGAGAGCGAGAGAGAGAGAGAGAGAGATAGCGAGAGAGAGAGATAGAGAGAGAGAGCGAGAGAGAGAGAGAGAGAGATAGCGAGAGAGAGAGATAGAGAGAGAGAGCGAGAGAGAGAGAGAGAGAGATAGCGAGAGAGAGAGATAGAGAGAGAGAGCGAGAGAGAGAGAGAGAGAGATAGCGAGAGAGAGAGATAGAGAGAGAGAGCGAGAGAGAGAGAGAGAGAGATAGCGAGAGAGAGAGATAGAGAGAGAGAGCGAGAGAGAGAGAGAGAGAGATAGCGAGAGAGAGAGATAGAGAGAGAGAGCGAGAGAGAGAGAGAGAGAGATAGCGAGAGAGAGAGATAGAGAGAGAGAGCGAGAGAGAGAGAGAGAGAGATAGCGAGAGAGAGAGATAGAGAGAGAGAGCGAGAGAGAGAGAGAGAGAGATAGCGAGAGAGAGAGATAGAGAGAGAGAGCGAGAGAGAGAGAGAGAGAGATAGCGAGAGAGAGAGATAGAGAGAGAGAGCGAGAGAGAGAGAGAGAGAGATAGCGAGAGAGAGAGATAGAGAGAGAGAGCGAGAGAGAGAGAGAGAGAGATAGCGAGAGAGAGAGATAGAGAGAGAGAGCGAGAGAGAGAGAGAGAGAGATAGCGAGAGAGAGAGATAGAGAGAGAGAGCGAGAGAGAGAGAGAGAGAGATAGCGAGAGAGAGAGATAGAGAGAGAGAGCGAGAGAGAGAGAGAGAGAGATAGCGAGAGAGAGAGATAGAGAGAGAGAGCGAGAGAGAGAGAGAGAGAGATAGCGAGAGAGAGAGATAGAGAGAGAGAGCGAGAGAGAGAGAGAGAGAGATAGCGAGAGAGAGAGATAGAGAGAGAGAGCGAGAGAGAGAGAGAGAGAGATAGCGAGAGAGAGAGATAGAGAGAGAGAGCGAGAGAGAGAGAGAGAGAGATAGCGAGAGAGAGAGATAGAGAGAGAGAGCGAGAGAGAGAGAGAGAGAGATAGCGAGAGAGAGAGATAGAGAGAGAGAGCGAGAGAGAGAGAGAGAGAGATAGCGAGAGAGAGAGATAGAGAGAGAGAGCGAGAGAGAGAGAGAGAGAGATAGCGAGAGAGAGAGATAGAGAGAGAGAGCGAGAGAGAGAGAGAGAGAGATAGCGAGAGAGAGAGATAGAGAGAGAGAGCGAGAGAGAGAGAGAGAGAGATAGCGAGAGAGAGAGATAGAGAGAGAGAGCGAGAGAGAGAGAGAGAGAGATAGCGAGAGAGAGAGATAGAGAGAGAGAGCGAGAGAGAGAGAGAGAGAGATACACACACACACACGCGCACACACACACACACACACACACACACACACACACACACACACACACACACACACACACACACACACACACACACACACACACACACACACACACACACACACACACACACCCACACAAACACACATTACCACTGCAGGTGATTGATGTGGATCAAAGATCTCGTGTGCCACATTGATGTACCCGCCATGGAGCGCACAGTGTTGACTCCACAACCAAGTGCTCAAGTGGCATGCACAAGAACAACATCAGATTTAGGGAGAGCTTGACTGTAGTGCTGAAATCTGACATGCCTGATACTCTAATATAGTCTTACATGGGGCACACAGGGATGCATGCGTTCACATATGCTCGTAGGTAATGTGGTTTAGATATCTTTCTTTCATACATGCATTAGACGAGTGATGCTGGATTGGAGAAACCATGTGGAGCTCATTCGCTCCAGGGTTGGGTTCAATCCCTGGGTTGCATCTGAGCCCCACGACGAGAGTCTCCCGTGGGTTGCCCGGTCAACTGGCAAACATCACCTTGCTCCCTTGTGACTAACATTCGTTCCTTGTTCTGGTTACACTTTTGCGCAAGTGAGCCTAGATTTTGCCTCGTTCCATCGCATCACATAGGCCTCTTGCTGTGTGCATGCCCACTTAACCACCTGAGCAAGCTCCACTCCCTACTGGTATCTGAACGGGAAGGATCATGCCTTCCACTCAGTCATTCCTGGATCTGTAGGTTTGATTCGAACAGCGATGTCTGTGGTGACATTCTTGCCGCCGTTGCTTTCAACCACGTCACGCTCTGCTGGAGCCACGCCGCCACTATGATGGCAGCATCACCACACGCTGCAGCAACATCATTCTTGTTTCTGCCGCCGTCACCTCATCCGGCGCCCTTGCCTGCCCACAGTCCGTGGGGTGCCAAAGCATCCGGAGTTGCAGTAACGGCAGCTGCATTCTCAGCCACGCCCGATAGCAGCAGCTACAGCATGCGCAAAATTCTCGCAAGCGACAGCAACAACTGTAGCTGAGGCAACGGCTGTAGCCCGCCATTAAGCCACAGCTCCACCAACTCGACACCAGCAGCAACAGTCGCGCCTAATCGCAGCTTCTGTAGCATTCACGGCGTTCTTCCCAACAGCCGCAGCAGGAGCAATAGCTGCATCAACAGCTGCAGCCTGTGAGTCGCAGCTACAACAGCTGCACTCTCGGCGCTAGCTGCAGCAGCGGCGTCTGACTGCAGCAACCACAGAATTCACGGCATTCTCGCCAGCTGCAGCAATAACAGTAGCAGCCATGGCAGCTGCTGTAGCCTTCCAGCACCCTGTGTCATCCTCGACACTGGCAGTGGCAGCCGCGTCCAACTGCTGCAGCCGTAGCACCCGCGGTTTTCTCGCAAGCAGCAGCAGCAGCTGCGGTCACTGCAGCAATTCGGCGTCTAGCGGTGACGCTGCCTGGACACACAGCTTGTCAAGTTGCCTCAAGGGACAACTGTACCGTGACCACACTGGCTTCCCCGCTGGACACTGAGCCAGTCCTGACATCACCTACCCTGGCCCGTGAGCCGATTGAGAGGAGTGGTCACTCGTCTGCTGGCAGGATCCAGGGTATTATCGCGGCCAGGATTTTAACACTGCAGAGTGGTACAAGCGGGAGGCTAAGGTGCACTGCCTGTCTTATTCAGACGACACTCCTACCCCGCAGAATGTGTCGGCCATGGCGGCCCCACGAGATCAACACAAGCTTCAATCTCCTATTCAACACAAGCCCACCCATTGCCCGTAAAACACGTCTGCAAAGTTTGCGAGCTCCCCTTGGTAGAGAAGCACAGCTGGACGCAGCTGAAGCATGCAGGTCATCCACTGGTCAATCTCACTCCACTCCTACTAATGTTGCATCATAGTTGTCTTCGTCTCCTCCATCTGACATTCTCTCTGTCCTGGAGGCAACACTAGCGTTCAGTGCAGCTGTCTCTTCCATGATTGCTGCCACGGTGCGGGGAGCTCGTGCACCTACTAGCACAGCTGCTGGCAGAGATGTTGAGGCATACATTACTGCTGCAGTTGATGAGGGACCTCTTGCAACAGTAGTAGTCAACGCCGCTACTCAGGTTTCTGCAACAACTGACTCGGTGGCATAAGCAGCTACAGCAGCCGCCACCACCGCATTCTCCAGTGCTGTGACCTCCACCAACGTATCTATGACCCAGGCCCTCTTCATCTCACCAGGATCTGGGATCAGGCCCCACATTCTAGCGCTTTTTTCCACAACTGCATCTTCCTCTGCCCTCTTTGCCGCTGCTCTCACTGGAGCAGCCTGCCTTCTTGTGTCTGCTTCATTTGCTGTGGCAGTCGTTGCAGCGTCAGCCGCTACTGCATTTCCCCCACTATTCTCAATCCGCCTCTTGGCCTGGTGAGCTTGGACTCTCTCTCTTCCTCCATCGCTTGTGCCTTGGCTCTGCATTGGCTGTTGTGCGTCCAGGGTCGTTGTCGTGCAGCACACTTTTCAGCCAACTCCCTTTCTCTGTCCCCATATGCACTGTGGCAAGGGAGACTTTGCTAATTTTTTTGGCAGGGTAACATTATATAACCATGCAAGGTTATGAAGAGCAATACGCAGCATTGCAAGCTGAGGTACACTATGAACGCACTGCCCTGCAAGTAGCTCTAACTGCACAGCGCAAAAAAGAGGAAAAATTGCGTCGTGAGCAAGATGACCAAGACACATTTGCTGACCATATCCCTGACTTGGTCCATAACCGCTTGCATCCCACATTGTGCTCCATCCCTTCTGCATTCACTGATTCTGGTATTTCCTCTGCATTCTCTACCTCTCCCGCTTCCGCGTCTGCAAAGTCTAGTGCTGTCTAATCTGATCCTCTTGCTGTCACAGCTGCCACTGGCACAGCCGCTGCCAAAGCCCTTGTGTTTCCCTTGCAGCGTCAAAGCGACTTCAACACTGTGCCGCCTCATTTCACTCCCAATCTCACCTTCTCGTCCTGGGAGATATGTTTCAGTACGTGGGTCCAGGGCGAGAATCTCTCGGAGTACTACCATGTTCTAAATCCTTCTGCCAAACCTCCCTCTATAACCGTTGAGTCAGAGGCAGCTGGAGCTATTTGCATACTCATCAAGGGAGGGCCTGATGATCTCACTGATGAGACCGGCTCTTACAACACTGAAACTGCACGGCGCATGCCTGCTGACCCAGTGGCTGCATATGTGCTGATCAAACGCCAAAATAGCTGATGCCTACTAGGCACATAGTCTCCGACTCCTGCACGACCTTGGTAAGGCTGCATCTGGCCAGCTATAAGCCATTCTCTCCATTGTCAATGGCCTCATCCCCAAGCTCTCTGACATCTTCAGAGAGGTCAAAGCATCTGAGCTTGAGCGTCTGGCTGCCGAGCCAGTTCCTACTATTGCCCCCCTGGCATTGGGGCTTTTTGGGAGTTCACAACCCAGCGTCTTATCCATTGGTGGAGCACCTTGCATTACAAATGACTACACCGTGCTGCTTTTGTAACAGTTGTAACGGCGCACTCATCGCCAACCACTTTCTCCACTTTTGCCTCCACGTCCTCCTCTTCTTCCACCTCCACATCGGCAACCTCTTTGGCTAGACAGGGTGATGGTCGGGGTCACGAAAAGGGGAAGGGTAATGCTTCAGGTGGAGGGCAATGTGGTGGGTAGGGAGGCTGAGGTAGGGGTAAGTCCTCCCACTCCTCCGCGTCTTCATCCTCCTCCTATATTACCGTCACGTGCTCAAGCTGTTGGGAACGCTGCACCTAAGTGTCCCTTTCTCCAGATGATGCATGGTTGGCCTCCGCCATGCGTGCTCGCTAGGCATGTTCTTCCAGCAACGTCAGAACTTCCGTGCGGGCTTCTCCAACGACTTCCCCCGCTAGTTCCAGTCCACCCATTTCAGCTGCTGCCTTTAGCACCGCCGCTGCACTGCCTCCACAATCCTACCCTTGGAGGTGGCCCCCCACGTTTGGGAGGCCCTCCTTCTACGGACCCTCCACCGGCCCCTATGCTCCACCACTGTGGGTTTCTCCTAACTAATTCCACCGGTGTCTACCCTCCGGGGTTTTCATCACTCCTGACTCGTCAGAGGATGTTCACCACTGGACTCAGCACTCTCTCATGATTTTCACCAGCATCACCTTCATGACCAGGGAGGTGAGAGTGGATGTTCAGGTCTGAGGTCACTTGCATGTGATTCTGACGGTGCCCTTCGTGGCTCTATATCTACGTGTGTTCAGGGTCGTCTGCCTGTTGTAGTTCCTTGGATTGTACAGTGGCAGTCCATTCGTTTTTCTCAGTTCCTTGTTGCTTGTGGCCAGCAGCTCACATCTAGTCTTGCACTCGTGGCTGTCAATCGTGTTCCGTTTTCTGTCCATTCCTCCAGGGGTTTATTGATCCTTGACTCCGGGGCGACTCACCACACGACGTCTTGTAGTTCGACCTTTGTCTTCCTGCATCTCATTGGTTCTGTCCGCTGCATTGGCACAGTTCAGGGCGTCGGTGTAGTTCGCTTTGTGGGACCTGGGAGGGAGCTCTTTCTACCTGATGTGCTATTCGTGCCTTCGCTTGAGCTCAGTCTGCTCTTTGTTACAAATCTCGATGAACAGGGCATGGAATTCTCCTCCAGCCACGGCATTGCATCTGTGTCCCATCGCACCTCTGGACGTGGGTTATTTCACGGTACACGCTGTGATTGTCTTTTTTGTGTGCCTTCTTTTGTACGTGCCCCTGCCACAGCTGCTCTTGTTCATCTCTCTCTCTCTCTCTCTCTCTCTCTCTCCCTCCCTCCCTCCCTCCCTCCCTCCC
>SZWC01000171.1:355950-367702 GCA_023375785.1 Penium margaritaceum | reverse complement strand
GTGTGTGTGTGTGTGTGTGTGTGTGTGTGTGTGTATGTGTGTGTGTGTGTGTGTGTGTGTGTGTGTGTGTGTGTGTGTGTGTGTGTGTGTGTGTGTTTTCGTATGTGTATGTGTATGTGTATGTGTATGTGTGTATGTATGTGTACGTGTGTGTGTGAACATAGTGAAGAGGCCACTTGCGTGTTTTACACCCATTACCAACACTCCTCCATGATGCACATACAAACAATCCACACATACATGAGAGCAGAATAAATGCATGATCATGTCACTAGAGACAATGTCTCATGAGTTACATTCACATCAACCATGGGCATCACGAACACGCCACAGACCGACAGCATGCACCGCCGCCTTGAACATTCCACTACTGAGAGCTTTGGTGAGACAATCTAGACGCTGCTGACGAGTGTCGACCCAGAAAACCTGAACCTCTCCGACAACAATGCGTTCGCGTACAAAATGAAGCTCAATGATGATATTTGTGCAAGAATGGTGCATTCCATTGTGCTGAACTGTTGCCTTAGCGCAGAGTGACGCAACGGATGGGGACATGTAGCTACTGAAGCAAGCGGAAAAGCCACATACTTTCACACGTACCTACGCCAAGTACAACATACTCTACCTCACTTGAGCTACGGGCAATACATTCCTTTTTTCCACTCTTCCAAGAGATGGCAGTCCTTACTTGAAAGATGCAACCGGTATGACTATGAGCATGTGCGTCATGCACCATGTCGCTGTCTATATATCCGTCAACAACCACAGAGGACTATGCATGATAGCATAGACCTACATGTGTGTTCAAGAGCACGTAATGGAAAACACACAGTGTAACCTTGAGATGTTTGTGGCAAGGCTGTTTGGAGAACTAAGCCAAGAACTTGTCTGAGAAGGCCACATCCGTCCAAGTGGTGGTCGCAAGATACATGAGAGATCCGATCATATTGAGGTACTCGGTGACATCGATTGTCTCCCCCAGTAATGATGAATCAAGCGACTTCAGTAGGAGTTAGCCTGTTGGAGTCATTGAGGTAGAGGCAGTGGATGTGTTGGCTAGTAGTGGCGAAGCACTCTCCTAGATTGTTCACATCCACATTGTGCAAGTAGCCTGATGTACCTGCAGAGTGCGACGTTGGCGATTACGCTCCAGCTCCATATCAAGAATCACTCGAGTCGGGCCTAAATCCTTCATCTTGTATGTGGACTACAGCAGTGTCTTGACTGAATGGATAGCAGAAAGACTAGGGAAGGCAATGAAAAAATTGTCAATGCAGACCAGAATGGCTACAAATGGCTCGAATGGAGCACTCAGAAAGAGCGTTGGATCCACGGTGCTACGACAATGGCCGCCTCCCTCAAGAGTGGAAAAAATCTCCAGGTTCCAATAGTGCGACGACTACTTGAGCTGGTACGGGGCCTTGCACCTTGCGCCTTGCTAGACCTTGTTCGAGCCATTGGTGGAGCCCGGTGGTTGTATCATGTAGAGCTCCTCATTGAGACGTCCATGCAAGAACAAATTTTTGACGTCTATCTGCTCTAGTTCCCACTCATGTTGTGTGACCAAGCTCAAAAGAGCACGGATAGTGGTATATTGCCCAACTGGAGCAAACGTATTGTGGAAGTCAATCTCAGGGATCTGAGAGAGCCCTTTAGCTGTAAGCTGAGCCTTGTATTTATGCAAGAAATTTGTCATCAGGATTCAGCTTGTGCCAAAGGACCCAGCAAGCTGAGACGACTTACTGTCTGTTTGGAGGTCCACAAGCTCAAAGACACAGTGTTCCTTGAGGGCACTCAGCTCTTTCTGTATGGTGTTTTCCTAGGGGTCAACATCGGCTGCCTCACAGGCTTGTCAAATAGTGGTTGGTTGGCTATGGAAGAAGTGTGGGAACTCCATTTTTCACAAAGCATGCAACAATAGAGTCGGCACCAGAGGCCTTGGGAGCGCTATCAAACTCATGAGAAACAAGTGCGTATCCTACTGTAGAGTTGGGATGAGCAACACTGACAGCAAGGCCGACTGCGTCGAGACCAGTGGGTATGACTGAAGGGCCAGCCGCAGAAGACGTTACACTGGAGCGTATACGACGTGGAGAGGGTTGTGAGGACTGAGAGACTTAATGCTGTGGGAGAGAGCGAAGCCTCCCTCAGTGTGTGTATGGATTGGTGCCAACAACAGGAGCCTCATTTTCTGGATGTGGCTCTGGGACGTCAACTGATGCCGTGGTCTGAAATGTAGGTGAACCAAAGGTGTAATGTGCCAGGACACTGGTGGGTTCAGGTGCCCACTAAGAGGATATGGGCACAGAGGACACAAGGACCGGCGACGATTCTACAGAGGAGGTGGTCGAGGTGCTGGATGGTGAGGACAATTTGGGAGAATCACTGCCGGTGAAATGGACCGGAGATGACTGGGAAGAAGGAGGAGAACCGAAAGAGGGAGCCGTACGAGCGAAAGAGGGAGAAGTGTTCCCGAGTCCGGAGGCTGAGACAGACCCACTCCTCCAAGTAGACTGAGTAAGGAAAGAGGAGGATGGAGCGATTCGAGACAAGTCGCAAGGAAAGACATCCTCAAAGAATAAAGCGTTGGGGGATTCGATGAACGCAAGCGGTTAGTGTCTTAGAAGTGCCAGGCCTTGGACATGGCCAAAACACCAAGAAAGGTGCAGAGACGTGTACGAGAGCTAAGCTTGTCGTCTCAAATGTTCTCTGTGAGCCAGACGATGTGTATGGAGCCGAGGGCTTGATACACATCTCGCGAGAAGACAGGAAGAGGATAGTGGGTCCCATGAATTATCCACCATGGTCACAGCAAAAGACACACAAACGGCAACCACAGGCGAGCTCATAATGTGGAAGCCATCACTCAAGGAGGGAGCACATATCACTTTTCTGCCAAAGTGCAAAGACCCAGCACATGCGAGAAAAGTCATTAGTGATGCAAAGGGCGTAGCGACCAGCCCCCCTTAAAGAATCATGCACAAGAGGATCCATATCATTAGCATGCAAGAGGTCAAGGGGATGGGCGGTATGAGTGTCAAAAGTGGAAAATGGAGACCGATATATTTTACACTGGTCACATTCAAGGCACTCAGCCGAGCAAGGAGCAAAAAAAGTGGATGTGTCAAGGTCATGGACAGGCTGATGACAAAGCAAGTTGCCAATGACAGAAGTATGAATGTGGCAGAGGCAACAATACAGGCACTGTGCATGCACCGGGGGAGACAGATGTGCAACATGGACAAGTGTAGCCGTGACGGAGGGAGGTGCGAAGGACGGAACGCGGAAGAGGCCATCACAGTTTGTGCTAAGAAGAAGAATGCGGCCATAGGTGCGGTGCGATACAGATGCAATGAGTGGATAGAGGAGAAGTTCATGCCCAAGTCATCAAGTGTTATAACAAAGAGAAGACTCAGGGGAAGAGAGGAGAGAGGGTCCAACAAACCTGACCAACCTAACACCCTGAACTGGGAGAAGTTGTTTGGAACCAGTGCTGAAAAAGCGGGCAAAACAAATAGGACTAGAGAGAAAATCAAGCAACGGGAGGATGTCATGTGGTGGGTGGCAATGGAGTCAAGGATCAAGAAACCACCCGACAGGCATACAGATTCGAGAACACGACTGACAACAACGATGGTAGAGTGCGGCCGGAGATGCCGACCACATGCAGCAAGATAACAGGGCAAATGAACAATCCTCAATATACGGAAAATCAACAGGCAAAAACCCCTAAACGCAACCCGAGGCGGAGCCACAAAGGGCCCCATCCGCTTCACACACAAGTGACCCCAGGCCTTAACATATACTTTCACCTCCATGATCACGAAGGTGACGTTGGTGGATGACACGAGAAAGGGGTGCGTCCAACTGGCAGTTGGCCTCAGGCGGGTCAGGTGTGATGATGACGTTGGATGACAGGCTCCAATGACAGTAGTCTAGTGAGGCCCAGACTGGTGGAGAAGTGGGGCCAGAGGGGGGACCATAGAAGATATTACCTCCAAATCCTAGAGGCCACCCCTAGGGATAGGACGGCAGGGGCTGCACTGTGGTGGTGCTATAGGTGGGTGCATCTGTGGATGAGGACACATTTCGAGATGTAGCAGATGTGGAGGCACAAGAAGCACCATCACTACCACCGGAGGAGCGCGTCTAGTGTGCTCGCATGGTGAATGCAATGTGTGCATTGTGAGGAGGTGCCGGACACTTAGAGGTAGAGTGTTTGGTAGCGCCACAGTTCCAACACATCACAATGCCATGAGATGAGAAAGAGGAGGACGAGTTGCTACTGGAACCTCGCCCTTTTTCGTGCCCTCCTTGTCCACTGCCAGACCCACCACCGGAAGAGCCACCTTTGCCTTCCCACGACCTCAACTACCCCTTGCATGATGAGGGAGGGAGCAGGTGTGGAGGACGTGGAGGAAGATGAGGCATAGGTGGAAACAGATGAGGAAGGAAGTGCAGTGGTAGGCATGGCGATGGCTGCTTGATGAATGCATTTGTTCTATAAGACTCTCCACCAGTCGGTGAAGCATTGCGCAGTAAACTCCCAGAGAGCACCAATGCCCAGTGGAGCATCATCACAAACTGGCTCAGCAGCGAGTTCTCGCTGAGAACTCCCAGAGAGCACCAATGTCAAGGAGGTTAAAGTCTCTGAACACGTTCAGAGACTTTAACCTCCTTGAAGATGTTAAAAAACTTGAGGATGAAGCCATTGACAATGGAGAGGGCTATTGGAAGTTTCATAGGCGCTGCCTTGTCCAGGTTACGTAACACTCTGAGACTAACAGTCCAATAGGCATCAGCGGTCTCATCAACATGTATAAAGAGTGTGTTGAACTGGACAATGAGGACGCTCTGTGTTGCATGCCCTGTTACTAGAATGTGGCATTTGATGAGAGCGTATGCGCCAACTAGGTTAGCAGGTGTACGGCATACGGTGCTGACATCATAGGACCTGATCTCATCAGTGAGATCATCTGATCCTCCACGGATGAGGGCAAAAGCAACACGAGCTCACTCAGAATCAAGAGGGAAAAATTGTGGATTGTCAAAGGGGGTAGGTTCATAGTAATATTACCAGCTTCTCTCCTTGTACCCACGAAGTGAAGTGAATCTCGTAAGGTAAGAAGGTGAGGTTAGAGGTGAAGTGAGGTGGCGACATATCAAAGTCACTCTGGCGCTGCAGGGGTAATACGAGAGCTTTGGCTGCTGTAACGCCGGCTGTGGTGGTAACTGCAAGGGGATCAGATTGATAGAGCCAGAGGTGTTGGATGCAAAAGCAGGTGCAGTAGAGAATGTAACAGCAATGCCAACAGCAGTGGAAGCAGAGAGGATGATGCGTAGCATGGGCTACAGATGATTTAGGACCAAGTCTGCTATGTGGTCTGCGAAGGTGTCATAGATGTCATCTGAGATCATGTACACAAATGTTTTATTTCAACGTAATGCCACTTTTTTAGTGATACTCTCCTTCTTACACTTCCATCGTACACTTTTGCCGTTTGGGCACCCCCTCGACCCCCTCTCCGTCAAGTGGAAAGTGTATGAGGGGGATTGTATGAGGGAGTGAACAAAATTTGGTATGCTTGTGACATACAAAAATATGCTTGTGTATAAGGAGGAGATACTTCATGGAAATAATATGGGATCATGTACACAAATGGATTATTTCAACGTTACGTCACTTGTTGAGTGATACACTCCTTCATACACTTACATCATACACTTTTGCCCTTTGAACCCCGCCAACCCCATCCCTCCCCCGTCAAGTGCAAAGTGTACAAGGGGATTGTAGGAAGGGGTGAACAAATTTTGGTATGACAGTGACATACTAAAGTACACTTGTGTCCAAGGAGCAGAAACTTCATAAACGTTATAGGTTATTGTATACACAAATATATTATTACAACGTAACGACATTTGTTAAGTAATACACTCCTTCATACACTTGTCTCATACACTTCTGTCATTTGGACCCCCCTCCCCCGACTCCATCCTTCCCCCCCCCCCTCCCGTCAAGTGGAAAGTGTATGAGGGGATTCTACGAGGGAGTGAACAGAATTTTGTATGATGGTAGCATACAAAAGTACACTTGTGTACAAGGAGGAGAAACATCATACAAGTTATATGAATTCATGTATACAAGTATATTATTTCAACGTAATGTCACTTGTTCAGTCGTACACTCCTTCATAGCCTTACCTCGTACACTTTTGCTGTTTGGACCCCCCCCCCCTCCACCCCCCTCTCCCCCGTCAAGTGGAAAGTGTATGAGGGGAGTACATGGGGGAGTTAACAGAATTTGGTTTGACAGTGACATACAAAATATAGACTTGCGTACAAGGAGGAGAAACTTCATGGAAGTGATGGGTTATCATGTACACAAATGTATTATGGTTTAGGGTTTTGTCACTTGTTTAGTGATACACTCCTTCACACACGTGTCTCATACGCTTTTGTCCTTTGGACCTCCCCTCCCCACCGTCTCCTCCCCCCTAGGCCAGTGGAAAGTGTATGAGGGGAGTGTATAAGGGAGTGGACAGAAGTTAAAATGACAATGACATACAATTTTACACTTGTGTACAAGGAGGAGAAACTCCATAGAAGTGACAGGACATCATATATACAACCAGAATTCTTTGAAAATCTCTTAACGGGTAAGTTCATGTAGAAGTTACACGGAAGATTCTTCATTATGTGAATTTATCCTCCAGTCCGACTAGGAATATTCTATGAATATTGGCATAACATATGGGTGATAACAAGGAAGGTACTTGGAATCTACGTGTAAAGAAAAATGTGTGGTGTACACAGATATAGTAGTGCATGAATTTGGGGTCATTGGGAATATATGGCGATGACCACCATGCAGCTGAGCGCAACCTCGAGAAAACTTACACCAACATCCTCCGTCTTCGTGACAAGGAAAGTGAGAGTATCTTCTGGATGCTGCATCACCTCATGCATGTCAGGCTGATTCTTGGCTTTGGGGTTGTGACTGCGGGGCACTACAGGGAAGTCTGCCTGGCAGTCCACTTACCTCTCTTGCTGTCTTGCTGTGTTTGGTCATTCGTCCTCTCCTGTCTTTGGAACTGTCGCTAGCTCTTGCATCTTGCCTTCGGCTTGCTCCTACTCAAGTTTCTGGCTCATTCATTTTGGCGCCACACATCATATGACATTTTTTCTCTCTATATTTTTCTCCCTCGATCTCGTTAGTTCTGTGCGTCTTGTCCGCACTGGCTCAGGCCAGCTACTGCCAGTCCAAGGTGTTAGAGTTTTTCGTTTTGTTAGGCCGGGGGGAACTTGTTTTTTCAAGACGTCTTTTATGTGCCTGTTCTCGGGGTCAACATGTTGTCTGTGACCACTCTGGATGACCAGGGTATGGACTTCCTGTCCAGTCATGGTGTTGGAACCTTCCTATTGTAGTCCTCTGGTCGTGTTGTGCTACACAGTTTTTCTTGCGATCATCTATTCCGTGTTCCATCGTCTCTTCCCTCGTCTTTCATTGCCTCTAAACACGTCCATGTCGCGCCAACGTTGTCTCCAGAGCCCACCCGTCTTTTGCATGGCCGTCTCTGTCACATTCATACAGCTTCCATCGACAGCCACTGCACATACATCCTGCCCATGGTCTTGATCCTGCCTCCTTTGTACCCCCTTGCACATCTAATTCCTTTGATTGCGCTGAAGGCAATATGCATCGCTCTCCTTTCTCCACCCCTGACCACATCACCTCTCATTCTTCTGAACTTATTATCGCTAATGTCATGGGTCTACTCCCTCATGAATTTATTGGTGGTCTTGAACATTATGTTCTCTTTCATACTTGTGACTTCTTGTGTTTTTACAGTCTTTGCTCTGTGTCACAAGAGTAAAGTCACTGATGTGCTCGAGGAGTGGCTTTTTCAGGCCGAGCATGCATGTCAACGTCATCTACGTGTGTTCCTCTCTGACCGTGGTAGCGAATTCTTTGGTCTTACCTCATGTTTTCTTACCTCTCGTGGGGTGTGTATGGAGTCCACAGCTCCCTACACACCCTAACAGAACCATGTGTCTAAACACTGGAACCGTACACTTGCTGATGGTTTTTGCTCTCTCCTTGCTGAGTTTGTTCTTCCCACTCTTTTTGCCTTCAAGGCCATGTCCTACATGACATTGATGTTGAACCAAGTCTCCCATGGTCCTCTCTCTCATGACATTGTGCCCTACGAGTTGGACTGGTGGTCGTGCTGATCTTCACCTGGCTTGTGTCTGGGAATGCGTCACTACAGTCTGGCTCCCTGATGACATGCGTGACAACAAACTGTTCAGTCGGGATCGTCTCTATGTCTTCCTCTACATCTCCTCTCAGTCCAAAGCCTGCCGCTTATGTTATTTCTCTTGTTTTTGTGTCATCGAGTCCCGTGATCCCCTTCTCTCTGAATATGTATTTGAATGTAATCTTGATTGTCTTGCCTCTGCCGCCACCCTTGCTCCACTCTCTCATTTTAGGGGGATGGGCATCTTCCCTCTTGTTCGTTCCTGCTGCCTCCTCGGATCGAGATAATGGTGTCGATGGTGCCGTACACTCCGACGACGATGCAGCATCGAGTGCCTTTCCGTCTGTTCCCTTTGACGCGGAATCAGATCGTACATCTATTTCCTCGGCCCCGTGTTCTCCAACTGGCGCTTTGTCTGATCCTCCCTCTGCTAACCGAATCTCTCGTCCTCCTCCTTCCCTGACCATTTCCCTTTGTCCTCATCTGTCCATCCATCTGTTGCTGCTTAATCTCCCGTAGAATCTCCCCTACGAGATCCTGTCAGCCCTATCCCTCCATCCCCCGCGCCGTACGCTTGTGGCGGTCGGCGCCGTACCCCTCCTTTCCACAGTGTCGTTGTGTGGGGAGATCACGACCTGCGTGCCTTGGGCCTTGCCACCACTGCCTTGGATGGTCTTGGTGTTGGTTCCATGTACCCTGGCATAACTCTTGGCTACTATCTCATCTCTGAGGAGTTCCACAGTAGAGTTGACGGCTCTGTAGCAAGCTATGTCGCTTATTGTTTTGTCACCACTAGCCTCTCCCCTTTGGGTCCTGAGCCCACCACAATAAGAGAGGCTCTTGAGGCCATCGACTCATTTCTCTGTGAGACGTCCATGAAGGAGGAGTTGGATTTTCTGCAAGAGCATGGGGTGTACGAGCTAGTAGACTTGCAGCCTGGCTGCAAGGTAGGATTTTGGCTCAAGCTGAAGCCTGATGATGCTGCTGATCATTACAAGGCATGTCTTATTGCCAAGGGTTTCTTGCCAATCCCTGGCGTTGACTTTGATGAGACGTTTGCACCCGTTGGACGCTACACCACCGCCCGTGCTCTTTTGAGTCTAGTGGCACACCATGACTGGGAATCCGAACAGATGGATGTGAACAATGCCTTTCTGCATGGTACCTTCAATGAGGAGATCTACATGGTATAGCCACATGGTTTTAACAATGATACCAACAAGGTTTGGCGTCTTCGCAAGGCCTTGTATGGGCTGAAGCTATCTCCTCACTGCTGGAACATAGGGATCAGTGCCACACTTGAGAGAAGTGGGTACCGTCGTAGTGTGGTTGTTCCTGTATGGTTTCTTGGTCCTCCATCATCCCCTTTTCTCGTTGTCCTTATGTATGTTGATGACTTGCTTATTGCCTTCCCGAGTTCCTCTATTGTGCAGTCTGTGAAGTCTCTACTATAGTCTGTCCACAAAATAAAGGACCTTGGTCTTGTTTGACTGCTTCTTGGCATGGAGCTTATGTGGGACTGTCCAAATCGAACACTGCAAGTGCACCAGGCTGCCTACACCTGCAGTCGGTGAGAATTTTAGTCCCTTGCTTGCGGCAATTCCAACAGCCTCTACACCCATGACCCCAGCTGGTGAGAGGCTTCTCAAGACACCTAACGTGGCTGAGCGGGGGGCGGGGGGGGGTCGAGGTCACTGATTATCTTTGAGTCATTGGCTCCTAGATGTATCTCGCCATTACGACATGCACAGATGCTGAGTTCGGCGTTGTTTACCTGGCACAGTTCTTTACCGTTCTTTGAGTCCCCATGGTAGCAAAATCTTGAGGTTGCACTTTGTGTCGTTCGATACGCGTTCTTGATAGCGCGTGTCAGGCTGTGTTAGAGAGCACAACCCTCTATAGTGGTCAATAGCTATAGTGATAGCGATTGGGCTCATGATATTGATGCTCGAAGTCGACCAGGCTACGTCTTCTTGATTGGAGGCAGTGTTGTGTCTTGGAAAAGCGACAAGAAGGATTACATTGCACGCAGCTCCGACAAAGCCAAGTACGTCGCTCTCGGCTCAGGTACGTGGGAAAGTGTCTACTTGTGCCATCTCTTGCACGTGGCCATTCGTCGCATCATTTTACATTGTGACAAGCAAAGCACAAAGGCCATTGCGGAAAATCACAACATGCACCACTCATGCACCAAGCACATCAATGTTGAGCACCACTGTGTTTGTGAATGCATCGCTGCTTGTGTTGAGAAGGTTCTCTGGACGGACATACGATCTCAGCGGGCTGATTTCTTGACCAATGCACAAAGCTCTGGTTTGTTCGAGTTTGTCGTGCGTGTAGTTGGTCTGACACGTGCACCCTCTGCTCCTGACTGAGCCTGAATATTGTTCTCTCTCCATGTGAATCCCGTGTCATGTCTAGTGACTTGTGTGGTTCTTTGTCTGCGGGCTACAGGGATGTTAGTGTTAGTTTTTTCGCATCTCTCATTGTGCTCTGTTGTGTCCTCCCGGCATGTGTACATCGACGTGCAGATGACTGACGGTGAGACTCGACGCTACTGGAGTGTCGTCCCGTGGAGCCGACGCACGCTGAGGCCTACACGCAGTTTGCTGGAGCCTCCTCCCTGCGGCAACGTGCTTAGCTCCATCGGCATGCCTCCTCGGCGGTCGGGCCACTGGCGGTCACTGCCACCGCAGATGCTGTCTGCATGCGTCCAGCGCTGGATCTGATCGTACTATTGCGTATGCAGCGTCATGCTCTGTCTAGGATCCATGTCTCATGTTGCGTGGCACTGTTTGGCATCATGGACCATCGTAGGCACAGCCTGGGTTCAGGCAGCCATAACTCTTCGTTGCTATTTTTCTAGCTGTTTCTGACTGCACGACTGCGTTCGCAGAGTCAGTATTATGGTATGGTCCAGTTTTCAGGCAAAACGGACGACGCCCGGGTTTTGGGGTGTCGGCCGTCTGGCACGGCTCACCGAGAAAACCCTTCCTGCAAGAAAATAGGTCTATGTCTATTTTTTGATTGGCTAGTTAGCTGAGTAACAAGCTCTACAGAGCTGGGGGGGAGCTAGAACTTGGAGGGGTCTCCCATTGCTGCTCATTCTTCATTCCTAATTAGTAACTTGTGCTGCTTTTTGGCGCTAATACTGGCGCGTGCGTTTCTGAGTAACAAACCCAGAGCATCCAGACTTCGACTCTAGAGCAGCAGACTGAGGGGGCAGCAGACTAAGCAACGAGCATGGAAGCCCAAACAAGAAACAAGAAAGAAGCCGGCGAGAACGCCATGGAACTTGAGCGTGTCATTGTTTCAGAGGGCCCAGGGGTGGCGTCGACCACATCTCGTGCATGATGCATGAGGTCGGGGTCTCTCCCACCAGCGTAAGACCTCGCTCCACCCAATCGCCAAGTTACTTGCATCTCACGTTTCTTTAAGTGAGGTTGCAAAAAATCTATGGTCTCTCTCTCTCTCTCTCTCTCTCTCTCTCTCTT
>SZWC01000171.1:285906-298918 GCA_023375785.1 Penium margaritaceum | reverse complement strand
TCCCTCCCTCCCTCCAGTCCTCCCTCCACTCCTCCCTCCCTCCCTCCTTCTCTCCCTTCCTCCTTCCCTCCCTACTCACCTCCCTCCCTCCCTCCCTCCTTCACCCCTCTCTCTCTCCTTCCCTTTCCCCTCTCCCAGCCACTTGGCAGCCCTGCCGGATGCCTGCAAGCAGCTGTCGCAGCCAAACGGATGTCTCGACAGCACAACATGTGGGCGGAAACGTGATGGGAAGAGGGAGGAGAAGAGAGCAAGGCAGACAGACACGCAGTTGGCTGGAGAGCAGCCTGGGCAATCACGAGGCTGCTTCGTGCGCACCTGGCGGCGTCCACAACGACCATCACCACTCGGTCGAAAGCAGGCCGGCTCACACACGCGCCGCCCCTTCCTCCACCTCCTCCTCCTCCCGTTCCACCTCCTCCCCCTCCTCCTGCGCCTGCTAAATCGAAATCGCCGTCAGCCGCCACAAACGCAGCAGCATCGTCGTGGGGCGCGGCAGGAGGAGGAGGAGGGGCTAACCAGTGGCGGTAGTCGAGGCAGGAGGACGTTACGCCCAGTTCGACGCGCGTGAGAAGGAACCCTGCCGTGAACACGTACAGCCCCGCCGCATGAACGCAAGCCACCACCGCCACGCGCGCCCAGAGCGACCACACCGGCAACGAAGACGGTTGCTGCTGCTGCTGCTGCTGCTGCTGCTGCTGCTGCTTGCGCGCAACACCCAGCAGTGGCGCCGACGGCGCGCCGTCGTGAGTCCTGCAGTCGTCGTCGCCGCTGTGGTGGTGGACGTTGGCGTCTTGGCGTACTGGTGGCCCGTCGGAGGCGGAAGGCCTGCTGTGACCCGATCCATCGGCGTCGCCAGGACTGCGTGCGGCAGCCATGACGGGGAGAGATAATGCGCGGAGTGAAGGACCTACGCACACCCCGCCAACTGCTTGTGAAGCGAGCCAACCCAAAATGTGCAGTCCCACGCGTCCTCGCCACAGCTACCCCGTCCACGCAGCTCAACGTCGCTTGGAGGGCCGTCGCATGTTCGCAGCACTTCTTGGCTTCATCGAAGCTCTTGAGGCGTGCATCCTTCTGCAGACCTTCCGTGCGGTGTGCGATGACCACCTTGCGCTGCTCGCATCGGCGGCAGGAGCGGCTGGAAGGGGCAGTTGCTCGAACCGCTTCACACCCATGCCCGTTAGAAATTAGGCTGGACTAGTGAACTGCCCCTAGTCTGCAACACATTCAACAGAAATGCAACGAATTTGTCATTTGGTCCATCTATGCCCAGGTTGAAACTTTAAAACGTGAATTCCTGGACTTTGAACAGTTAAAATACCATGCCCCCGATAAAGGACTTTATTTATAATGTGACCCCGGTAGGCAGTCCCATTGGGCAAATATTATTCCCATTTTAAAGGTGTAACGTGTCGAGTCTCCAGCTCCTACAATAAGGTTGTCGTCCGAGTTCGGAGAATGGCGTCCAGAGCTCACTCGAGAGGTTTTCTCCTCTGCTTCACTCTGGGGGCAATCGTCATCAACGACCCGTGCAAGGAGACTTGAATATTTGAAGTCTCCGGAGGCACATTTCCGTTTTCACCTCGCCCCCTCATTCTGGGTCCCAAACAAGGGGGGGGCATTCCTTCCAACTCGTGAGTTTTCACAAGAATTTTGTAAAACCAGCTCAAATTTCCTAACAAAAGCACTCGAGTTTCATTTTTTACGTGTTGGCACGAAATCGTCGCGTGCGAGGCATGTCCGGCGATTTCGCACCAACGCCAATATTCCTCTCCCGCCTCACTACCTCGCTCTCTATCCCTCGCCTTGCTCACTTGAAGATTCGGGGAGGAGAGAGCAAAGACGAGGGCTCAAGACCACAGGTCTCGGCCCTCGAGGCCTCGCAGCCTCCTGGCCGCCGATCGAGCTATTGGCTCGATCGGCAGCTGGTGGCTCGATCGGCGGCTGGTGGCTTGCCCGGGTGGCCAGCCGGTCACTTGACCGGCCGCCGGCAACCCAGTCGGCCAGCCGCCGGTCATCCCCACTTAAAATGAACTGTCCCGGTTTATGAACAACTGAGAGTGTCAGATACTGAGTCACTAACATTGTGAAAGAAAATTAATAATTTCAATCACCATTTAAACATGAACATGTGCATGGCACTTGGACCTAAGCTGCATCTTGTCGGTCGGCACGGCTAGCAGGCTCCCCCCTTTACGTTGGAGCATCCGCATGACAACCATGTGAGAAACTTCACCGCAGCTTCCTAGCAATGCTGCTGCTGACGTGGCGACACAGACCTGTCAGCTTAACGCACTAGCATGCAAGCGGGTGCGAGAACAGCAAGGGTCAGGCTAAGAGAGACAAGGCAAGTCTCAGAAGCTGCATTTTAGTGAATGTGCAGAGAGAGTTAACAAATGACAGGTTCACAGCATAAATAGCCGCCGCGCCTCACAGCGGGTGGCGCACGCGGCGGTGCCTGTCAAACCTGAACCGGCCCAAAACCACTGTTTTGGCCATAACTCTGCGCATAGGCGTCCAAACGGAGCGCCGTCTGATCCTACGGATGCACGACGAAAAGACGGACACAACGACTGGTCACACGCTTACGTCCGGCAACAACCGGGGAGTGTAAGAAAACAAACATGTAAATCAGCCTGGCAGGGCTGTCCACCGAGAAAATCTTGAAGACCTCCAAACGCAGTCCGTGGGCTGTGGCAGCCCTCTGGTACACTGGGTAGGCTGCCAGGCTGCCTCCAGCGGGTGGAGCACCACCTCAGGGAACTCCGTCTCCAGCTGGGTCCGCCTCAGGGATCTGCACGAGCATGGACACGGCCGAGTGGTCACAACCAACTGTACAACTGTGTATGACTGACAACATCACAACACTCCCCCATGACCCGATGGTACGTATGTCCATACACGTGCAAAACGCATGCCGGTGCAACACAGAGTGCTCAACAGGGACCCGGACAGTCACCCACTCTCGGACAGGGGTCGCAATCCGACGGAACGAACAGCCCCGAGGAACTTCCCACGTGCCAGTGCCTTGGTCAGGAAGTCAGCGCGCTGCAAGTCTGTGCCCACCCAGACGATGGAGATCAACTGTCGCTCTACCAGATTGCGCACGAAATGATACTCGACAGCGATGTGTTTCGTGCGTGCGTGAAACACACCAGAGTTCTCAGCGATCGCGAGAGCACTCTGGTTGTCGCATCGGAGGATGATGGTAGGCACAGACTGACCCAAACACTGGAACAACCGCTGCAGCCACACCGCCTCAGCGGCGCCAGCGCCCAGAGCAACATACTCAGCCTCTGAGGAGCTGCGAGCAATACACCCCTGCTTGCCGTTGCGCCAAGACACAACGGTGCCACCAAGCAGGAACACGTAACCCGTGCGGCTGCGTCCATCAGGACTCCATGCCCAGTCGCTGTCGGTGTAGCCATCTACCACAACCTAGCACTGTCTCCGAAAGCAGAGACCGTGATATAGTGTGGAGGCCACGTACCGGACGACCCGCAAAGCTGCGTGCAGAGCGCGAGCCCGAGGGGACTGACTGAACTGTGCGAGTAGGTTGACAGCGAACGCAATGTCGGGACGCGTGGTCGTGGCCAAGTACATCAGTGAGCCAATGATGCGCAAGTACAGGGTCACGTCCACAGTCTCGCCCAGATCGGCTGGGTCTGTCACCTTCAGAGCGTCCTGCCCGTCGGGAGTGATGGGTGACGAGGCGGCGGGAACAGCGCCAAGGAGGTCAGCAAACCGCTCCCCCACAACCTGTGCATATCGTGCCTGATGGAGGAGGAGTGTCCGTCGACGACGATCACGCACAATCTCCATCCCGAGGAAAACAGCCGCTGGACCAAGGTCCTTCATCCTGTAGGCGGCCTGCAGGACCGCCTTGGCCTCCTTCACGGACTCCAGTGAAGAAGACGCAATCAGGAGATCGTCCACGTACACCAGAATGGCAGTGAGGTGCTCGGCTGTCCGTCGGATGAAGAGTGACGGATCGGCGTCACTCTGGACGTACTCGGCCTGAGTGAGGGTGCGAGTGATCTCTCGGTTCCAGCACCGGGGCGACTGCTTCAGGCCATACAAGGCCTTGCGCAAGCGCCAGACCTTGTTGCCTTCGACCTCAAACCCAGGTGGCTGGACCATGTAGATCTCCTCCTCCAAGGTGCCGTGGAGGAACGCATTGTTCACATCCATCTGGTGCACCTCCCAGTCATGGTGGGCGACTACACCAAGCAGCACGCGAGCTGTGGTCATGCGGCCAACAGGGGAAAAGGTGTCAGTGAAGTCGATCCCCTCAACCTGAGAGAATCCCTTGGCAGTCAAGCGGGCCTTATAGCGATCCAGTGAGCCGTCAGGCTTCACCTTCTTGCGGAAGACCCACTTGGCCTGCACGACCTTCCGTCCCTCAGGACGGCCGACCAGCTCAAAGACTCCGTGCTCCCGGACGGCCCTGAGATCGTCCTCACAGGCGGCCCGCCAATGCTCAGCATCCTCTCCTGAGAGAGCCTCCTTTAACGTGTCTGGATCGGGGACCGTCAAAGGAGAGCTCTGGGTGGCCAGGACACATGCCTCGCGGGTCGGACGGACCACAACCAGGTCAGCGGCAGCTGCCTGTGCAACCTCGTGCTCGTCAGCGATCAGCTGGTGCTCAATGGGACAAGCTGGGTGAACCTCCGAGTAGGTGCCTTGGACACTCAGGCCGAGAGCCTTCGTGCCAGGGTCACCACTGTGCACGCTGCGCGTGCGTCGTCTGGGTGGCGCAACCGCAATCGGAGGTGCTCGTGAGGCCAGTGGGCGGAGACGTCCACCTGGTCCACGGGAGTAGCCCGAGTCTGAGCTGACCAAAGGTTCAGGCACAGGGAGGGCAGGTGCTGTATCTGGAGACACTGAAGGCGTGGGCGAGACAGTCGCGGCAGGCGCGGGTGATGCAAGCGCTGTAGGCGCGGGCGAAGCAGGCGCTGCAGGCGCGAGCGAGACGGTCGCGGCAGGCGCGGGCGAGGCAGTCGCGGCGGGCGCGGGTGAGGCAGGCGCTGCAGGAGCAGGGGAGGCAGGTGCAGCTCCGGCAGGTGAAGCAGGCGCTGCAGGTGCGGGCGAGGCAGTCGCTGCGGGCGCGGGTGAGGCAGGCGCCACAGGCGCAGGCGAGACAGGTGCAGCTCCGGCAGGCGAAGTAGGCGCTGCGGGGGCAGGCGAGGCAGGTGCGGCAGGTGCGGGCGTGACAGTCGCAAGCGGGGCAGGCGTAGAGACTACAGGCCCGACAGCAACGATGGTCGGGTCAATGGTGGCGAGCGACGGTCCCACCCCGGAGGCACCCCGGACGGACTCACCCGATGGGGCAGTCTCCCCCATCCGACGGGAGGCCTCACAGGTGGGAACGTGAGACGCTGTCTGGGTGAGAATGGCAGACAGGTCGCGATACGATAGTGCCTAAAAAAACAGCGCGTCGCGCGACTCAACGAGGCGGTGGCGACCCGCATCCCAGAAACGCCATGCTTTGGAACGCGAGGAGACACCGAGGAAGGCACACATCCGGCCGCGCGGAGAGACCTTGGACCCCTGCTGGTCCTCGGTGTACCAGACACAAGCCAAGGAACCCCAGACGCGAGCAAGCCTGAGGTCCGCACGGTGACCGAACCACAGCTCATACGGTGTGACGTGGTCCGGCAAGGGACCATGCGGGAGGTGGTTGCAGNAAACAGCGCGTCGCGCGACTCAACGAGGCGGTGGCGACCCGCATCCCAGAAACGCCATGCTTTGGAACGCGAGGAGACACCGAGGAAGGCACACATCCGGCCGCGCGGAGAGACCTTGGACCCCTGCTGGTCCTCGGTGTACCAGACACAAGCCAAGGAACCCCAGACGCGAGCAAGCCTGAGGTCCGCACGGTGACCGAACCACAGCTCATACGGTGTGACGTGGTCCGGCAAGGGACCATGCGGGAGGTGGTTGCAGACGCACGTCATGTAGGCGAAGCCCTCAAAGGCGAAGGACTCCGGGAGACCGCACTCAGCGCGCATAGCGCGAACCGCGTCCTCCATGGTGCGGTTCCAGCGCTCAGACACACCGTTTTGCTGTGGCGTAGCAGGCGCCGAGAGCTGCTGACAAATACCAAGCTCGGCAAAGTGAGTGGTCAGCTCACCGAGATACTCACCGCCGCGGTCAGAGCGGAACGTGTGGAGGGAGTGACGAGACTGACGCTCAGCCATCACGAGCCACAAGCGCACAGCTAGAGCGGCATCAATCTTGTGGCGGAGGCAGTAGACCCACTGCATGCGGGTGAAGTCATCCGTGAGGGTAAGAACATACCGACCACGATCAGCGACAGACTCGACAGGGAGAGGTCCGAGGAGGTCCGAGTGGACAAGCTCCAGGGGACGCTGCGCGTGAGTGACGGAGGCAGGGTAGGTGCAGCGATGCATCTTGCCCTGAGCGCAGAACAGACAGTCGGTCTTGGGCGGCTTCTCGAAGGAAGCCGCGTCAAGACCGAGAGTGGGCTGTGTACGAATGAGCCTGGACACAGTGTCCGTGCTCACATGACACAGGCGCCGGTGTAACAGGCGCTGGTGGTCAGGAGACAACACCCCCGTGACAAAGACGCGGGGAGATGAGCAAGGGGAGGAGTCAGGAGCAGAACAACGCATGATGCGATACAGGTCATCCACAACAGAGGCACGCAACACAACCGTGGAAATGTCAAATGCAGTGATCATGGCATCATCAACGGAGTGGTGAACAGAGAGACCCATCCTCGTGCACGCACGGACATAGAGCAGGCTGAGCTCGAGATCAGGCATGAAAAGCACGTCAGAAAGGTACACGGGACCAGACGGACCATCGAACCGTACGACCCCTGTCCCTTGAAGAGGTAGTGACTGCCCAGAACCTGTCCGCACTGACCGAACAGACCCAACAGGACCAAGCACGACAAAGGCGGTACGGTCGCAGGTCATGTGGTGGGTGGCCCCTGAGTCAATGATCCAATGGCCACTTGCCTCACGACCTGTGGTGGTCACGGTACAACGAGCAACGGAGCACGCTGCCTCTGCTGGAAGCTCAGCAGGTGTGGCAGGACAGCGGGACAATGCACGACTATGCGACTCATCCAACCACTCTGTGCTGTCAGACTCATCCTCATCAGGTGACGCAGCCCCCCCACAAGCACGACCACGTGCCACAAACACAGATGGACAGTCAGTCTATGGACCACTCGGCTGTGACAGCATACTCGCACCTCCCTGAGAGCGAAGTGCCAGCAGTCGACGTAGCTCCGCGATGGTCTGGTCCCTCGGGTCCGGAGTGGTACTCCCCCCGGATGGCGGCGGGTCTGCCGCCGGTGCTGCACCCGAGGTCGCTGCGGCACGGGCTGCTGCTCCAGTGCGGATCCGCTCCTCGTGGGCTGCCTGAAGACCGCGGGTGATCTTCGCCCAGTCCAGCTCCTGCTGACACTCAGTGTAGCGATGAGGTCCACCGCAGTTGTGGCAGCGGACCGCCCGTCTGGTGCCACCAGAAGGCTGCTGCGGTCCCCTCTTCTTCTTCCCCTTCTTCCCCTTCACGGCTGCTGCAGTGGCCGTCGGAGTAACAGGGGAGGAAGCGGGAGAGGCAGAGGTGGAGCTGGTGGGGGTGAAGGCGGACGACGGTGTGGAAGGCGTAGAGGACGTCGCTCCCACTGCTGCTGCGGCCATGGCGCCCTGCCGATGCGCGCGGGCTGCCTCGTCAGCCGTCGCGACCTGGATGAAGTACCGCTGCGCCCAGGGCAGCAGCTGTAGGGTGTCGGACATGGACGCGAGGACGTCCTGGTCGAGGCGGGAGAAGGTGTCAGTGAGCTCGGGGCGCACTCCCAGCATGATGGTGTCCAGCCCCCAAAGCTGAGAGCCGCCTCCGGTGCCCAGACGAGTGTACAGGCACATGGCCCGACGCCAATAATCGGCTGCCGACTCCGAGGATCCCTGATGAAGAGAGTGGAACTCGCGAAGGCGCACTGACCGGGTCGCGTGAGTCTCTACTGCAAATAGGGTCAGCGCCAGCTCCCAGCCGCGGCGCGGGTCTGCGCTTGCTCCCGTCCAAGGCGTGCCTAGGAAGGGGCGGAAGTTGACCACTATCTCCTGTGGAACTGCGTACAGCAGTCCACGCATGGCACGCGCTGCCGTATGGGACTGGAGCGGATCAGCCGTCTGGTACTGGCTGTGGTAGTAGGGCCAGACCCCCTCCGAGTCTGCCCATACCTGAAACAGCACCTCCCAACAGTCAAACCCCGCTTTGCTGTGATAGCAAGGCAGGGAAGTCACGAAGTCCTTGGGTCGTCGCTCCGTGGGGAGCTGGACCTCAGGTGGTGCTGGGAGCGGACGTGGGAAGGGCATGAAAGGCATCAACGCTGCTCCCCCAGCAGCACCCGAGACCTGATGCGGGTCGGTCTGCTGCTGCTGCTGCTGGTGCTGCTGCTGCTGCTGGTGCTGCTGCTGCTGCTGGTGCTGCTGCTGCTGCTGCAGCTGCCCCCTCGGACTGGGCGCCGGTGTCGCAATGCGCAGGCTCCTCATCTCCTCCATCAGCCGGCGAAGCGCATCCTCTCCAGTGGGAGGTGGCGCCTGATCCCACTCCTCGACCATGGACTCTCGTCTCTACGCAGGGGCGGCAGTGGGACCAGCAGACTCCTGGGCCGATGGGGTTGCCTCTCTCACACTCCTGGGCTGATGTCCCGGTGTCCCAGACAGAGAGACCAAGGCATCGCGGATCTGCCGCAGCATCGCTGACTGCTCATCCTGGCGCTGGCGGAGTGATGACTGCTCCACCAGCAGGAAGTCAATCGCCTTTGAGCGTGGGCTGCGGCCCCCGCTCGTGACGGTGTCCTCCAGCTCCTTGCCCTTGGAGCTGCTCGGCTCCATGCTGAGGCGGTGCAGAANGTGGGAGGTGGCGCCTGATCCCACTCCTCGACCATGGACTCTCGTCTCTGCGCAGGGGCGGCAGTGGGACCAGCAGACTCCTGGGCCGATGGGGTTGCCTCTCTCTCACTCCTGGGCTGATGTCCCGGTGTCCCAGACAGAGAGACCAAGGCATCGCGGATCTGCCGCAGCATCGCTGACTGCTCATCCTGGCGCTGGCGGAGTGATGACTGCTCCACCAGCAGGAAGTCAATCGCCTTTGAGCGTGGGCTGCGGCCCCCGCTCGTGACGGTGTCCTCCAGCTCCTTGCCCTTGGAGCTGCTCGGCTCCATGCTGAGGCGGTGCGGAAGTCGTCCGAACGCAGAACCGTCAGCGTTTCTTGAGGAGTTGAAACGCTGGCAAAAATTGATTTTTTTTGTCAAAAAAATTCACCAAGTCTCTGATGACGTCAACGTGCTCACCGCTGACGTCAGAAGGGGTCTGCTGACGTCAGCACTGGGCTGCGGGGCGTCGTCGCTGCCACTGCTGATGCTGTTGCGCTGTGCTGATACGCTGCTGCGGTGCTGCGGCTGCTGCGCTGCGCAGCTGCCGCTGCGCTGCTGTTGCTGCTGTGCAGCCGCGGCAGCGCTGCACTGCTGTTGCGCTGCCGCTGCTGCGCTGCGCTGCTGCTGTTGCTGCGCTGCCATTGCTGCTGTGCTGCTGCTGTGCTGCTGCGCTGCTGCGCTGCCGCTGCTCCGCTACTGCTGCGCTACTGCGCTACTGCTGCTGCTGCTACGCTGCTGCTGCGCTTGCCGCGCCGCCGCGGCAGCGCTGTGCTGCTGCCGCGCTGCCGCCACTGCGCTGCGCTACTGATGATGCGCTGCTACGCTGCCGACGTTGCGCTGCGCTACTGCTGCGCAGCGGCTGCTGCTGCGCTGCGCTGCTGCGCTATTGCTACAGCAGCCACGGCTGCTGCTGCTGCTGCCGCAGCCGCTGCTGGCTGCTGCCGCGGTTGCTAGCCGCTGCCGTGGCTGCTGGCTGCTGCCGTGGTTGCTGCTGCCGCTGCTGGCTGTTGTAGCGGTAGCTGCCACTGCCGTGGCTGCTGCTGCCGCAGCTGCTCCCTTTTTCCGCCGTCGCTGCTGCTTCTGCGGCTGATGTCACGGCCACGTCTGCTGCGGCCGTGGGTGGAGAGGCTGCGGCTGTGTTGACTGCTGCGGCTGTCGTGGCCGCGTCCACTGCTGCGTGGTGGTGGCCCCCCTTCACAGGACCCGTTGCTGCTGCGGTGGGCTGTGCTGCTGCTGCCACTCAGGGCTGCTGCTGCTGTCGCTCACTGCTGCTGCAAACGCTGCGTCTCTGTTGCGCAGCTGTGCGAGCTCTGGCTCGCCGCTCTGATACCATGAGAAACTTCATCGCAGCTTCCTAGCAATGCTGCTGCTGACGTGGCGACACAGACCTGTCAGCTTAACGCACTAGCATGCAAGCGGGTGCGAGAACAGCAAGGGTCAGGCTAAGAGAGACAAGGCAAGTCTCAGAAGCTGCATTTTAGTGAATGTGCAGAGAGAGTTAACAAATGACAGGTTCACAGCATAAATAGCCGCCGCGGCTCACAGCGGGTGGTGCACGCGGCGGTGCCTGTCAAACCTGAACCGGCCCAAAACCACTGTTTTGGCCATAACTCTGCGCACATGCGTCCAAACGGAGCGTCGTCTGATCCTACGGATGCACGACGAAAAGACGGACACAACGACTGGTCACACGCCTACGTCCGGCAACAGCCGGGTAGTGTAAGAAAACAAACATGTAAATCAGCTTGGCAGGGCTGTCCACCGAGAAAATCCTGAAGACCTCCAAACGCAGTCCGTGGGCTGTGGCAACCCTCTGGTACACTGGGTAGGCTGCCAGGCTGCCTCCAGCGGGTGGAGCACCACCTCAGGGAACTCCGTCTCCAGCTGGGTCCGCCTCAGGGATCTGCACGAGCATGGACACGGCCGAGTGGTCACAACCAACTGTACAACTGTGTATGACTGACAACATCACAACACCATGTTGGGCATCCCCAACCTCGTATGGTCGCAGTTCATGAATGCCCCATTGCGGGAATGTTGTTCACTTTTTTCACGTTCACGTGGTGCCCCCTTACCACGCATCGATCTATGCGAGCTACCAGCTAGCTCTAGTACTCGTTGACCACTCCTGGGGGCAACTGAGATTCGGGCTCCTATGAGTTATGTTTAGGTCCACACCCGGCCCAATGAACGAGGTATTCCCTAACAACTCACGACCTTAGTGTAGGCTCTCGGTGCTGCAGTAGACAAAGAATCTCGAATTGGCCGTCGGCAGCAAGACTGCCGGTGGTGGCTGAACGGTTCCCTCTACTTGTATGGTCCCAAAAGGATCACATGACACACGTCATGTATCTTCATAGTGGGCAAAAACAGCAATCGGTATGTCACTGGCCCGATGCGTGCAACAATGGGAAACAGTCCAATCCAGTTCGTAAGAAGTTTTCGCGCCCTGGCGTCTTCACTTGAGGATTCTTAGTACTAAGAAGCACTTTGTCACTAAATGTCAAACGAGATCTCACGGCGACTTTTGTTCGCATATGCCTTTTTTCGTTGCCGACCAGCTTGGAGGTGACCTTTCACCTCTTGGAACAAGGAGTCTATGCGCTCGACAAAGGCTTGAGAAGAAGGAACCTTCTGTACTCCCACTCTTCACCAATAAAGAGGGCACCACTGGATGTCGACCACTGTTCAACACAAACAACGTGAACAATGTAGAATTGTTCATCAAGATATTCACCACAAACTCTACTGGTGCTAGGAATTCATCCCAATCATTCATGGCAGGGCCCACGTAGCATCTGCTCAAGAGTGTGATTCATGCGCTTTGTTTTTCCTTCAATTTGAGGGTGTGTAACGTACGCACCCTCAAATTGAAGGAAAGATAAAGATGGGGTTTAAAAATAAATCCCATGTTTCGGGAACTCGAGGCCTAGGTTTCGGGCAGTTGAGGCCCAAGAAAATAAGTACAAGCTGGAGTCCAGTTCGACTCCAGCCCGGAAAATATCTCTTGGCCTCATTTGAGGCAAGAGGAGTGCCGCGATAGAAATCCATCGCGTCACTCCTCCTCCTCTCTAGCTAGGCGCTAGGGTCCTATTCCCACGTGGATGTGCCACGTGGGACGATAGGGTTTTAGGTTGCATGTTTACAAAAATGCCCTATGACGACTATGTCCATTCTTTGAGCGGTTTGTCTCAGCCAAAAAGGGCTGAGGCGACCATTCGCTCTCTCTCCTGAGACGACTATTATGAGGGCCTACGTTTTGGTTCTGCAGTTAGTCACAAAACAGTCCACGGCTGTTACATTGGCATCAGAGCCAATCGACTTCCGCTGCCCGTTCGATGGACATGACGAATGACTTCGTCCGTAGATCGAATGCTTAAAAAAAAAATAGACCGACTGTCGATGTAGTTCTCGCACAGTTTTGTCGCAACAAAACTACCCCCGTACGAGATGAACTTTCTCACCCGCTCGAGAGCCCGACAGGCGAGAGCTTGTGAGACAGAGCAGCCCGGCAGGCCACCAAACAAAAGAAGAAAAAAAGGGGGGTTGCCTGAGAGGAAACGCCGCCCGACCGGCGGGTGACGGGAGATGTGAGGAGGGGAGCGAGCATCTCCCTCCCCACGCGGCCAAGGCGCCGATAGCGCCCAAGGGGGAGGATGGAGGCAACCCCCCCCCCCTCCGTGTCCAAGGCCTCGCCGGTGCGCAAGGGGGGGAGGGGAGACGTTCTCCCCCTCCGCCCTCTCTCACTCCGGCCGACGGCCTACGAGGGAGGAGAGGGAGCGTTTTCCCTCCCCCTCCCCCCCCCTCTCAAGAGAGCCGACGGCCAAGGGGGGTAGAGGGGGCGCCTCCCCTTCTTCCCCTCCCCTCCCAGGGTGCCGACGGCGCCAACAGGAGGAGAGGGGACGCCATCCCCCTCCCCCCCCTCTCACGGCGCCGACGGCGCCAAGGGGTGGAGAGGGAACGTTCCCCCTTGCACTCCCCCCCCTCCCACGGTGCCGACGGCGCCAAGGGGAAGAGAGAGGACGTCCTCTCTCTCCCCCCCTTCTAACGGCACCGACGGCGCCAAGGGGAGGAGAGGGGACGTCCTCCCCCCCCCCC
>SZWC01000171.1:251111-276923 GCA_023375785.1 Penium margaritaceum | reverse complement strand
AGTGAACTGACTCAAGCCCCTTGGTTTTGGGGATGGTTTAGTTGATGTACATTATCGAATGCAAGTACAATATGTCTTTGGATGTCGCTGCGGTGATATCCACGATTGTGGTGGTTTGTCAGATGTCTTCGATGAGGGCGATACCCTCTAAGTGCCTCGGACACGGCATATGGAAAGCACTCTATTGAGTGGAAGTACTGAATGTACACAATTGAAGACATTGAAGCAACACGGATTGTTGCAACATGGCAAACACGATCCACTGGCGGGTTCCCAAATGGAACCCTTGGATGCGATGGCACAAACACAATAGAATTTAAAGAACTAGTTGTTCCAGGATCAACGGATGTGATTCGGAAGTGTTCGACCACAATCACATGGAATTGACACCCGAAAGGTGTTCTTCCAACGTGTACCGCAATGATTGTGATCATGGTACACCCGTTGGGTGAATACCATACGATGAATACTTTGTTCGTGGATTGAATCCATGGTCGTTGAGATCGGTTATCTCAGCTAACCTAGTTCAAAAGCAGTGTGCTTTTGACAGGGACGTGAGCGGCAGCCTATGGTACCCATTTCAGACAGAAATGAGGAGATGGTTGAAAGATCATCTAGGTCGGAGCATTGTCGTGTCTAATGACGGACGTTGACGACAACTGCGCGTGCCAGACGACCGATGCCGCCTCCTTCAAAGATGGGTGCAATCTTTGAAAGGAAAAACAAGTGTGCTCAGCAACCATGCCTTAGGACCTTGGTGCCTCCCAACCCTAAGATAAAGCTAGCATGCAAGTCGCATGGGCTTGGTGGAGCTTGGTTGAGTTCAGCCAACCAATCCACGGGTGCTGAACGAGGTCTAGTAGACCTACGCGTGGTCATGAACACGTGGTTGCAAACCGAAAGGATTGATGTCCAAATCTTGGATTGCACGTATTGACAATGTTGCAAGGAGGTACCACCTTGACAGCAACCCCTTGGAAGAGATCATGTCCCAACGACATGGGAAGTGTTGTGTGGACCTGGACGGTTTTCGCGGGGACGCCCGGTTAATTGGTCACAGGGACGCTCCTTGCAAAGGGGGGGGGGGCGTCACCACAACAGCTTGCTGAACACGTACCACACGGAATGTGGGAAAATTTATTCTATGTACCCTCTTCCAAACTGGCAAGAAATTGTTGACAATGTACGTCCCAAAAGGCATCGACCATGCCACCGATACACACGTGTGATGAGTCTTCGGTGAAGCCTCACCAACACTTGTGAAGAACGTACAAGGATTGTACGTGTCCCATCTTGGCAAGAGCCAAGGAATTACGCGATCAACACTAGATGTTGAGCGCAAATGACCATATTCACAAAAACCACAAGAGTGTGGTTGGTTGTGCGTGAACGTGATGCAACCGTGTTGCGGATGACAAGAGTTCACACGTGTGATCTTGTTTGCGCTTCTTGTTGCATGGTTTGCATCATGATGTACGCAATGATCAAACCTCCGTAAGCAAATACGAACCGGGACGGTTCGAAGCAAAGGGGGAGGAATGTAGCGTACGCACCATTTTTAGAGATAAAGATGGGGTTTAAAAATAAATCCCATGTTTTGAGAACTCGAGGCCTAGGTTTCGGGCAGTTGAGGCCCAAGAAAATAAGTACGAGCTGGAGTCCAGTTCGACTCCAGCCCGGAAAATATCTCTTGGCCTCATTTGAGGCAAGAGGAGTGCCGCGATAGAAATCCATCGCGTCACTCCTCCTCCTCTCTAGCTAGGCGCTAGGGTCCTATTCCCACGTGGATGTGCCACGTGGGACGATAGGGTTTTAGGTTGCATGTTTACAAAAATGCCCTATGACGACTATGTCCATTCTTTGAGCGGTTCGTCTCAGCCAAAAGGGCTGAGGCGACCATTNTCCCATGTTTCGGGAACTCGAGGCCTAGGTTTCGGGCAGTTGAGGCCCAAGAAAATAAGTACGAGCTGGAGTCCAGTTCGACTCCAGCCCGGAAAATATCTCTTGGCCTCATTTGAGGCAAGAGGAGTGCCGCGATAGAAATCCATCGCGTCACTCCTCCTCCTCTCTAGCTAGCCGCTAGGGTCTTATTCCCACATGGATGTGCCACGTGGGACGATAGGGTTTTAGGTTGCATGTTTACAAAAATGCCCTATGACGACTATGTCCATTCTTTGAGCGGTTTGTCTCAGCCAAAAAGGGCTAAGGCGACCATTCGCTCTCTCTCCTGAGACGACTATTCTGAGGGCCTACGTTTTGGTTCTGCAGTTAGTCACAAAACAGCCCACGGCTGTTACAGGGTGGAACGCTGTCGATATTTGCGAATCGTGCATCTTTGCGAGAACTTACCAGCAAATTTTTATCTTAATCTAAGATAATGCACAAAGGTAAGTTGTGGTACTTTACGACACCCTCAAAGAAGAGACAAGCAGTCTTCTGTGCGTGTACATTAGTGGTTGTAAGAATGAAGTGTGTCATCATCAGAAGATCCACAACCACTAGTATTGCATCGTGGCCACGGGCCGTGTCCGGAAGACCAAAAACAAAGTCTATGCTGACGCACTTCCATGGAGTCCCAGATATGGGATGTTGTTGGAGGGGTCTAGTAGGATTTTTGTTACTGGCCTTATTCCGAAGACATTGATTGCACGTCATGCAATACTTACGGACATCGACACTCCATTGTGGCCACCAATAGTGGTCCGAGAGTGTTTGTCCGGTCTTTCGAGGTCTGACATGACGTGCGACCGGCGGGTCATGGAACTAGGAGATCATCTTTGCTCGAAGGTCACCCGAGTCTGGCACAACAACTTGTTCTCCGTGCTAGAAGATTCCTACGGCTTCCACCAATTCGTACTTGTCTAGATTTTGAGTATCCTGAAACCAATAATCCACGTAGTATCCCATCAGGATCCTGTTTGTAAATCTGTTGTAGTGGAGTATCTCTCGAGTTGGTTGTCGCAAAGGTGCAAGGGGATCTAATGCTTGTACTGTTGCTGTCGTAATGGCCATTAAACACCCATCGACCTCGGTGGTTGCTCTAATTTTCCAAAGGTTGTCAGATTGGTGGATCGGCCACGTTGATGCGTCCTGGTCGATATTCCCATGTGAACAAGAATTGACTTAGGTATTTGCTACAACGAGCCTGTCGTTTTCACATGGTGTTTTTCCAAATTGCATTTGGAAAAATACCAATGGGGTATGGTCGGTCACGACCGTCACACTCCCTTCATTACCTTTGAGGTAGCAACACCACATCTTAAAAGTGTGTACCACGGCAAGGAGTTCATGATCCCCAGTCATGTACCACGTCTCCACGGGGATGAGCTTTCGGCTCTCATACGCAACAGGGTGATCGTTCTGCATGAGGACTGCTCCAAGTCCTACTACGGATCCATCACGTCGCACCTCCCACGGTTGCGATGGGTTGGGAGGAGCTAAGACAGGCACTGTGGATAGAAGCTCTTTTACTTTGAGAGAGGCAATCTCATAATCGGAAGTCTAATCCCAATGTAACTCTTTTCGCGTGAGCCTGGTTAGCAGCGCTACGAGGGTTGAACACCCTTTCATAAACCGTCGGAAATAGTTTGCAAGGCCAAGGAAAGACCAAATATTCCCAACATTGTTTTGGCATGGCCATTCCACGACGGCTTGGACCTTTTGTGGGTTGACACGGATACCGTACTTGTCGACTATGTGTCCAAGGTATTTGAGCTCATCCTTTGCAAACCTGCACTTGCTCACTTTTGTATAACATTTTTGCTCCCGAGGGATTACGAGAGCCTCACGAAGATGGTCAATGTACTCTTCCATGGATTTGGAGAAAACCAGGATGTCATACAAGTAAACCGAGACAAATTGGCCAAGCTGTTTGGCAAACCTGCTCGTTTCTCCTTGGAATATTGCCGAGGAATTCGTTGGCCTGAAGCATACAACTCGAAACTGATAGTGTCCCATGTGTGTTTGAAATGCGGTTTTGGAGACATCATCTTTCGTGGTGCGGATTTGATGGTTCCCATGAGATAGATCCAAGAAGAGAAGACGTTTACCCCTTGGATTTGGTCAATCAGGTCCTCGATCCACGGTAAGGAGAATCGAATCTTTTCATTGTCAGCTTGTTCAGCACCCGGTAGTCCACGCACATGCGTAAACCACCGTCCTTCTTGTTCACAAAAAGAATCAGTGTACCGCACGACAAGTTACGTGGCTCGATCCACCCCTTTTCAAGGTACTCTTTGATTTGGTGTTCGGCCTCTCGGCTCCATACCGGAATGAGGTAGTACATGGATCTAAACGAAGGAGTCACCTCAGGTTGCAACGGAATCGTATGACCCATGTGTCGTTCTGGAGGCAGCCCAGCCGGTGGGTCTTGAAAAACATCCAAGAACTTTGTCAATAAATATTTGATTTCTTGTGGCATGTCTTCCTTCATGTCATTCACTACTTTTTACAGCTGAGCTAAGAAACATCAACACCGTTGTCAAATTCGTTGCTTGACCTGCATCGCAGACAAGCTGGCATGGACTTTTAGTCGCGTGAATGACACTTCTGTACTTGGAATAAACATAAAGCGACCTATCTCTTCCAAAGGATCAAGCATTTTGATTCAAAGCACATCAGATCCTTGTTGTTACGAAGCTAGGGATCGCCTAACACCATGTCAAACGAGTCAAGAAGGTAGGATACCTTCAACGTGGCACTTTGTGTATAACATTGAATGTAAATTTTTGTTTTCTAGGTATCGATGAAGGATATCATTCGGTTGTCACCGACGACAACTACACCATTTGATGGCTCATACTAAAGGCCCACCTGCCAGGTAAAGCCAGGGCTAAGAAAGGAGTCATCCCCTCTAGCGTCAGCCAGTACATTTGCAGGAGCACCAGCTACATGTCCTTTGAACTGCACCGTCATGTTATCTCCACTCTTCCGAGTGAACATGCTCGACAACAACAAACCGAGTTTATGATAAACACAAAATCTATACGGCGGATGCCGCAGCTCCCATGATTCACCTTCTCGAGTCCACACCTTGTGGACACGTGTAAATTTGGCTAGCACCTTCCAGTCTTGAAATTTGATTGGGTCGAGATCATCATCCAAAGGTACAACAAACATGATTGAACTCATCGCATTGAGGGCGTTTTTTTCAATCACCATGTCATACAACGCTTGCACAGTGGTCGGTGTCACCACTGCTAGGCATGTATGATCATGCATCTCATCCAGAGATGCAAGGTTTAGTGGGCAATGCTGGTCAGCAAATGTAGAATTAGGCTCAACAAGAGGAGAGAAAACATCAAAGAGATTTGAACTCGTCAAAAATTCAAATTGACATCCTCATCTGAAAACATGATCCACACCCATAATCCAGTTTTGCCTCTGAGTGGTCCCCACTAACGTCACTCAGGGGTGGGAAATACTCATCCCACGACCCTGTCCGTTACCACGGCCGGGTCCATTGTCGTGACCATGGCCCTGACCACGGCCCAATCCGCGGCCTCTTGCTGTACCATCTCTACGATTTTCCGTAGCTACGGCCAATGCCACGGCCTCTTGCCCACCACCGCCAGCCTCAAGGTACTGGGCCCTAAAGTGGCCAGGCTGCATGTAGTTGTGGCAAAGCTCACCACAAAAGGCTGCATTGCGGTGCTCACGCATCGTTTGCAACTTGTCATTTTTTAGGCTGTGCTAGTTGTTGGGGACTTTGTGCCCACCAGCCTCCTTGGCTGGAGGGTTTTTGGGCTACTTTCCCTTGGCCCCGCCTCATTGTCCAGCTAATCCAGCCCTTGCAGCATCCATGTGTATGTTGTGGCCTTGGTGTGCACGCACATTTGGTCGTGCATCAAAGTAGTGCTTTGGGTTTGTCGAATACACTTTGCTCATGTAGTCTCGCAACGCCCTCAAGCTTGTCCAAGCTTGGCCTGTTGCCATCATGGTGGTCTTTTCCTTCAGCTTCTCGCTGTCCAGACCATCACACAAGTGCTCCAGCAGCATGCACTCAAGATACTTGAAGGTTTGAGTCCCATTTCCCTCGGTATAGCTTTCGGCTTCCTCCACGAGTGTAGTGAACTCCCTCGAGTAGGCTTCGAGCGAGCTCCCTAGTTGCCTAAAGTCTTTGATCTTGTGGAAGGCGCACTGTGCCTCCTCATGTTGGGTACACTTCTTACACATGATCGCGTAAAGCCTCCCACGGCACGGGTTGCCACTCAATGTGTGGTTACTATACACCCCACTCTTTGACCACATACTTGAAGAGCTTGTCCTAAAATCGAGTTGTGGCAAGGTCCTCCCACTGACCGAGTGGCGCCTTGTGGACACACAGGACTTGTTCCATACAATTCAACTAGTTGGTCAGCTTCATGCCATTTTGAAAGATCTCTACACTTCGAAGGAAGGACGTGTTCATGTCCAGCTCTGAAGTCGTCGAGGTAGGTAAATTGTTGCTACTAACAGCGGTGGCATTAACACCTGCAGCCCGCTACGATTGCTACTGCATCCGCACCTGGGTCACGCTCTGTAACGCGTTGTTGAGGTTGTCGCATCGGCGGCTTGCCTCGTGATTGTCAAGCGTTGTAGCTGGCGATCACGATCGAGGTCCATGATGCTTTGCCTGACGTGGGCTAGCAGGTTGGTGAACGCAAACTTCAGCTTTCATCTAGTCAGAGCATCAGCAATAACCTCCAGGGCCTCGCGTTGTTCATGCACCTTTACCCACTGTAAGAGGATATGGTTTGCGCACACGCCTCCAAGGAATCCCACCTTCCGGAGAAGGTTGTCGTCAGCAACAACGCTCGAGTGGATGCTGGTCTATCCCATCGTGGCCACATCGTAGGAAGGGGGGTCTGGTCCCACTCCTCCGGGTGGTACCGTACCTTTGGTGGCGATCTTGTGACGGCCTTCCGCCTTGGCAGCCAACTCAGAAAGCCTTTTGTTGTCGTTGCGAATTGCCTTTGTGGCGTAGTCGTCTGGCTCGTTCTCATAGGAACTTCTTGTGTGGCTGCTTTTGACTCATAGGCACATTTTTGTTTTTACCTCGCCCCCTCATTTGGGTCCCAAACAAAAAGGGTATTCCTTTGAACTCGTGAGTTTGTACAAATTTTTCATAAAGGAAACTCAAAGTTCATAACAAACAAACTCGATTTTCATTTTTTATGCGACGGTACAACATCATCGCGTGTGAGGCATGTCCGGCAATTTTGCGCTGGCGCTAATATTCCTCTCGCGCCTCACTCCCTCGCTCTCTATCCCTTACCTCGCTCACTTGAGGAGGCAGAGAGGAGTGAGCAAAGACGAGGGCTTGAGGCCACAGGCCTTGGCCGCGGAGGCCTCGCGGCCTCCTGGCCGATCGAGCTGGTGGCTCGATCGCCCGCTGGTGGTTCGCCGGTGGGTGGCCGACCGGTCACTTGACCGGCCGTCGGCCACCCAGCCGGCCGGCCGCCGATCAGCCGGTAGCCAACGGGTGGCTGGCCACCGGCTAACCCTCGCAATAGCGAGGGGTGGCTTGCGACCACCCCCACGCTATTGCGAGGTGGGAGGGCTAAACTGGCCCTCCCGCTACACAAGGTTTTTGACATCATTTCCATTTCATATGTACGATGTGTCAATCAATGGCTATCTCAATGTCCGTGGTCTTTCAGTTAGAGTATGAAAAAAATTGGAAGACAATTGTCTTAGTTTATTTTGACGTTATAATTTCTGTACGATTGTAAACAAATTGGATGGAATCCTTGGCCAACTAGGCCAAAACCGAAGTGGTTAAGGGTATATGACCCTCAAGATCCTGTCCAACCGCCCACAGGCCAAGGACCCCCGCTCGATCCACGAGGCACCGGCTGCACTACACACCCCTTGCCTAGGAGTGAGCCACCTTCATCATCCACATGTTGAACTTGAACCTCAGCGATCTGACACCAGTGTAACAGATTGGACAAAATCCTTGGCCAACTAGGCCAAAACAGCAATGCTTGAGGGTCTCCAACAGTCAAGCCATTCCGTCCATCCGTCCACGGGCCAGGGATCCCCGCTCGATCCACGTGGCAACGGCTGCGGGCTACAGATTGGGCACATTAAGTTTTATTGGTTTCATTGGCTATGCCTATCTGGCACGTTCCGTTTCTTGTTTCCATCGAGTGTTCATCCACAACATACTTGCTTTGGATGTTTATTTTGTGATGTTTTGTAAGTCAAACGACGTAGTTAAGCTCACAAAATTCCACCTACGTTAACCGCATGGTCTAACAGGCTAACAGTAGCACAATGTCCTTAAAATACAATTGCTAATCCCTATATTTATTGGTTCCTTACATTTCTCAGTTGATTTTGCACAAGGTTTGCATGGGGGTTCCAAAACTCCCCATGGGTTGAAAGGGAACTTGCCAAGCCCGCTGTTGTCAGTCCCAATAAAAATAATATCCACACTCATCTAATGTATTTTGAGGTGTGGGGTTTGAATATGGTTTGTACATCAAAAACGGGAGGGGGGGGGGGTTGTGTGACTTGGAAAACTATAATGGCATCTTTTGTAAAATGACATTATAGTTTCATAAATAAAGCAAAATTGACATTCATTTCATATCTAGGGGACGAGCAAATCGTGCCATTTTACATTTCAAACCTTATCAGCCCCCCTAATTACATTCCAGGGGTTTGTTTCGTGCGGGCACCACTGGGCCTCATGGTAGTGGGGTCCAGTTGGTGCGCGTGCAACAATAAAATGCAAAACCGCAAGATTGGTGTTGGTTTTACACGTCATTTTCATTGCAAACGTGGGGGCTATGTTGTGGGAGAAAACGAAAAAAGAGTGTGGTCATCGCTCAATCATGAGCAATGACTTCAATTCGGGTCCGTTCCGAATAGGCCAAGGAATCGAGCGAATAGTGGTGGTACACGATCTTCTTTCTATATTTTAGGAAAGCATAACCGAATTCTGGCATTTTTTCATTAAACTACAAAGTCGTGGCATTCTGCAGATAAGCTTCAAGCCGGGGGGTAGGGTCTCTTTGAACCTCAAACTGGGGACATGAATCACTTAACCTATAAAACTGGGGGCATGGGACTAATTTAACCTTGAACATTATTGTGTTGATCCTACATTGCACGATAAATATATTAGTGACCGGAACATGGATGATTCATATCTTTATGCCCAACGGAACGCAGATGGAGAACTTGTGGATGTTGCGGGACAGAATATGGTGCAAGTATTGGGGACAATCGAGGAATTTGTAATTAACAAAAAGCGTACTTGGATGACGAGTGTCAGAACTACCAGTCACATGTATACAAATGCCATAACCGGAATGAGGCATAGTGAGGGTATTGGACGTCGAGGTTGAGAAACACATGTATGGTCGCGTCATGAGCGATCGCATCAAGAAGTTTCGTCGATAATTCTGGGTCTTCAAGATCAATGCCAGTATTTGAGTGCATACTATTGGAAAACATGGTTTTTGATTGAAAGGTCGACATGCCTTGAGACACATATTTTGATGATTCTTGAAGGTGGTAAAAGAAATCAGAGGGTTTGAGAAAGGAACACCGGAGAACGAGGGTAGTTTGATAAATTGTCAGCGACAGTTGAAGCAAAAATTAGGATCCCAACGTCCCGTGGGCTATTTTGTAATGAAAGAAATTCCCACTCGCATAGTCAAGGGACTTGTGTACATCTGGTACATAACACTATTCCCTCTGAGTCGCGACATAGACCAGTGATGCCTGTAATAACCATTAATTAGATGATCGATGTCTTGGCGGTTGCCATACGGTTCCCAGCTGTTATGCATGGCACCATAGATGTGCCACTCGACGAGATATCTTGTCAAATTACCACAGGGTCAATATCCAAGGATATGCTCAATGATGTACTCCGTGTCCTTGTCTATGTGAAACAAAGGTGGAGGAGTGACAACTTTACAAGGAAATCTCTTGTCAGGGTCCCCTAGTGCTTCAATTTGTCGACATGAAAAACCAGATGAATTGCCACGCTGTCAACCAAGCAAAGTTGAGCAACGAGTAGGCTTACATTCTTAATTTATAATGGTCACAGTTGTTGTCAAAGGGAAGTGGGACATGTTTTAAAATTTGACAAACATCACGACAAAAATTTGCGTCACATCCCTACGGAGTGAAGGAAAGTCCTCTCACGAAGTCCATGCTGATGTCGACCCATGGTTCAATTGGAATAGGGTGAGGTTCAAGCACCCCTGGTTGCCGCGTGTTATGAGAGATTTTATGCTGACAGGTGTCCTACAATTTATACAATGCCGCCACTTTGTTCTACATCACATCCCACCAAATATACTTTGCTAGCTTCTTCAACATCTTTTCCTCATTGGCATTTCCACCTGGACAGGGGTTGTGGTATTCCATGAGAAGCATGCGACGAATTTTGTTGCTTGTGGGAACAACAACCTGGTAGGTGAATCGTCGTCGCCAATAGGGTGTGTTGTGCAAGAATTTTGCATTGTCTTATCATCTGTGTTGCTCGTAGCCATGTGTGAACCATTGTGTGATCTAATGGTCTCTGTCCAGCTAAAGTGTGGAGATCTCAGCCATCAGGTCTGGTTGTCAACTGAGGGCATCGGCCGGACTTGTTTTTTTTGTTTTTTTTTTTTTTTTTTTTTTTTTTTTTTTGTTTCTCTTTCTTTCTTTTCCGATTGGTACGCAATGTCGCAGTGGAGGAAATCCATCTATGAGTTTGACGACGACTATGATTTGGCTGAGTCTTCAGATACTTGCAGCGTGGGGGCTGCCATGGATGATGCAGCACTGACATTTCAGGTAGCACCGCCATTTCTTGAACACGTGCATGGTTGCCAATATTTCTTTCTCACGCTCACAGTAGTTGAGTGCAAGATTGCACAACTTGCTCATCATGTAAGCTATGGGTTGTTCTCCAACGCCATGATCTTGGAGTAGAACGGCTGCGTTCGCTCAATTAGATGATTCAGTAGCCATGGCGTAGTCCACCGTTGGATCTGCCAATTGTAGGGCTAGCGTCTAGAAACAATTGAACGCTTCTTTTTCACTTTCTTGCCAACTCCATTGTTTTTCCATTTAAGTGAGATCAAAGAGAGGCACAAGCACTATGGTGCAATCCTACATAAATCGTCGGTAGTGGTTGTAGAAGCCCAGAAACTCCTGGATGTCACAACGCGTTTCTGGTGTCTGCCAATCGGGGAATGCCATCACTTTGTTCTCATCCACGGTGACCCGTCCCTCGTCGATGAGGTGACCTAGAAACTCCATCAAACGGTGGCCAAATTCGTTCTTTGAGAGTTTTCGAAATAAATTATATTTCTCTGAAATTTCGAGTACTTTTTGGACATGTCCACTGTGCTCCTCCGGCATACAAGTGTACACCGAGAAATTAATTGAGGTAGAAAACAAATAATTAATTGAGAAACATGATAACAAGGTCATTGAGGCATGGCCCAAAGTGTTCATTGCCTCCATGGATGTTGTTGAGGAATTCCTTTGTCCAAATGGCATGGTCTTGAACTCAAAATTTCCCTAGCAAGTTTGGGATGTTGTTTATTTTCTTGATTTCAGCATCAACCACTTCGGCTTGGTGGTGGCCACTGCAAAGGTCAAATTTCTTTAATTGTCCCTCAGAGAGAAATTCATCCACACGAGGTAGATGGTAGCCGCTTTTGATGGTGATTGCATTCAAAGACTGATAAACCTCTCACATACACATCTTTACATCTTCTTTTATTCAAAAGCATCAAGATAGTGTAGGGTGATATGGAAAATGCGATTAATACTTGCTCAAAAATCTGGTCCAGCTGCCACTTTAGCTCCATCAACTCATGGCCATTCATTCGTTGTGCTCCCTTGACCATTGTCTGGCTGCCCGGATTGAGGGCAGTGTGGTGGTCCATAGTCCATTGCAGAGGAAGCTCACGTGGCATTTAGTCGGCAAAAATCCCTGCAAACTGCTTGATGAGTGGGGCAAGCTCCTCTGGCACAGCTACAATCTTTGTGAGTGCCAATGCCGATGATGCTAATGAGGAAAACGAGTCAGCCGCCATGATTTTTGCTGTTTTCCCGATTGAAGTAGATGAGCCACTTATGTGCTCCTCGTCGGATAAAATGCTTGGCCACGTCCAACGGTGTCGGGGATTTCATTTTTCAGCTTCCACGGCTTACTCTAATGCTTCCACCTATAATGCTTGAAATGCCATGTTTTGATCTATGATCTGCAGCTTTTCTTCATCAACATCATATTATACATAGAATACGATATTGCTCCAGTCCATTTACAAATTCTTCTTGTACAAAAATCTCACCTGAGGATAATATTGTGGTGGCTTATCACGCAATAACACCATAATAACCTACTCAACTTGATATTAGATTATTTCAAAATTACAATTTAGGGCAACTTGATTTTCGTTGTCAGTTTTTGGCAGAATAATGTTTTGGGTTATACCTTGAAATTCGTTCAACGAAAAAGTCGCAACCTTAAATTCGAAGACGGAGCTGTTCGACGCCAGCCGAGGTTGTTCGATGGGCCACTAGAACCCTCACAGTAGGGGTCAGGATTGCTAACCGGCCGCTGATTGGACATGTCAGTCTGACACATCCAGTCAGCGGCACTTATCACGCTGTCATGGCAGTAAAGAAGATGACACGATAGGGTGAAACGCGTCAAGCGGAAGGTCATGTTCGCGCTAATGCAAGCATGACCTGTCGTTTTTTGCCTCTTCCTGGGAGGTTGACAAAAGGCTGCCAAGTATGATTTCTATTGATCCAGGTTTTCGTCAAAAAGTGAATGCTTAGTCGTGGAATGAATTAATTAGGTTAAAGTTTAGAGATTCGGTGAAAAAACCTCGTTGAATGAAATATCATAGAAAATCATGTATAATTGAACATCAAGTTCAGTAGGGTACCACATCTTGCAGTGTTCCAATTTGCAATCGGAGTGGTTTGCACAGTGAACAGACTTGCAACAATCTATTGATTGTATTTCCTTCAAATACCTCCGTTTTGGTTCTTAAATCCAGCTTTAAACCAGGTCGTAGCTTACAAAGCCATGAGAGTTCATCCCATCAAGAAATACTAGTACTGTTGTGCGATTTCTACAACCACGCGGTTGCACCCTTGGTAGCATCACCTGTTGGTCGCTCTCATAACTCTTATAAAAAATTTCAATGTCAGGTGTTGTCGTCTTTGGCGTTGTGAGCTGTTTAGATGGGCAATGGGTCAGCGCAAAATTTCCAAGCGGGCAAGATTTTTGTTGTATACTCTCTCCTCTAATATGCTCCTACTTATCCATATTTTTTGGGACTTCTCTTCCATATTTTCCCTATGGCTGCCTCTTAGTTTCACAGAATAGACCCTAGTTTTTTGCAGGTCTAGCACAACCGTCCTTCTCTCGTATTGACAGCATAAATCGCCGTCAGATGTAAGCTATTCAATTACTTGTTCCTTTCTCTACCACGATTCTTGTAGGTTTGAGATTACTAGCTGTTGGATTCCTGGATCCACGCATTTTAGTCAGTAGTATGGGTTCTATTGGTTACAATTATCATGTGCGTCAATTCACCTTGGATGACAAAGATTGTGATGGCCCAGCGTACGTCGTGATTTAGGCCATTGTTTTCATAGAGACTGAGTTTGTCATGGATGATGTTGCTAACAGTGATGATTTGCAGGACCTGCAAGTGTATACTGCCACAATGGAGTGCTGAAGGAGACGTTGCATCTTGAACTGTGTACCAAAATTTTCATTGAGTCATCAGAAGCATGCAATGTCTGCATGTATAACTTTGTCCCAATCACTGGGTGGCATCAGGGAGTCCTACAAGCTTTGATTTATCTACTTGAGATTCATAATGCCTGTAGTCGACGATGTGAGACGGGTTTCGTGAGCCGTTGATCCTACTTTGTTGGTCCAGAGGTGTCGTGGGATGGTCTTTAGATCAGATCACAAACTGAGCACCGTGCCATGAAAAACCTAGGCAGCGATGTCAGTCTTCTTTTATTGTGATTGACCCTATAAGTGGTGCAGAAAAAACTCCAAACTTGTCATCCATATCTTGACTTTTGGTCCTTTGAAGTTTCTAAACAGTTTAGGGTGGGCGAGCCAAATATGGATATTTTTTGAGAGTTGGGAGTTTCTCTTGATGAATACTGCTTTCTGCGTCCACTGATTCCAAAGCTCCTTCATCACGTAGCTGAAATATTAAAGCACATGGTTGTTGAGGCCCTTTAATTCTGACAGCTTCTGGTACAGATCATCATAAATTTGTGCCTATTATCATTGTCCAAATGCTACTCCAGTTGTCAAACCAACAGGTACCGGAGGCGGAGGGGGCGCTGATCCTAATGCGTCAGTCATTGGGGTGACAGTCGATGTCGTCGCTCCCAGAAATTTGGCTGCAAAACCTGCCTCACCTGCTGTTATTGCTGTTTTGGGATTTGCGTGGACCACAAAGTATTGTCCCTCTTATGTCATCCCTGAAGTTGTCACTGGGGACTTGCTCCAATCATTGTCGTAGTCACAAGGTCAGCAATAATCTTGTCAGTGGAGATGCTCTCTTGACTTGTGCAAAGTTGATGCTGATGAGTAAAATTGACGGCTTTCCCTCGAGTACCGTTGCGCTCTCATATCAGCTGTTTTGCCCAACAGAACGTAGATTTTGAGAAGTTAGGTGTTGCAAAGTAGAATACGATGCAAGTGTTTAGGACACTTGAATAATTTTCTGTTAGCAGTTATTGTACTTTAAGGACAAGTACAAGAACTATCAATTAAATAAATACAAATGCCAGAACTCAAAGAAGGCATAGTCGAGGTTGTCGATGTCGAAGTTGAGTGACACGTCTGGGGTCACATCATGAGTGGTCACATTGAAAAGCTCCACTAGGAAGTTGGGGAGAATTATAGAAATGGACTGTTAGAAGGTTCGAGAATGGAACACCGGAAGTTGGGGGTAGTTGGTCAAATTTCCCTCAGCTGTCGGAGCAACAATTCAAAGCCCGACACGCGCTGGACTACTACGCAAAAAATGCCCACTCGCATAGTTGAGGGACTCACGTATGTCTAGTATGTAGCACACACGGATGATGTACAAAGCAAAAGGTGATTAAAGGAATTAGAACTGTTTGATAAGTTGTAAGTAGTAGCGAGCATACTTCGATGATAAATGCTGGAATTGTTGTGCACATACATACAAAAGTATGAAACATAATGTAGCATGCTTGGAATCTTGGGCACTTGAGTTGAGCGGCGTGTGCGATGTCGCGTCATGATTTTTTATTTCAAGAAACTCCGTAGAGAAGTCGGGGGTTTCAAGAATATCAATGTTTTCAGGAATGCTTTCCCGGCATGCCCTGAACCACCTAAGTGTGCACGGCTTCTTAGTGTAAAGAGACTTCCAAGTGAGGTGTGTGCTTTGGGTTGCCACAACACCTAAGTGCAGAATTCTGGCATAATACAGATTGCGGAAACTGAGAAAGGCTGCGAATCATTAATGGTTAGTTCTTTCAGTGAGATTACATCAGATTCTTATAGCCTGTGATCTAAGCTTTCCAACGCATCCAAGAACGCCCAAAACGGAGTAGTATAGCCCCTGCTAGGCCCATCCAAGCAACCCTTGGTGTAGCCGCCTTTGGCTGCCGCCGACGTGAGTCGTCTCCGACACGAGCCGACGACGGCTCGAAGCGCCTTTCTTTGATTGACAAGTCAAAGGGCGGCTCGACCTGGTCCAGGTGATCTCCCTGGTTGCTTCCTCAAGGGCCTTGGGGTCTATGGATCCAGTTGGAGCTGAACACGGACCACCGGCAGTGGAGTATCCCGTCACCCCAGACAGGTACCAGATTCCACCCGCCTCACCACCCGAACTTTGGATAGGGCCGACTCTCTGAATTCTCCACCAAATTGAGCAACTGAAAGCTCGAAACTGCATGGAAAAATCCAAGGAGTCCAAATCTGCAATCAGATTGGACATCCAACCACTCTCTAGTGGTTGGACCAGGAAAAAGGCAAATGGCAGCCATGGCAGGGGCACTTTTTAACAATCTCCCCCGTGCACCTTCCATGCCGGATGCCTCATGCTCACTCTTTACTCATCCGCTCCTGCGCCTTCAAGCCCTTCACAGCTTGTCAACCCAAGCCCTGCAAGGCTGATGACATGCCGATCCTGGGGCTGCGCCTTGGTTAAGCAATCTGCAAGCATGTGCTTTGTGGTGCAATGCTGCAGCACAACCTGTCCCTTCTCCACCATGTCGCGCGCGTAGTGGTAGCGCACGTCAATGTGCTTCGTCCTCCTATGCTGCGTCAGGTTGTTGGTCAGTGAGATGGAGCTGGTATTGTCCTCCTGGACTACCGTAGGCTCCTGTTGCGGCACGCCCAGCTCCCCCAGCAATCTGCGGAGCCACACCACTTCCTTGACTGCCTCGGCCAGAGCGACGTACTCCGCCTCTACTGTGGAGGTAGCAACACAGTCATGCTTCCCACTGCACAAGGAGACCGATGCACCTGCGAGGAAGAACACATAGCCAGAAGTGGACATCCTCTTGTCCACATCGTTGGCGTAGTCCGCGTCAGTGTAGCACAACAGCCGCAAGGGATCTGACCTCTCCTCCCTATCGTACTTCAGGCGCGCATGCCGCGTTGCCTGCAAGTACCGGAGGATGCGTTTCGGCACCTGCCAGTGTAGTGGCCCAGGGTTGGCCACATACCTGCTCACCCGACCCACCGCGTAGGCCAATTCCGGCCGAGTCGCCACCATGGCATACATCAGGCTGCCCACCACAGATTGGTAGGGCACTTCCGCCATGTCCTCCTTCTCCTCTTTAGTTTGCGGCGCGATTGCCGCACTCAGCTCACAGCTTGTGGAGAACGGACTGCCCACTGGTTTGTAGTCCTCCATGCGGTACCGCTTCAAGACCTCGGCCACGTACTTGGCCTGCCCCAGCTTAAGCATGCGCATCCTCCGGTTCCGCGTGATGCTTACACCGAGGTAGTACTCTAGCTCCCCCATATCCGTCATCTTAAATCTGCTGCTCAGCTGCTCCTTGAGCTGCTGCAAAGCCGCCAGATCTGATGAACAAAGGATCAGGTCGTCCACGTAGAGTGCAACAATCTGATGATTCCCTTGCTACGCCGTACGTACATGCTGTGGTCTGACTCAGAGCGCTTGAAGCCGAGCTCCGCCATGTAGCCGTCCATTTGTTGGTACCAGCACCTGGGCGCCTGTTTTGGCCCGTACAATGCCTTCCGCAGCTTGCACACTTTGCCCTCCGGCGCATCCACCCTCTCCGGCACCTCAAGGTAGATCTCCTTGTCGATGATGCCATTCAGGAATGCCATCTTGACATCCATTTGGTGGGTCTCCATGTCCTTTGCGGCTGCCACCGCGAGGATCGTCCGGATGCTTGTGAACTTGGCGACGGGCACGAACGTCTCGTCGTAGTGTTCGCATTTCCGCTGCGCGTACCCCTTCACCACTAGCCGCGCCTTATACTTCTCCACCTTGCTGTCCTTGGTGAGCTTCACCTTGAACACCCACTTGGAGCTGATCACCTTCGCCCCCTCAGGCCGATCCACCAACTCCCAAGTGCCGTTCTCAGCAAGGGACGCAAGTTCAGATTTTATTGCTTTGCCCCACTGCTGCTCGTCAGGCCGTGCAAGAGCCTCTTGCACGGTTTTTGGATCCGTTGCGGCTGCCATCATGCACTGCGCCATGCCGACCCAGCGGCCCGTGCTCGCGTCATATCGCTTTGCCGCATTCCACTACCTCCGGCTGCGACGCGACGACCTTGGCGATGCTGGCTGCTGGTCCTGCTGCTGCTCTGCTGTAACGTTGTCCTCGGCTGCGGGCTACCCCGCGTCGGCTGCTGCGTCCTGCGCTCTAGAGGCACCTGCACCTGCTGCATTGCCCTGCTGCGCTTCAGCACCGTCATCCTCAGAAGACCCATCATCGACTTCTACAGCAGCTGGGTCCTCCTCACGCTCAAGGAGTTGGAACCACTCCCCTTTCTTTGAAGAGTGCGCTGCGTCAATGTTGTTGCTGCTGCAGTAGCTCTACTGCTCATCAAACGTGACGTCGCGACTGGTGATGATGTCCTGCGTCCGTGGATCAAAGAGGCGGTACGCTTTGAGCACACTCTCGTATCCGACGAACGCGTACGCCTTTGCACGCGGGTCTAGTTTGGAGTCTTTTCTTTGCACGGCCTGCACCAACAAGTGCGCCTTGCACCCGAATGCCTTCAGGTGTGCCACGCTTGGTTTGTGCCTGCTCCAAGCCTCCTGCGGCGTCTTCCAGCCACCCTTCCCTTTCAGCACTGCTGTTGGGGTGAGGTTGGTGATGTAGCACGCCGTACTCACGGCCTCGGCCCACAGGCTCCGTGACAGTTTAGCGTCCACGAGCATCGTCCGTGCCATGGTGAGCAGCGTCTGGTTCGCACGCTCCGCCACGCCATTAGACTGAGGCGTGTACGGAGTGGTCGGCAACCACTCAATCCCCTGCTCCTTGAGCACCCTCCGCAGCCCACGTACTCGCCGCCATTGTTGCTGCGTAGTGCTCTGACCTTACGGCCAGTCTGCCTCTCCACCGCCGCGACGCACTTCTTCAGCCGGTCCAGCACATCGCTCTTCCGCTTCATGAAGTAGATGTAGAGTTTTCTGCTACAATTGTCGATGAAGGTGACAAAGTACCGCGCGCCCCCAATAGACGGTGTCTTCATTGGTCCGCACACATCACTGTACACGACCTCGAGCAGGTTCTCGGCCCGCCGCTGTCCCTCTTCAAACAGCTTGCGCTTTGCCTTGCCCATGATGCAAGGCTCGCACTTGTGCTCTGCGGAATCTGCTCCTGTGTCTGCTGCACCATTGACGTTGAGGCCGCGAACCATGTCGCGCTTTGCCATCTCTTGCACGACTGTGGGCGACGAGTGCCTTTGTCGCCGATGCCACAGCTGCAGGTCTGCTCCCCTGCCTTAAGCGAGGTTGACGGTGCATGCTTGCGGCTCTACTACGTCTGCTGCCGAGGGGATGACCTTGGTCTCAACGATGTAGAGGCCTCTCTCGCGCTTCGCCTCGAGCACAACCTCGCCACCGCCGTCCATGCGCACGACTGCACCTTTCCTGCGGAAGAGCACTTCATACCCCTTGTCTGTCAAGCGGCTCACACTCAAAATTTCAGCCAGGCCGGGGACATGTTGCACATTTTGGATAACACATTGCACCTTTTTACCACCAACCACCACCTCTACGTCCACATCACGTTGGCCGGCCGCAGGTTCGACCTTGTCATTGGCGGTCACCATAGACTTTGCAGACTTGGTGTAGTTGATGAACCCTACCTTCTCGACTTGGGTATGCTCCTCTGCACCTGAGTCGGGGCACCTCCAGTTGGCGCCCTTCAGGTCGTGGTTCTTCGTGCCGTTGAGGAACGCCTTCTTGCCTTTGGCGCCTTTGCCGCCAGCCTGCGCCTCTTCTGGACACTCCTTGGCCCTATGGCCCTCCTTGCCACAATTATGGCACGCACCCCTCTTGGCGCCCTTCTTGATGCCGCCCTTACCGCCGCCTCGCTTGCCGCTGGTGCTGCCACCCTGCGTTTTGGTGACCAGGGCAGCAAAGGATGATGAGGTCTCGCCACCGCTCTGATGGTGCACCTCGTTGCGGATGTACTCGGCGACTGCGCCTTAGGTGAGTTTATTCTCCTCCCAACCTCCCAGCACGGTGATGAGAGGGCTCCAACTGTCGTGTAGAGGAGCGCCATCGCCTGCATCTTCATGTCAATCTTCCACCCCACATCATTGCATTGTGAGGCAAGAGACTCGATCTACTGCATGGCAGAAATGACATCCTCACCCTCCTCGATCCTCACCGTCAAGAGACGCTTCATTGCGAAGATCTTGTTGGCTAGGGATGTTGATTGGTGAATGGAACAGAGCTTCTTCCACGCATCAGCTGCCAGGTCACAACTGTGGATGTAGCCCCATTGAGAATCATGCAGTGCCGATAACAGGAGCATCAGCGCCTCCGTGTTCTTCTTCGCGAAGGTCGTCTTCTCCTGGTTCGTTGCACTCGCATCTTGAACCTCCGTGCCCTTCATAAGCTCCAGCAGTCCCTTGTGCACGAGGTAGATTTCAAAATGCCACCACCACAGCCCAAATCCAGGACCGCCCATGTACTTTTGGATGGGCGAGGACTCTGGCTTCTGTGCCATGATGAACTTTTGCGAGGGACAGTCTCAAAGTGCAACGGCGACGTCGCCCGGATCGACACTCCCGTGTGTTGCGGAAGCCGTGAACGTCTTGGTAGGCAGGTCAAGGTTGTGGGCCCATAACCCTTTATCAAGAATGATTTCCCGGCGTGCTTTGAACAACCTAAGTGTGCATGGCTTCTTAGTGCAAAGAGACTTCCAAGTGAGGTGTTTGCTTTGGGTCGCCACAACACCTAAGTGCAGAATTCTGGCAGAATACAGATTGCGGAAAATGAGAAAGGCTGCGAATCATTAATGGTTACTTCTTTTGGTGAGATTACATAAGAATCTTTTAGCCTGTGATCTAAGCTTTCCAACGCATCCAAGCACGCCCAAAACGGAGCAGTATAGCCCCTGCTACGTCCATCCAAGCAACCCTTGGTGGAGCCGCCTTTAGCTGCCGCCGACGTGATTCGTCTCCGACACGAGCTGACGATGACTCAAAGCGCCTTTCTTTGATTGACAAGTCAAAGGGTGGCTCGACCTGGTCCAGGGGACCTCCCTGGTTGCTTCCTCAAGGGCCTTGGGATCTATGGAGCTAGTTGGAGCTGAACACGGACCACCGGCAGTGGAGTATCCCGTCACCCCGGACGGGTACCAGATTCCACCCGCCTCACCACCCGAACTTTGGATAGGGCCAACTCTCTAAATTCTCCACCAAATTGAGCAACTGAAAGCTCGTGTATGACCTCGTTGACCCCCCTCCAGGTTGGAAGGCCATCGGTGCCAAGTGGGTCTTTCGGCGCAAATGGAAGCCCGACGGGTCCTTGGACAAGTACAAGGCCCGCCTCACAGTCAAGGGATTTGCTCAGGTTCTTGGGATCGTTTACGACCAGATCGTTGCTCCACTTGGCCGATTCTCCACGAGCCGGGCGCTCTTCAGTCTGGTTGCCCAGCATGGGTGGGAGCTGTATCAGATGGACGTGAGCAATGCCTTCCTCCATGGTTCACTTGAGGATGAGGAGCTCTACATAGTGCAACCTCCTGGCTTCCACGACAGTACTAGGAGAGTCTTGCGGCTGCGGAAGGCCCTCTACGGCCTGAAACAGTCGCCTCGGTGCTGGAACTAGGAGATCAGCAGTATGCTCCTTTGCGGCGGCCTTCAGCGTAGTACCGCTGACCCCACGCTGTTCGTCAGCCCGCAAGGCCAGCCCCTCACCACTGTCCTAGTCTACGTCGACGATCTCCTCATTGCGTCGACTGATATGGCTGCCATCCAACGTGTCAAGGACCTGCTGCACACCGCCTACCGGATGACGGATCTCGTGTCTGCCCGAGTCTTCCTGGGCATGGAGTTCGAGCATGATCGCTCCTAGGGCATCTTGCATGTCCACCAGGCCGCCTATGTGCAGACTCTGTCCAATCGCTTTGTCAAGGACCTGTCCCTTGTGCCCAGTGCATCTTCACCCATGTCACCTGATGGTCAGGTGATGCTGAAGAGTCCTGACCAAGCCGTTGTGGAGGATCCAATGGACGTGACCGCGTATGTGCGAGTCATCGGGTCACTGATGTTCCGGGCGACGATGACGCTTCCAGACATCGCGTTCGCCGTCAACCTCCTGGCTCAGTACTCTCAGGAGCCGCGTCACCTCCACTTCGAGGCCACGATTTGAGTACTGTGCTACGTTGTCTCGACTCCTCAACGAGGTTTCATGTTCCGTCGCCAGCCGTCTGTCGTCGTGGTGGGCTACCCCGACAGTGACTGGGCCGGCAGTCCAGGCGGCAAGAGTCACACAGTCTGGATCTTTCTGGTCGGCGGCATGGCCATATCCTGGCCCAGTGGCAAGCAGGGGTGCATTGCATGCAGCACTGTTGAGGCTGAGTACGTGGCCCTTGGCTCAGGCACGTGTGAGAGTGTGTGGTTGCGTCGTTTGTTGTGCGAGTTGCATTAGTCCGTCGCATCCATCACGTTGCATTGTGAAAATGAGAGTTCCATGGCCATCGCCGACAATGACGGCGTGCATCACACACGCACAAAGCACATCAATGTTGAGTATCACTATGTGCGTTCGTTGTTGCATGACGGAAGCATCAGCATTGTGTGGTTTGAGACGGCACGACAGCTGGTTGACTTCTTAACCAAGGCACTAAAGCGCGACTCATTCAGGTTGGCCATGAGTTCCGTTGGCATGCGTCCGTGAGTGGCTCTCATTGTTCCTACCTGCGTCTCTGCGTGCCCTGAGGGAGTCTGGTTGTTGACTGTATCTCTGCGTGCCCTGGGGGAGTCTGGTTGTTGACTGTGTCTCTGCTCGCACATGTGCACTACGCCTGTGAGCCATGGAAGAGTGTTGGTTTTTGTGCATCTCTCATTGTGCTCTGCTGTGTCCTCCCGGCTTGTGTACATTGGCGTGCAGACGACTGACGGCGAGAGTTGACGCTGGTGGAGTACCGTCCGGTGGAGCCGACGCACACTGAGGTTCTCTCGCAGTTCGCTGGATCCTCCTCCGTCCGACGACGTGCTCAACTCCATCGCCAGGCCTCCTCGGCGGTCAGGCCGCCGGCGGTCACTCCCACCGCAGATGCTGTCTGCATGAACCCAACACTGTTGCTGGCTGTGCCATCGTGTCTACAGCATCATGCTCTGCCTAGGGTCCATGTCTCTCGATGTGTATCAATGTTTGGTATCATGGGCTGTCGTAGGCGCTACCTGGGTTCCGGCAGTCATAATTCTTTGCTGCTATTTTTCTAGTTGATTCTGACCGCACGAATGCGTTTGCAGCGTTGGTATTATGGTATGGTCCAGTTTTCAGGCAAAACGGACGACACCCGGGTTTTGGGCTGTCAGGCGTCTGGCAGAGCTCACCGAGAAAACCCTGCTTGCCAAAAAATAAGTCTAGGACTATTTTCTGATTGGCTGGTTAGCTGAGTAACAAGTTCTACACTAGTGGGGGGGGAGCTAGAACTTGGAGGGGTCTCCCATTGTTGCTCATTCTTCATTCCTAATCAGTCACTTTCACTTTTGAGCTGCTTTCTGGTGCTAACACTGGCGCGCGCATTTCTGAGTAACAAACCCAGAGCTTCCAGACTTAGTCTGTAGAGCAGCGGACTGAGGGGGCAGGAGTCTTAAGCATCGAGCGTGGAAGCCTGCACGTTGCATCAACAACGCTGCTGCTGTATGTTTGGCGCGGGCGGAGCCCGCGCCAAACATAAAACCCTAAGTCGAACTAGGGGGTTTGCGTGACAAAGAAAAAGAGAAAAAACCAAGGGGTCATCGCTCCCTCGCGATCGAGCGAAAACACCCTTCTTACGTTCTGGATAATTTCTTATAAACGCCAACCTATTCTTTTAACGCACAAACCGCATTCAAACCATACCCCGAATTACATTCAAGGTGTAAGGGTTTATTTTTGCGCGGGCTCCTGTTGGGCCTCACGGTAGCGGGGCCCAGCAAGTTCCCTTTCAACGCATGGGGAGTCTCGAACTCCCCTCAAAATCTAAACAAACCTCCCTCCGCTAGTATCACAAACTCTTCAACGAAGGGGTTTGTGATACCAGCAGAGGGCGCCGCATACCATGCGTCGTCAGTACATGGCATGTGGTCTCGCCATGCATTTTTGTCTGTTTTCTCTGTTACTGGAGTGGCGGTAGCGGCGGTTGATGGGTAGTTTCGTTATTTTTCGCCGGACGACGGGCGAATCAGTTTTATATTTCTAGTTTCAGGTTTCTCGTATAGTAACCCTTTTCTAAATCGTGACACACCAAACAAACCCTACCTACCAAACAGGTAGACGGGATCGAAAGCGTCAAAATCTTCGAAAATACCAATGTCGCCGAATCCCTGAGGATAGGCAAGGCACTAAAGTTAGAAAACATTGGATGTGAAACCTTCATGAGCACAAAGTTGAGAGGACCCCCTTTAGCAGCGTGCTATGTGCAAGCACATGCTGTGAGGAACACAATGTGACAGACGACTCTTAGAACGGTAGAGTGATAGTAAAGATGCGCTTGAAAGAGTAGAAGTTAGGAATGGAGTTGGAAACCACAAAGGAGACAAGCGTTGGTATGTAATCTCGCCCACACGCGCACATGGAAGTGCCAAGTCAAACTAACTGGTGGAAAATAGGCTAACCTAGGTGCTAGCTTCCAAGCTAGCACCAGAACTCAACAGTCAAACCAGCCCGTTTTTTGTCCGAATGACAAAGCGAAAGAATCACATTGCACTATCGTGAAGATGAGTGAGGCTGACTTGACTCCAATCCTAGGAACTTACTCCAATTTGCATGGGCAAAGTTGTCCACATCCATGGAAGGTTTGTCTCACATCATGTGCATCATGTACCCATGATGTACACATGATGGACACATGATGCAAGAGAAGGGTGTAATGACATGATCTTTCCACCTTCAACATGGAAGAAATGGCTTACTAACCCAAAAAATAAATCGGACTAGCTTGTTATTTTGAGGGAAGCCGCCGCGCCACGAACACAACAGCGTCGTCTTCCAGAAGAGTGAAAGACCAGGCCACGGCATGAAACAGCAGTGGAGTGGAGGATGGCTTTGAATCCATGTGTTTGCATGCCATGGAGAACAAGAGGAAGCAGTACAAGTTACCATGCTCCATGAACCAAAACAGATGAAGAGAGAGCAGACCGTCCTTTTTCCCTCTCTTCTCCCCGAGTTCTCACCTTGTCCAAGTGGAAAACTGACAAAAAGAGCAAAGCAATATGAGAGCGGTAGATTGGTTCTTTTCATCTCCAGCCCCGCCCTCTTCTACGTTAGAGATGCCTTGGTTCTGCAAGGCTTTGATCGGTGTGTCATCGTTCAGCGGGGGCAGCCTCGCCGCGCTCCACAAGCTCGATGTCATCGTCGCGCTCCCTTTCCCTCTCACTTCCGCTGGCACCTTCGTCGTCGCTAGGATCAATCTGCTCCTGCAGTCTCATCACCTCGTCCTGCTCCGGAATAGACGCACAACGAGAAGCCATGCCAACAACCAAGCGCGCAGGATTAGAAACCAACGGGCCTAAGCGAAAAGAGGGGAAGAGTGCAGCCCACAATGTGGACAGACATGCTTGTAGCTTCTTTGCCAGGGCACAGCCGCAGCCGGAGCAGCAGCTGCTGATGGTAACCGCGGCGGAAGCGGCATTGGGAGCTGGGGCGGTCATGCAAGGGATGGGGGAAGGGGGCTTGGTTCATGGAGTGGGCAAGGAGGAAGTAGCTGCTGAAGAGAAATGTCGGCAAGGTGTGGTGGGGGAGGGGGGTGGGGCAATGCAGGCATGCGTGCAAGCAGGCAGGAGCAGCCCGGGTGCACATGTCCATGTGGGTGTAAGGTCAGGTGGCGACGTCTGCGAGCATGCAGCAAAGTGCAGGTGAGGGATGGAACCCAGGCAATGTTTGGGTGCAATTTGCAATCGCTTTCAAACCAGATGCAGCTTGCTCTAGTGCGAACAAAGATTTCGGTGCAGGGGTCTGCAAGGCATAACGAGCTGGCATCACAATGTGGGCGTTCAGGGGTTGCAGCTGAAGGGCTTTGCACAGGTGCCAGACACAGACACAGACACAGACACAGACACAGACACAGACACAGACACAGACACAGACAGACACAGACACAGACACAGACACAGACGCAGACGCAGACGCAGACGCAGACG
>SZWC01000171.1:218204-236305 GCA_023375785.1 Penium margaritaceum | reverse complement strand
CGAGACTATTGAGGTGTTGCTTTATAAAGGTCAAAGCATCGTCGAGAAGTCAACCGAACAATATCAAAACACCGATATGGTTCGTGACACTTATGTCGACCTTTTTGAAAGGTGGTCGAAGTGGTCAGAACCTTCTGGAATAGAACACCCGAGGTCAGGACAGGTGGCCAAAATGCATTAAGCAGATTGGCATACAAATGTTGAGGTCCATGCTGTTGACATGGTGTGCCCCTTCTCGTGAGTGTCGTTGATCGTAATCCCTGGTTTGACCACCGAGGAGTGGTCAAACACCTGATCTGGATTCAGATTTGGATTCCTAGGAATTTTCCATGCAGGATCGAGCTTTGAATCGCTCGATATGAGTGCGTATTCAGAAAGTTAGCCTAGCCCGAAAATCATGTGTTGGGCGGGTGGAATCTGGTACCCACCATGGGTGGCGGGATGTTCCACCGCCAATGATCCAAGTTCGTCTCCAATGGGCTCCAAATGCACCAAGGGCATGAATGAGGCAACCATAAGGACCTCCTTGACCAGGGTGAACTTCTCTTTGACTTCTGGGCGAGGAAAGGCGCTTCGACGGGTCATCGTCGAAGCGCCTCCCGTTGCCTAGCGTGCAAGGCAAGGTAGGCGGCTCCACCAAGGGTTACTTCAACGGCCGTATCAGGGGCTCTACTGCTCCGATTTGGGCGTGCTTGGATGCATTGGAAAACTTAAATCACAGGCTATAAGGATCTAGTGTAATCCCACCATGCTAAGTAACAAAAATGTGTTTCGATTCAGATCTACTGAATGTGACGTATTCTACCCACTCACATCCGTGACCTTTGTGCTCCACACTCTTCACCATTGGTGTCCATTGGCTGCCCCAAACACTGGTAGCGTGTATCAGCAACAGCTAGGGATCCTTGAAGGTGCCTCCACACCCACTAGTGCCAACACATGCGCAGTAGGCCATGAATTCAAGAACAAAAATTCCCACTTGCTGTGTTTAGGGACTCATGTACGTCAAGGATGTAACACCCCCCCCCCCTTCAGTCGCGACATTCCGGCGCATTAGTGTACGTAGGCTGGTGAGGAAAAGAATGTATCGCATGATTTTTAGAAGGCTGATTAGTTAATCTCTACCTTGTCCCACCAGTAATATTTTACCAGCTTCTTGAGCGTCTTGTCCTCTCCGAACTGTCCACCTGGATCGGTGTCCTGGCATTCCTCCGATAGCATTCTTCATAGTTCCTCATTTGGTGGAATGACTTGGCGAGTGAATCTTCATCACCAGTAGGGGACGTTGAACCAGAACTTGTTTTTTTTGTACTCGCCAAGTTCCTTGTAACCCTTATGCAAACAACCTCACGAGGTACTGGTCTTGTTCGACGAGCAACGCGTTGATCTCAGCAATCAAATCTGGTCCCTGACTTTGAGCATCTGCTGCATTAATTTTTCTTGGTCGGTACTCGATGTTGTAGTCCATTTTGGACTCGAGGAAATCCATCCATCAAGTTTGTTGACTGCTCATACTTGGCTAAGTCTTGAGATATTTTATGGCATGATGGTCAGTGTAGACAACGTATCTTCGTCACCCCAACTAGCACTGCCATTCCTTGGACGTGTGCACGATTGTGAGCATTTCCTTCTCGTACACCGCGTAGTTGAGCTCTGTCCCATGTAGTAATCTTGACATATACATGACCGGTTGTTTTCCACCGCCGTAGTCTTAGAGGAGAACGGCTCTGATGGCTCGATCGAACGTTTTTTATGGCCATGATATTATATACCGTTAGATCTGCCAATCGTAAAGTTATCAGCAAGGTCAAAGCGTTTCTCAAAGATTTGAATGCTTCTTTTTCGTTATCCTACAATTCCACTCCTTTGTTTTTTAGTGAGATCGGATGGAGGCGCTAAAACTCGGGCATAGTCTCTTGCGAATCGACAGTGGTAGTTGCAGAAGCCCAAAACTACTTGGATGTTCCAAAAAATTGTGCACTTCGGCCAATCAGCGATTGCCTCCACCTTTTTTTGGGTCCATGGTGATCCGTCCGTAGAAGATGATGTGGCCTTGATACTCGATGGAACAACGATTAAAGTCGCACTTCAAGAGTTCTCCAAAACCTTTCTCTCTTTGTAAAACTTTGTGAACATTTTGAAGGTGTCCATTGTGTTCCTCTACAGTGGGACTCCACACTAGGATGTTGTTGAGGTACACAACCACAAAGTCGTCGAGGAACGAGTGGAAGATGTTTATCGCTGCCATAAATGTTGCAGTAGCGTTTGTGAGACCAAACGACATGACCGTGGACTTTAAGTGTCCGTATCTGGTACGGAATACTATATTTTCAACATCGTTTTGAGATGTGCATATCTTATGATAGTCGCCACGTAGATCAATGTCACTGAAACCTTGGTCACGTGGATTTGGTCAAATCGTTTGTGTGTTCCAAAAAGGGGGTAGCAGTTCTTGATGGTGATCTTGTTCAACGCTCGTTAGTCCACGCACATACACATATCTCTGGTTTTATTCTTCACAAAACACGGTGCCGCGTATGGTGTCATGGATGAACCCCTGACCGAGCATCTCATCCAGCTGCTTCATGAGTTCGGTCAGGTCGTGATTGCTCATCCAATATGTTCCCTTCGCCTTTGGTCTGCTATCCGGCTTAATGTCTATTTGATGGTCGATGTTTTGCTACAAAGGGAGCTGTTGGGATTTTTTTCCAGCAAAATACCCTTCGAACCCCTCGACGAGTACTGTAAAATCCTCGGGTACTGTTACAAACGTTTCAGGTGTTGAGGCTAATGTCTTAACCTCTACAGCTGCAGTTTCTTACACTCCTCTTCTAGCCACACTTGACCTCCGTATTTTATGTACCTCTTGGCCACGTCTAGAGATATCGGTTGGTGTTTTATGACTGTCACAACTTCATCTACTGCTTACACCTTTGCTGCTTTCACCATTGTATCATGGGTCGCTCAACCAGAGGAAGATGTCGTCTTTTGCTAGCGATGTTAACTTAAACTGATTTGTTGCTCTAGCCCACCTACGGATTATGCCTGAGCAAGAAATCTTGCCCGAGGATGATTTTGTGGCTGCTCATTGTGCAAGTTCTCCAGACCGTTGCATCAGATAGATCTCTGATTTGCAGTCGGAGTGGTTCACAAAGTTGACAGACTTGCAGCTGTCCATCGATGGTTTTTCCTTCAACATTCCTGGTTTTATTTGCAATCCCAGCTTTCAAACCATGTCCTTTTTTTAACAAGGTTGCAAGAAGCTCCTCCATCCAGCAGTGTCGGTATAGAACACCGTTATCAACTTTTGCAATCCCTTGATTGTACTCGTAACAGTATCGCTTGGTCATCCTTGTACTCCTCGTCAAACTTTGCAATCTTAGGTACCTTCATATGTAGTGTTGTGAGCCACTCAGACAGGGCGATCAGTCAATGCACATTTTTCCAACTGGACAAGAGCCTCCCCGTCTACTCTTGTCCTTTGCTGTTTCCCAACTTCTCACCTTTTCTTTGTGAATCCCTCCATATTTTGGATCTGTTGATGTCGTTTTTGACAGTCACGCTAGATATGACCTGGCTTCTCCCAGGTCCCGTAGAGCCGTTGATTGCATTCATTGACGTTGTAAACCTCCATAGAGGTTTCTTTCAATAAAAGACTTTCTCTGCCACAATAAGATTTGTGGATTTGAGATCGCCAGCCGTTCACTTCCTATCTGAGCATTGTAGTCCACGCTAGCAATTGCTTTCCAAATATATGGCTTGAGGCCGTTGTAGTAGAAATATTATTTTTCAGGGATTAGGTCACTGCCAGTGATGGTTTCACAAAAATGGCGAGTATACTCCACCACAATGGACCACTGATGCAAGCGTTGGAGTCTATACCGTGCACCAGACCTCTCGTTGAGCTTCCTAAAACGAGCGAGGGTAGTGCGAGCAATGTCCCTCCACATTTCTATTGGCGTGAGAGAGTTGTGCCATGTCGGATTGATTTGCTTAAGAGGTAGTACGCCTGTGGTTGACGATGTGAGAATAGATTTGTGAGCTGTTGATCTGGCTTTGCTGGTCTCCTGCTAATGTTGGATGGTCTTTAAATTGGACCACTAACTTAAAACTGTTCCATACCAAAGCAAGGTTGCAAATTTAATTTTCTTCTTGTAATTGTTGACCATAGGAGTAGTGAATTACACCTCCAAACTCGTTAGCCACATCCTGCCCATCGGTTCATTGGTGTTCATGCGGTTCGGGGACAAACGGTTGAATCGACGGTTCAATTAAGAGTTGAAGATGTCACTTGGTGAGTACTGCTTTGTGCACACAAAAAAACGAAGCTCTTCCATTGCCTCATTAAGTTTTTGGAGTACATGGGTGTTGAGGCTCTTGAGTCCTGACAATTTCTGAAATATGTCTTCATTGATTTGAGCTTGTCGGCCAGTGCCTCCCATTGCATCAGGTGTCGAATCCACTTGCAATGACATGGATTAAGGATTCGCAGAGCTCAAGAGGTCACCGGGTTGGCCGTCCGGTTTGTCAATGACGTGCCATTCATTGTGAAGGTTGTCATTTATGTCTAGTTTGTCTGGATAGCATGTGTTCGTGTGCTGCTTATCCTCCATCGGCGGATTATTCGTTGGTTGCTGCAGCTCGTTGCCGATTACGCTTGCTCCGTTCACCATTCTTGTTGCAAAGTCTGTGAATTTCTCAATGGTTGAAATGCGCTGAAGATTCGTGCTAGGTTGTCCCCGGGTACTTCATGTGTCGATTGTCCCTCTAGCGTCACTGCGCTCTGATACCAAGTCTCAAGCCAAGCGGAATGTATGTGGTTCATAGGGATGAGGTTTGGGGCAAGAAAATTTAAAAAGTTAGGACAAATGGATCATTTGTATGAAGTTGTAAGTGTAGTTTTATGATAAGTGTCAAGTGATTCGAGCACATATATGCAATGCCAAGAGTAAAGAAAGGCATATGTTGGGTCCTTGGCGCTCGAGCCGAGCGACACGTGTGAGGTTGCGCCGTTAGTGGCTGCTTTGAGAAGCCTCACCGAGAAGTCGGGGTACCGTCAAGAAGTTGACTGAATAATATCAAATCATCACTCCCTAAATTTTTAAATTCAACGTCCTGGTTTTTAAGAATTAGGTGTTCCATAATTTCGAACAGGTTTTTGACTTTGTAATCGTTCATGTGTTCCTTATTTTTGGAATTGAAATGAGGTGTGATCTTTAAAACCGATGGCAGGGCCAGGTCAATTCTTCGGTGTTCCTTGAATTCGACGTCAGAGCCTTTTGCAACGGGTGCCATGGGCTTCCAACCCGTTGCTGACAATGTCGCTTCGCCCGTTGAAATCATCGTGTCGCACGGATGACGGTGGACGCCCGTTCGGCGGGGAATGCATTGGTGCATTGTTTGTGCGGTCACCGGTTATTGTTGAGGTTATTACAGATTTACTGTCAGTTTATAACAAATACCAGTGTTCTTTTGTCAAACGTCGCTGCCAGCATGGAGAGATTCCTTCAGAAGGTTACCCCGAAGGAGCGCATCCGCCGTTTGGAGTCCCAGCTCGGACGTCCTGTGCCTCCCTGGCCTATCCGTGAGGGACGTCCCATCGGTCTCCCGAGGAATCCGGTTGTCCTCACGTTTGACAACTCTCTTCCCCCGAGTGCATCTACCCTCTCACCCGAACAAAAGACACCAACCCCCCGGTCAACTTCATGCGCCAGTGTTGCAGCTTCACCTTTATCGCTGCCACTGGCACCTGTGCGTGCCACGCAGACATCTTCGTCCTCCACTAGCCCTGCCTCAACCGCTGCTAAGCGTCGCATAGCGCAGGAGCAGCAGGCATTAAATGCTGGCATCGCGTACCTGTACAAGGGAGATGCTCCGGCAAAGCCTATCGCTATGGAAAAAGGGAAGGGGAGGGTCGTGGAGAAGCCACGCCCGAAGCATCGGCGTCCACCCCTACCTGTCAAACGCATGCACCCCGGTTCCTTGCGCATCGAAGAGCCAAAGGAGCCTCTCCCACCTATCAGCGACAGCGACAATGACAGCGACACCAGGTCCATGCGCCAGGATCGGGCCGACACCGATGCTTCTAGCACATCTTCCTCCGGCAGTCAGTTGGCTGACGACTCCACCGACAGCGAGTGCATGGCGCTCGTCCCAACCGATTACAAAACAATGTCCAAAGACACAGGCAGCAGTGGGCAGTCCAAGAAGCGTGGCCAGTACTGTGACTGGTTTGGCTCCAAAAACTTCTCCGCTATCTACAGGGCGGTGAAGTCCCACCACTCTTTTTATGCAGCGGTCAAGCATTTGCAGCGGTCTTTCCGGACTCCGAACGGCCTTTGCGTCTTCGACCGCCTGGCACCAAGTACCATTGTAGGATGGTTCGTACCCGGGACGAAGATGTCAAAGGACCAGTATGCTCAAGCAGCCACCATCGCCATGAAAATGGAGCCCTTTCCACCACTGAACAACAGAAAGAGGGTGCATGGAAATTGTGGAAAAAAGGCGTGGCTGGCGACCCATCCGGAAGTGGTGGAGGACATAAAAGAATGTCTATTCCGTGCCCACGATTCCGGTAATCCTCTCAACAGCAAGTCCATCCGCCGTGAGATCCGGCGGATCATCGTCCAGCACGCACCCGATGACCTCGTAGCTTTGGGAGATTGTGCTTTCGGGCGGTCGTGGGTCCGCAAGTTCGTGACCACAACCATGGGGTGGTCATGGAGTGCGGGGACTGCGGCCGTTCAAAAGTTACCGCAGGATTGGGAGCAAAAGGTGAACATTTTTTTTTATGAGAGCAGCGGCGCTGATCAGCTTCCATAAAATCCCCCCAGTCTTTGTCATCAACGCCGACCATGCGGCGATTCAGCTGGTTCCAACTGCCGATCACACCTACGCGCCGAAAGGGTCATCGGAAGTGTCCATCATTGGCCTCGACGACAAGCGCACGATTACGGTGCTCGTGACATCGGCGTTTGCTGGAGACTTCCTACCACTCCAACTCATCTTTGCCGGGAAGTCCAAACGGTGCCTACCCAAGGGGCTCCACGCACTCGAGCTCCTGGACTCCGGCTGGCTGCCGTCCCACACGCCAAACCATTGGGCAAACGGAGAGACCACGATGGTAGGATTTTGGGATGGAACACCGAGGGTCGGGCAAGTGGCCAAAATGCCGATTGGCATAAAAACCCTGAGGTTGACACGCAGTGGGCCACAAATGTCATGACAAAAAAGCCCACTTGCAGAATTTAGGAACTCTTGTACATGAAGAACGTAACACTTCCCCCCCCCCTTTTAACCATGATTTCTCGACAGGTTAGTATATGTAGGCCGGTGACGTCGATAGTAGCTGTCGATAAATTTATCAGTGTCTCGAATGTTGTCGTAGGAATTCCAGCTATTGTGCGCAGTGTCGTAGACGTGCCATTTTACCAGATACTTGGAATCTTTCCACAGAGTAAATGTCCAAGGATGTCTTTAATCACATACTCCGTATCTCCATCCACTTGGATTGGAGGTGGGAGTGCAAAATCTATGTCGGGGGAAGCCCGTGTTGGGTTCCCTGTAGTTCTTAAGCTTGTTGATATGGAAGATAAAGCAGGTCGCAAGCAGATCGCCAAAGGCGCGTGACAAGAGGGAATTTCATGCGCTCGATCTCAAACGGGCCCAACCAATAAGATCTTGTCCTTGGATTTTGATGTTCATTGAGCTGAGGAGGACGCAATTTCCACCCTTGAACACATCATTGCTGTGATGTCGGTCGGCTACTCGCTTCATCGGTGTTTGTGTCTCTACGAGGGTATTTGGTGTTTCCTTGCAAATGCTGGATAAGTATTTGTGGTGGAAACCGACCACTGGGCATGTTGCTCTGACTCTTGATTTCTGCCGATGTGGTGGGAAGTTTGCCATAGACCACTGTGAATCGAATGTTACCTGTTCTGGAGTTTATGCGAGTTCGGCGGTCGGCAGTTTGGCTGTCCAATCGGTTCCGTACAGCTCATATAATGTACAAAGGAGATTTTGAGCATCTGATTGGTCCACTTGCTTTGCCCGTAGGAATCAGGATGGAACGTTGTTGATAGCTGGATCCGACTATTGTACCTCGTCATCAATTCACACCACAAATGGCTAGTGATGCCGTTGCCTATGATGCTAACGATGGTACGTAGCACGACATGCAACAGTACAATCTGTTTTAAGAACAGTCCCGCCATTCCTTCTGCAGTGACGGTGGTCGTTTTTTGGGATGAAGTGTGGTATTTTGGAAAATCTTTCCACCACCACAAGGATGGTGTCATAGTCCTCAGGAGTGGCATGTTATCCCGTCATGAAGTCCATGCTGATGTTGACCCACAGCTTTGTCAGAATCGGGAGTGGTTGGAGACCAGGTGGTCTCGTGCGACGAGATTTTTGCCACTGAAAGGTGACATATCATTTGCAGAAGGCTGCCATGTTGGTTTGCATCTTGTCAGACCAGAAGTCTGGGTGTCTTGTCCCTGCCAAAGAGTCCACTTGGGCCCGTTTCATGACATCATCCAATATCAAAATTGGACTATTTTGGACTATGACATCATCCAAATTTCATAGTCAAAATTGGACTCTAGGTACTTCATCCATCGAGTTTGTCAACAGCTCAGTTTTGGCTGATTCTTAGGACATTTGAGTGTGTGATGGTCGGTGTGGATGATGCATCACCAGCATTCTAAGTAGCACTGCCATGTCTTGAATGTGTGCATAATTGTAAACATCTCCTTTATGTGCATCACGTTGTTGAGTTCCGGCTTGAGTAATTTTTGTGACATGCACATGATCGGTTCTTGTCCACCGTCGTTGTCTTGGGAGAGATAGCTCTGCTAGCTCGATTAGATGCGTCATTTGCCATGATGTAGTCCATCATGGGTTCTGCTAATTGTAAGGCTGACGCCGAGGTCAGAGCATTTCTCAAATAATTCAATACTTCTTTCTTGTTGTCCCCCCAACTCCATGTGGTGGTTTTACAAGTGAGATCATAAAAGAGTAGCTGATTATCGGCCATAGTCCCTTACAAATTGGCGGTAGTAGTGCAAAAGCCTAAAAATACTTGGACGTCCCAAATATTTGTTGGTGTTGGCCAATCAGCGACCACCTCCACCTTTGTCGAGTCCAAGGTGGTCCGTCCATTGCTGATGATGTGGTAAAAAATCCAATCGAACAGCGACCTAAGTCACATTTTAAGATTTTTCCAAAAATGAAGTTTTATTTATATAATCTCAAGAGACTGTGGAAGATGTCCATTGTGCTCCTCTAGGGTGCGGCTGTACACCAAGATGTCGTCAATATGTATGACGAAAAAATCATGGAAGTACGGATAGAAGATGTTGTTCATCACCGTCATGAACATTGCATGGAAATTAGTGAGTCCAAACGGCATGACCGTGAACTTGAATTGCCTATATCTGGTACAAAATACTCTCAATGTGCTTATCACATATGCGGTTCTGATGATATTAGCTACGTAAGTCAATTCTGCTGAAAATTTGGACCCCGAAAGGTTGGTAAAAAAATTTTCTGCTCACGGAAGAGGGTAGCGGTTATTGATGGTGATGTCATTCGACACTCGATAGTCCACACACATCCGTATCTCCCTAGTCTTATTTTTTACAAAAATGTACAAGTATCATGTAGGGTGACGTGGATGGCCTGATGAATCCCTGACCGAGTGTCTCATCCAGCTGCCTTTTGAGTTTAGTCAGCTCGTGATTGCTCATCTGATAGGTCTCCCTCACCGTCGGTCTGTCGCACGGCTTCAGATCTATCTGGTGGTTGACGTTTTACTGCCGAGGTAACTACCGGGACAGTTCATGGAGAAAACACCCTTCAAAATCCTTGATGTATGCTGTAAAATCCTCTGGAATAGGTGCAGAATTATCAGGTGTCGAGGCTGATGTGGTCACCTCACTGCCACTAGTCTCCACGTGGACTAGTGGCACTTGAGCTCTACATTGCAAGTATCTCTGACCACGTCCAAAGATATCAGTTGGTATTTTATGACTGTTATAACGTCCTCTGTTGCTTACTCCTCTACTGCTTCACGTAACTGACGATGCGTCGTGGATTGCTTGACCAGAGGTAGGTGTTTTTTTCTCCCATTAATGCTGACGCAGAGTGATCCGTTGCTCTAATCTACTTACAGATTATACCGGTACAATAAATCGTATCCGAGTATGATTTTTTGGTTGCTCATTGGACAAGTTCTCATACCATTACGTTGTGCAAATCTTCGATTCGCTGTCAAAGAGGTTTACAAAGTGGACAAATTTGTAGTTGTCCGTCGACGGTTTTTCCTTCAAACACCCCTGGTTTGGTCTACAAACGCACTTCCAAACCATGTCATTGCTTACATATTTGTGAGAAGCTCCTCTGTCTAGTAGTGCCAGTACCATTCTGTGACTTTTACAAGCCCTTGGTTGTACTCATAGGAGCATTTCCGGTTGGTCGTCTTCATACCCCTCGTCAAACTTTACTATCTAAAAATCCCTCGTGTGATGCAACGTGAGCGGCTGATATGGGCAATCCTTCGGTACAGAATTTCTGATCGGACAATAGCCTTGCCTTCTACTCTTGTCCTTTGTTGTTTCTTGACTCCTCATTCTTCCTTTGCAGCTTTCACCCCTTGTTGGCTTGTTTCTGTATTTTCCGGCAGTCATGCGAGATGTGACACGGCTTCCTGCAAGCCTTATAGAGCCGTTATTTGCATTGATCGACAGTGTCAATCTCCATCAGAGAAGAGGTTTCCACCGACTGTAGTTTTCCTCCACCATGATAAGAATTGTGGTTTTGGGGTGGCTAGCCATTGGATTCTTGCATCCGAGTGTAGTAGACGGCACTGTTCATGCGATTGGCTACTGTGAACATTCATGAAGGTCGGCCAAGATGCCAAAAATGGCAGTTGCTCATCAAATGTCTCACTTGAGGATGTTATTATAGGAAAAATAGAGTTCACTAGGGGCAGGGTTACTACCGGTGATGATTTCACGAAACCGTCTTGAGTACTCCACTCCGTTGGATTGCCGACACATTCGTTGAATCCTATACCATGCGTTGGTTTTTTTTTTTCCCATTTTTTTGAAGCGGGTGAGTGTAGCACGTGCAAATACATTCCAGGTTCTGGTGGGGTGAGGGAGTCGTGCCACGTTGAAATTCTCTTCTCAAGTGATAGTACGCCTTTGGTCAACAATGTGATAGTGGTCGTGTGAGCCGTTGATTCAGCTCTATGGGTCTCTTGCTGGCGTTTGATGACCCTTAGATCAGACCACCAATTTAGAGCCGTGTCACGCAAAAGTGTGGCCATGAGGTTATTTTTTGTATTTTTTTACGTTATTGACCCCTGCAGTGGTGAATAAAACCTCCAAACTCGTCAGCCACATCCTGACTGTCGGTCCCTATGAGTTTGTAGGATTAAGCTGCTCTGGAAATGGCAGTTAAATACGGAGTTCACCCAATAGTTCAATGTTTCTCTTGGTGAGCAGTGCTTAACATACACAGGAATTGAAAACCTCCTCTATTGCCTCATTGATTTGTTGGAGAATACGAGCGTTGAAGCTCACGATTCCTGATAGCTTCTTCCAAGACCATCAGCCGGTGCCTCCCATTGTGCCAGGTGTCATCCCAGGTAGTGACGGTGGAGGAAAGGAATTCACCGAGCCTGAGTGGTTAGTCACTAGGTTGACCGTCAGGTTTGTTGGTGCTGTTCCATTCACCAAAAAAGCTGCTGTCTGATTTACCTGGAGAGCGTCATTTTTTCACGTGCTGCTGATCCTCCATCACCGGAGTCTTCGACAATTAGTGTTGCTCGTCACCGGTTTCACTTTCTTTTATCACCATTGTCGCCACAAGGTCTGCAAGCTTCTGAACGGTGGAGATGTGCTGAATACTCGTGCAAGGTTGTCACTTGGTATTCAATGCATTGGCTATCCCTGCAACCCCACTGTGCTCTGATACCAAGTGTTATTCCGAGCGGAACATAGGTGGATCTCAGGGATGAGGTGCGGGGAAATGAACAATTTGAGGAATTGGGAAAAATAGATAACTTTTATGAATTAGAAAGTGTACTTCAATGACAAGTTTCAAACAAGTCAAGCACAAATATACAACGAAAAGAATCACCATGAGGCATGTGTTAAGTCCTTGGTGCTTGGACCGAGCGACGCATGCGAGGCCGAGTCGTGAGTGGCTGCTTCGAGGATCTCCGCCGAGAAGCTTGGGGGATCTGAGAATGCCCAGGCGCGGTTTTGTGAAAGTCTAGCGTCATTGAGAAGTCGACCAAACAGTATCAAAACATTGACAAGGTTTGCAACTTCTGTCGACCATTTTGGAAAGTTTCTAATGTTTCCAGAACCTTCTAGAACGGAACACCTCGGGTCGGAGCATGTGGCTAAAATTCCCTCGACCGACTGGCATAAAAATCCTAAGGTCGCCACGCGGTGGGCCACAGATGTAATGAAAAATCCACTCGCCAAGTTTAGGGTCTATGTACCTCAGGGACGTAACACAGAATATGAGTAACACAGAGAAATATACGAATCGATAAATTGGGACAGTTAGATACACTGTATTTAGCTATACAGGTACTTTGATGACAAGTGTCAAACGTGTCGAGCACATGTATCCAACAGCAAGAAACATAATGAGGCTTGTTTTTGGGTCTTGGACGCTTGAGTGAAGCAAAGCATGTGATGGCACGTTGTGAGTAGCCGATTTGAGAAAAATCTGTTGAGAAGTCAAGGGGTTTAAAATATCCAGGCGCGGCTTTGTAATTGTCTGTCGTCATCTAGAACTTGACAGAACAGTATCGGAACATTGATCAGGGCAGTTGAGGATGACGAGGTCTCGCCACCGCTCCGACGGTGTACCTCGTTGCGGATGTACTCGGCGAGTGCGCCGTAGGTGAGTTTATTCTCCTCCCAACCTCCCAGCACGGTGATGAGAGGGCTCCAACTGTCGGATAGAGCCATGAGGAGTGCCATCGCCTGCATCTTCGTGTCAATCTTCCACCCCACATCATTGCATTGTGAGGCAAGAGACTCGATCTATTGCATGGCATAAATGACATCCTCACCCTCCTCGATCCTCACCGTCAAGAGTCGCTTCATTGCGAAGATCTTATTGGCTGGGGATGTTGATTGGTGAATGGAGCAGAGCTTCTTCCACGCGTCAGCTGCCAGGTTGCAGCCGTGGATGTAGCCCCACTGAGATTCATGCAGCGCCGACAAGAGGAGCATCAGCGCCTCCGTGTTCTTCTTCATGAAGGCCATCTTCTCCTCGTTCGTTGCGCTCGCATCTTTAACCTCCGTGCCCTTCATAAGCTCCAGGAGTCCTTTGTACGCGAGGTAGATCTCAAAATGCCACCGCCACAGCCCAAATCCAGGGCCGCCCATGTACTTTTGGATGGGCAAGGACTCCGGCTTCTGCGCCATGATGAGCTTCTGCAAAGGACAGTCTCAGAGTGCGACAGCGACGTCGCCCGGAGCGACACTCCCGTGCATTGCGGAACGTGAACGTCTTGATAGACAGGTCAAGGTTGTGGGCCCATAACCCTTTGTCAGGAATGCTGTCCTGGCGTGCTCTGAACTGCCTAAGTGTGCACGGCTTCTTAGTGCAAAGAGACTTCCAAGGGAGGTGTGTGCTTTGGGTCGCCACAACACCAAGTGCAGAATTCTGGCAGAATGCAGATTGCGGAATCTGAGAAAGGCTGCGAATCATTAATTGTTAGTTATTTTGGTGAGATTACATCAGATTCTTAAAGCCTGTAACCTGAGCTTTCCAACGCATCCAAGCACGCCCAAAACGGAGCACTATAGCCCCTGCTACGCCCATCCAAGCAACCCTTGGTGGAGCCGCCTTTGGCTGTCGCCGACGTGAGTCGTATCCGACACGAGCCGACGACGACTCGAAGCGCCTTTCTTTGATTGAAAAGTCAAAGGGCGGCTCGACCTGGTCCAGGGGACCTCCCTGGTTGCTTCCTTTAGGGCCTTGGGGTCTATGGAGCCAGCTGGAGCTGAACACGGACCACCGGCGGTGGAGTATCCCGTCACCCCGGACGGGTACCAGATTCCACCCGCCTCACCACCCNCCCTTGGTGGAGCCGCCTTTGGCTGTCGCCGACGTGAGTCGTATCCGACACGAGCCGACGACGACTCGAAGCGCCTTTCTTTGATTGAAAAGTCAAAGGGCGGCTCGACCTGGTCCAGGGGACCTCCCTGGTTGCTTCCTTTAGGGCCTTGGGGTCTATGGAGCCAGCTGGAGCTGAACACGGACCACCGGCGGTGGAGTATCCCGTCACCCCGGACGGGTACCAGATTCCACCCGCCTCACCACCCAAACTTTGGGTAGGGCTAACTCTCTGAATTCTCAACCAAATCGAGAAAATGAAGGCTTGAAATCGCATGGTAACATCCAAGGAGTCCAAGTCTGCAATCAAATTGGACATCCAACCACTCTCTAGTGGTCGGACCAGGAAAACGGCAAACGGTAACCATGGTAGGAGTACTTTTTAACACCTCTTATAGAGGCACTACTTGCCCTAGCACCCACTGCTACTATACCGTTTGTTGTAGATATGTCAGGAAAGCGTCCAACTATGAGCTCTACCCATATGACCTCATCCGTGCATTCTAGCCAATGCAGGAGCGCATAGGCCACGGTAGCAGCGGCTCCTCCCACAGCCGGTGTATTTGGACACTTAGACCTCTTGTGCCCATGCACCCTATGGACAGATATAGTTCTTCTTCCCGCGGTCTTCCCACTCCCATCTTGCACTATTCGGTTGGTCGAGGCCACGCTTGGGTCCTGGTTGTTTCCAGACCTTTTCCTCTGGGTGTTTGAGGTGGATGGGGTTGATGTTGGGCATGGAGTTGTTCTATATATGGCAGTAAGCCATGCGTGTGTGATGCACATCCACCAACAACTCAGGATTCTCTCCCCTGCCAATCATAAAAGCACATGCATGCATGGAGTGCTGCCCCAATTCCTTCCATCTGCCGCATGTGCATGTCCTCTCTTGCACGTTCACTCCGCATTGCCGGTTGCTAAGGGCTTGTTACAGTGGTCGAGTGTGGGTCCTCCTCTTCCATTTCATAGTCTGCACCATTTACAGACTTGTTAAGCATCCTTTTCTCTGGTGTTGGGGTAAACTGCCACTTGATCTGCTTGCTCACCTTGCGGTGGTGTGCGAGGAAGTACTGCACCTAAGTGTATAGTACCACAAAATAGTAAAAGGGGAACAACTTGAAAATCTCTACAATGCGGACATTCAATCCACAACATTAGAAGTCGTGTGACCGCCACATCCAAGTGGGTAGTAGAGCCTTCGCCACTGCTCCTTTGGAATCCCACCCTCCTTGTTGGCATATAGAAGTATGAGATCAGCGCACAGGCTCATGTGGTACAGTTACTCCTTGCACATCTGCCACTCCGCCTCGGTCAACGCGTGTGCCAGGCGCTAGAACCAGTATCCCGCCTGTATACCATGTTTCTGCCGGGGGCGTTCTCTCTCAGGTGGAAAGCAAAATAGCTGTGGTAGGCTCTAGGCAACTTCTCAGTAGAAACATTCAGAAGTCCTTTGTCGCAATCACAGATGAAAGTGGTACCCTCCTGCCCAGCTCTTGGATAAGCCAAAGACAGGTAGAAGCAAATCCGTCATTTATGGTTGATCACTCCAAATCCATACACCTCCTGATTTTTGTACAAGAATAGAACATATGGCAAGGATCCTTCTAGGAATAAATTCTAGAACAAGAGCAATGTTTCTAGGAAATTTCTTGTTCGTGTATCATACATACATTCATTTGTGTACATCTCTTTTGAAATTACAGTGAACTTACTCAAGTAATTAACTGTATCCAACTTACAAAGGAATCAATATATTTAATATGTTTGTTTTAAACAGTTTACAAACATGTCTTTACCTTATGTGATATAGTTTGTGCCTAATGGAATTCTTGTGTTATATTTGTTGTGTTTTTGTTGGTTACTATATTATACTAAACACGTTCACACCTAACTCAGGTCATTTTTGCGTAAAGCAGGGTGGTAAGTCGATCAAGCGACAGGACTGCAACAGCTTGGCTGGCGGGGAAGTGAGAGTTAACTTCCTGCTTCCACTGTCACTCGATCATGCATTTTGTCCGCTTCGGCAGGAGGGGGGGGGGGTAGGTGGGGTGGGTTGGCTGCCTGGGAGGGGGTGTTCTGATAGTATATCGGGTCGTGTGAAGTCGAGGATGTCGAGAAGGAATGGTTCGTGCGCAAGAAGGCNTCATTTTTGCGTAAAGCAGGGTGGTAAGTCGATCAAGCGACAGGACTGCAACAGCTTGGCTGGCGGGGAAGTGAGAGTTAACTTCCTGCTTCCACTGTCACTCGATCATGCATTTTGTCCGCTTCGGCAGGAGGGGGGGGGGGTAGGTGGGGTGGGTTGGCTGCCTGGGAGGGGGTGTTCTGATAGTATATCGGGTCGTGTGAAGTCGAGGATGTCGAGAAGGAATGGTTCGTGCGCAAGAAGGCCCACGGGAAAAGGTACGATGGCCAAAGTTTAACTGAGAGCGAGGGGTCGCGGTATTTCCTTCCGATTTGGTGGGGATATGCATTTTGTACATAAACAAAAGTGGATTTTTTTCATGCTTATGTAGGATATGGTCCCTAATTTCGTTAAAAACCATTACGCATGCGAGGTAAAGGATTGATTTTGGATTGTTAAACTTGCGTCCACCGATCTCGTCGATTCGTCGAAATCGACAGGCCAGATGGTTTGTAAACAGTTTTAGACATGTTCACTTATGTACTTAAAAGCCTCTCTGCGAGATACAATCACAAACACAATCCCCACATACACTTTTCCTTTGGGAGGGGGGGATTGTCGATGCCCCCCCGCCCCAAGGTAAAAAATGTATTGGTGGAGTGCATTAGAAAGTGTATCGGAACTATGACCATTTTAGAACACAAGTGTATCAATACACTAAAGCATTTTGTTTTCGTACGCACAATACAATACCCACTTCACTCTTCCGATACAATCACGGTATTTGGTGGGGGGGTTGTCGACGCTTGCCCACCCCCCCTCCAAAAGTAGAAAGTTTATATAGGAAGTATTTGGGGAAGTGTATCTGACCAGTAATATATTTATTACACATGTATATCCATACACAAGTGTTCTAATTTATGCGCACGTACGATACGCTACCCGCTATTCTCCCCTGATACATTCGTGGAATTCAGAGGGGGTCGACGCTCGATTCCCCCTTCCCCCCCTCCCCCGAAGACGAAAGTTTATAAGTGGAGTGGATCGGAAAGTGTATTTGATCATGATTGATTTAGTACACAAGTGCATCCCTTCACTTGTGTTTTTTTTTTTGCGTACACACGATACACTTCCCGCTACTCAAGCCCGATACACTCGAGGTGTGGGGGTGAGGGGGTCGCCGCATGATCCCACCCATCCCCCCCCCCAACAGAATCTGAAGTGTATCAGGGGGGTGTTTTGGAAAGTGTATCAAGCCAGTAACATATTTAGTACACAATTGTCTCGATACAATAGTGCTATTCTTTTCCGTACATACGATACACTACCCGCTTCTCTCCCCGATACTTTCGTGGTGTTGGGAGGGGGTCGACGCACGATCCTCTACCCCTGAAGTCGAAAGTTATTTTGCGAAGTGTATCGGTTGTATCTTTGATCGTGGAAAATGAAGTACACAAGTGTATCAATCCACTTGTGTTTCTTTTTCGGCGTCCTTCCGATACATTACCCGCTTCTCTCTTGCGATACACTCGTAGATTTGGGGGGGGGGGTAGACGCTGGATGTGCCCCGCTCCGAGATCAAAAGAGTATTTGGGTGGTGTGTTGTATCTGATTCATTACACAAGTTTATCAATACAGTTGCTTGCTACATTATATGTACGCATGATATACTACCCGCTACACGCCCCCAATTCACTTGTGGTCGAGGGAGGGGGGGGGGGAGGGGGGAGCGACAATACAAACGACAATACATAAGTGTCCACATTCGTGCCTGTCCACGATACACTCCCCAATAATCTCCCCAAATACACTTCAAGGGGGGGGGGGGGGG
>SZWC01000171.1:192734-218144 GCA_023375785.1 Penium margaritaceum | reverse complement strand
GGGGGGGGGGGGGGTGCCACCGACTTCGAAAGGGTTGAGCGAATTATGTGGCCTTGCCATCCCGAACATCAAGCGAATTTCAGCGAAGTGTTCAGAATGCTCTGGTAGAACGATGTTATAGACAGAAGTAACCAAAAGTTTAATTAGAGACAGAAATAGCCAACATATTATCAAGTAGACGCATATATGAATATAACTCAGAAGGATTACATTTATGGAAACTTCATAATTTCTTATGTATCTTTGGAAGATATCATAATGTATTCACTGATTTAAGAGTGTTGACATAGGTGTATACGTTGACAAAAGCTTCGAGGAAGTTACAAAGATTGTACGTATAGTATACATAGATCACGTAGTGTATAAAAGATTCATGATTAACCATACCTCAAATCCGCTTCCAATTATCTTTGGAATTGCCACTCATCATGGCCCAAGCCATGGGCACCGCATTGTCATTGGCATAACAAAAATGGAAAATCAGCAGAACCTACTTATGCCCATGTTTTAAGTGGGTGCATTCCATGGTCAGTAGTCAACGTGCATGTTGGAAGCCAAGGATGGTGGCCCTGGGCGTGATAACGGTTCGTAAGAAGCAGTCGTCATCAGTGGCCTCGGCAACGGCATGTGTGTTGGGATCCACACGCATGAGTTGCAGAGCAAAACACACACAAAGAATTAGCTGGCCAACAGAAAGAAGGGAAAGGGGAAGAGAGCAAGGAAGCAAAAAAATCCACCTCCTCACAATAGACTGGAAACAGAATCCATGCCTTGTCCTTTGGCCCCATGATACGCTCTTGTGTCTTGGGTTTAGCGCAATACAGAGTGTCCTTGTCGGCTTCCTTGCCAGTGCTCTTCTTCACGATGGCCTCAAGAGTCTTGATGCTGGCCGTGGGATTATGCTTCAAGTTGAGGCAATCTGATGACTAATCCACCACACGATCTTTGCTGGATCACTGCGGCCCGTTAAAGGAATGCAGTGGTGACCATCCACAAACAGTCTGACGACAACATTGCCATGTCGTGTGGTGACATGGGCCTTCATTAGCCACGGACACTTCTTCTCCTTCCACTATCTATAGCGTGTCTCAAACCGGGTCTTCTCGCTCCGAAGCCACCGCACAGTGATGCAGTTGGCTATGGCTAATCTGTAACTGCGGCCTTGGCCTCCTCCATTGACTGGAATTCCACCCCGGAAGGGAGGACATCTGTCATCTTGCACCTTTTTGGCCTCGACTTGTCGGGTCCGTAATCCGAGGAGACTGTAGAACAACAGCCAGGAAAGGCAACATGGAAAAACAAACATGGAACCACAGGACATGCATCATCACGTGAAGCCGAAAGGCGCCATGGATTACCATGCCCATGAGCGCCACGACTGAGACAAAGACTGTTTTTTACAACCTGTTCATGTGAGATGATTAGGGCATGGAGTCACTGTTTGTGCTCCGAGTCCTCATCATAGACTTGGATGTGAAGTGGGGAAGCAAGACTTGGCTGGTCGTGTGCCGCTCCACAGGTGCGACGTGGTGGTGTGACAGGTGGTGGGTCTTGAGACCTACGTCTGCGGCTGGCAGCCCAGCTGAGTTGAGCCGCCATCTTAGGAAAAAATGGATATAGCATCATGAAAATCAAAGCTAAATGTACAATGTGCCCACTCTCACTGTGTGCAGACGCGTACCCGATTGCTGAGGTCTCTTTACCGACAATGTGAGTGGCCCATAGAGCAGACAAGACAAGAGACGGATTCGCTCATTCCCTGCAAATGACTTAGTCAATAGGAAGGAAATACAGAGACTAACCAGGTCAGCAGGATAGACGCAATGACGCGTACCACACGCTAATAGACAGTGTGGCTACAGATTGCAGCACATGACACGAGGCACTTCCCTTGTATGTTTGAGGCGGTCCACGCAGGTTGGACAGCAATGTCCTTGGACTACACCAAACATCGAACACATGCAAATCAAGGGGTCGACGTCAAGCATGACCTGCGGCAATGACAGGACTGGTCACGACTGCTCTACGCTGCCAGCAAGGCTCTTGCCAGACTAGCACGCGATATCTTGTCAACTCCAGAATGTAAGGTTGTGTTCAGGAAGTGACGAAATACGGACCGCCAGTGGCACATTCGTGGAGCAAGAACCTGACGACACATAATTTTACCCTTTCCTTCCAAAGTGGAAAAGAGGTGAACATTGAATAATATCTTACTCATCGACACGTCATTGGACAATAAATTGGAAGAAAAATCTGACATTTTTCTAACTGCATGACATTCATGAATAATGATATGAGATGAAGACACTATCCGTCGCTCCTTTCAACAGTATGGATGAAATTGAGTTTCACCTTTAAAATTCACAATGCTATATCCACTTCTCCTTAGAATTAACATCATGCCAGATACATCCTACAAACTGTAACATGCGTGGATGTTGTGTACGAAATGTCAGATGTGCTGGATATGGCATACTTATAATACAAGTCTCTCGGTATGGCAGTATTAATATTCAACTCGCGTATAAATCAGGCTTATGTTAACGCTCGCGTGGATATATCATCGATAATACCCAATTTCCAATCCGATCGGATTTTTCTCCAAATCTGATGGATTATGTGCTTTGTTTTTTTGTTGAGGGTAATTTGGGTGAATACATGACAAGATCATACTCCACGCCAAATACAACTTTCTCTCATTTGATTTCATAGCGTACGGTAAACAAACGAAGATAGATGTCTGCTCCAAACCTGTTGTGAGAAACCTCTTCTTCAGTCGGAATGGGTAAAACGGATGTCCAAAACTGTACGACAAGGTAAATGAAGTTAACACTACTTTCTACGGTATCCTATGTGGTGTTGGTGTATTAGCTTTGATCTATCTGAGCATCGGATGGTATCGTGTAGTGAGTGCTTCTCAGCTCTCCTTGATGATGCTCCAACATCTGCATTGTTCATTGTGTGACTCATGATATGCCCCAACCATATGTTCCATCCCAATATGGTTGATATAATTTACTCTGTGGTCGAGACCTTGGCACTTGGTGGTTGAGATGTGGGCTGTTATGTTGTGGCGTGAGTCGTCCCTGTCTGTTTCAACAGCTTATTGTGACCACTCCGCCGTTTCTATGCTCGTGCAAATCACTGATGTGGACCCAGCTGGTGCCGGAGCACTGACGGGTGGTGGCTCCACGCACCCGCAGCTGCCAGACAGCTGCCACGTTGTTTTGGGTGCTTGCTGGGGTGCTCTGCGGTTTTCTGCAGTCGGTAGAATTTTCTCGGTGGACTGGCCCTTGGGCCCAATACGCATGTTTTAAATTTTGTGTCTACTAATCAATTCTGGAACAGTTGTAGTTTCTGGATCAAGAACTTTCATCTCTAGGTTCAGACGGTGTTGCATTTGGATGCCTTTTCACAGAGTTACATCGAAAATATTGGGTTTGGACCAGTTTTAAGATGATCTGACACCGTTGTGTGCTTCATCCACCATGTGCCACGACCGTTATTTATGGTGTGCGCTTGTCAGTTTTCATTTATTTCTGCATTACTACACTATTGCAGCTTATGCGAATTTGCATGTCTCCCTAGCCTAAATCTTGTTGCTTCTTCCACCTACTTGCATGCTAGTGCGCCAGCTGATCGGACTGTTTTCACCGCATCACTGACAGCACGACTAGGAGGCTTCCTAGCAGTTTCTCATGGTATTAGAGTGACAAGGCATCCCTCAATGAGGTGCACTGTAGAGACACAGTAGTGGCAGTGGCTGTGAGAGTCACAAGTAAAACCACAGTCCTGGGAGGACCCACGAAGCCACAGTGATCCGCCATAGCAGATTGCAGGAGCAAAAACAACCTTGCAAGCATTACCACGGCACCACCACGGGGCAGCAAAGGGTTTTCCAACCCTCTCTAGCAGCAGTTGGGGCACGTGATGTTGAGAAGAGGTCCATGAAAGTTCCATGAGGCTTCACTGAGGTCGTACCTACCATCCCCCAATATGTGAGAGAGTGTAGTTACTCCATATGACCACCATTTTTAGCGTGTAAGGACACGTTGGTCAGCTCTCACAAAAAACTATCTATCACATGCCTTATAGCCTCGTTTTGTGCCCTGTAGGCTCCACAAAACGAAATAACGCTCTCGCATCTAGATGTTTTCCAGATTTTGGGCTAAAAAGAAAATGGTGATATCTTTTACTTTTTGCAGGTTTTTTTGCATGAAACTACCGCCATTGCATTCAACATCCTATGGCATATCATTGTTGTAAAATTCATGTTATTTGGGTAACCTTCATGCTGATGTCATCATTGTAGGTGATGACGACAGCACAAATACTTAGCCAAGTTTTTGGCTGAAAACAACATTGTTTTCCAGTGTCCTATGTCCTCGAGAAACACCAATGGTTTGCAACCCCTCCTCACCTGTGGTTTGGTCTCCGACTGATCACGAGCTCGCCATTATGGTTATATCGACTCCCTCTAGCACATTTGTTTTCGTGACAATGTCCGTCCCTTCTGGCACACCTACTCTAGCGTCATTCTCAGTCCGTTCTAGCACCTCTGCTCCCATGTCTATCTTAGTCCCTTTTGGCACACCTACTCGCATGCCACTATTGTTCCCTTCTGGCACACTTGCCTCTGTGCTAGTGCCAGTCCTCTTTGGTACACCTATTTCTGTGTGTATGCCGATTTGCTATGGCACACCTTGTCTCATGCATATGGCAGTCTCCTCAATTACACTTAGTCCTCTGTCTACACACTCTTCCCCGACTGGCGAGCTTGCACCTGTCCATGATCGTCCGGCATCCTCCCCTTCCGTGCGAGCCTACCGTCCCTCTGGCTGTGGACCAGCCGGTTGCTATGCAGCCAAATGTGAGCACCTCAGCTTCGGGCTACTCTCGTGATCCTCGCCATCCTCTTTGACTACTGGCCTCCAAATCTCAACGAACAGTCGATTCGGCACCTAGACGCTCAACTCGTAGTGTTCGGAGTGGTGATCCTGGCACGAAGGTCCTTTGTTGGAGTGTCCAGGTAGACTACACTGAGGTGCACCCAACGTGCCCTGTCTATCATGAGCTGGTCTTTTAATAGTTCTCAGTCGCTTGCGATGCTACAGCCGACCTTGTCGTGGTCAAATAGAGTCCAGAGGCATGTGTCTTAGCCACCCGGAGCTCTCCCTCAACGACACCTGATCTCGGCACGTTGAAGGAGGCACTCTTGGCTCAGGATACAGACTTGTGGCTTGTTACTTGTGAGGAAAAAATGAGAGCCATTTGTGAGCATGGTGTCTATGAGCTTGGTGACCTCCCGCCTTGGCGGAAGGCTGTACATGCCAAGTGAGTCATTCACAAGAAGGTCAATCCTGATGGTGCACTGGCTCACTACAAGGCTTGCTCAATGGCCAAGGGGTTCTCATAGGTTGAGGGTGTAGATTTCACTGACACCTTTGCACCCGTTGGTCGCATTCTGTTCAGAGTTATTGCTCACCACGACTAAGAGCTACACTAGATGCATGTGAACAACACATTCCTCCATGCCACCTTAGAGGAGGATGTACATGGTCGACAACCTGGATTCGAGGCCAGTGACAAGGTGTGGCGCTTGAAACAATAATATGTGCTAGAACTTGGAGATCATCGGTACACTAATACATGGCGGTTACGTACATAGTGACGCCAACATGTCCCTCTTTCTAAGACAGAGAGCTGAGAGATTCACCACCATCCTCGTCTACATGGACGACCTCCTGATTGCATCTCCTTAAATGGAGGTTGTGAAGGAGGCCAAGGCAGTCCTTCACGCTACCTATAGGATGAATAGGGTCTTGTAGCTGTGTTTCTCAGGATGGAGGTCGTACATGATCATCAGCGATAAACATTCTTGCTACTTCAAGAACGTTACGTTTGCGTTCCGGAAGAGTGTTTTGCTGACCTCCTTGGTACAGTTCCCACACCCTCCACCCTCATCAGGCGGTATGCTTTGAAGGTGGATGATCCAGTACAGTTGGGGGAGATGGTGGACGTGACCCTATACTTGTGCCTGGTTTTCTTTTTGATGTACTTGGCCACTACCAAACGACCAGACATTGCCTTCACCGTCAACCTTCTTGTATATTTTTCACTGTGTCCTCTGATGAGAGCCCTTTACAGGAGTGTGCAGGTGGTGCAGTACTTGGTCTCCACTCCATACCTCGGACTCTGCTCGATGTTAGTGTTTTGTGGTAGTGGACAGCTACACAAACAGTGACTGGGCGTGGAGCCCTAATGGGCACAGTCGGATAGGCTATGTGTTAGAGCAGAGTGGCACCACTATTTTGTGGCGCAACGCCAAGTAAGGATATATGGCACATAGCTCATCAGAGGCTAAATATATTACATTATGGGCTGGGGCTGCTGATGCGGTCTGGCTGCACTGTCTGTTTTGTGAGTTGCATCAGTCTATACCTTGCATCGTTCTACACTATGACAACTATATTGCTCTTGCCATTGCACAGAACTCTCATGTGTTTCATGCATTGAAGAAGCACATTGTTGTTGAGCATCACTTTGTGCGTGATTGTGTCGAGCGACAAGTCATCTTTGTCATTTGTGCTGGCACTAACATGTAGTGGGTTGACTTACTGACCTAGGCACTCACGCGTAGAAAGTTCATGACGGCCATTCGTTTTTGTCAGGTTTGCCCCTGGCCTAAGGGTGGCTAAGAGTGAGTGAGAGGGAGAACCTCGGTGATGTGAGGTTCTCCCTCCTCATGCCCAAAGCGGCTCGGCCATTCATTCACGCGAACGGCTTTGGCTGTATATTTGGCTGTTTGAGTTCGGCCGTCTGAAGTCAAACAGCCATAATGTGTTGCTTGCGCATGGATTCGAACGTGGCGATTTGAATTTAGGGGTACAATTACATAGATACCCCTTGTTTCCAACGTCCCATAACACATGACCCTAATGTTGAAGAAAAGCGGAAAATAATTCCTTCGCACCAAGTAGTGTGCATTTAGCCGGCAGTACGGTATTGTTACCACTCGGCCATGTCCATGCTCATGCAAATCCCTGATGCGTACCCAGCTAGCACCGGAGCACTGACGAATGGTGACTCCACCACTCGCAGCTGCCAGACAGGTACCACGACGTCTCGGGTGGTTGCTGTGGTGCTATGCGATTTTTCTGCATTTGTTAGACTTTTCTCGATGGACTGGGTCTTGAGCCCAATTTGCATGTTTTACATTGCATGTCCACTGATTAATGCTGGACCTGTGCATGTGACGAGTCGTAACGTCTGAACCTAGAGATCTCGCATCTCTAGGTTCAGATGGTATTGCATTTGGATGCCTGTGCGCAGAGTTATTGCCAAAACGGTGGTTTTGGATCGGTTTAAAAACAAATTGACACTGCTATGTGAGTCATCCATCGTGCGCCACAACAGATGCTTATGTTTTGTGCTTGTCAGTTGTTATTTCTCTCCGCATTACTACACAATTGGAGCTTGTGAGACTTTGCACGTCTCCCTAGCCTAAATATCGTTGTTTCTTGCACTTGCTGCTTTGACAGTGTGCCAGCTGACTTGATTGTGTCGCCACATCAGCAACAGAAAGGCTATGAATATTCGTAGCAGTTTCTCGTGTTGGTGGTCCGTGCCTATGCTTGGTGAACTCCATGCTGATTGGCTACATATTGCATCTGAAAGGTTGTATTATCATTGTGGTCGAGACTTCGTATACAATGGATTGTACTAGTACTTTAGGAGACCCAGTACCGGTTGATCGAGTCCTTGACACGCTTTTGATAAGTCTTGTGTGGTTTGCACGTGGCCAAGACCCCGGCGTACGGTGAAAATTTCGGACGTCTTGGGAGGCATAACTTGCCTAGCACTAGTTTGCCGTTCGTGGTAGCATGCTACCATGGAGTTGGGAAATGTTTTGGGCACACTCGGTATTTTCTAGACGGTAGAGACGGGACACACGATGCCTTGGGAGACTTGTCTCGTTTTTTTTTTCACGTTACGTGGTGTACGTATTCCCCGTTCATACATTGTGCAGTGGTGAGGATGACGAGGCCATGTGGGCTAGCCGATAGTCCCCAGTGATTAAGGCCATTGTGCGGTTCATTGTGTTTCGTATCTTGTTTCTTAACCAACGCGTTTCAGACTTGGCCAAATCCTGGCGCTGCAATTCTTCAACTAACTATTGAAGCTCGTGTTTCGCATATCATTGGCGTGCATGCCCTCTAACAAGTATAGCATGTTGCAATCATTCTCCTCAGGATCTAAAAAATCGATTTTCTCTCATCAGCATTAGTTATCTCCACCATTGAGATTATTTTTGGGCTAGAAAAAGAAACCAAATGTCCTTGGTTGTTTTTTGTTGCCTCATTCTCCTTACTGATTTTGCTAGAGACATGGACGGACCAGCGACCTTCCTTTGTGGATAAGATCAAGGTAAGTTTTGAGACAATACGAAAGAAATATGTGGGTGGGTTTGAGCCTTCTTTCCCCGACAAGGGTAAAGGCGACTTAAAATAATTGTGGATGGCTCTTGAAAGGCGACAGTAGAAATAATTGTGAAACACACATTTGTTTTTTATGAATAGCTTATAAGTAATACGCACATGACGTATACGAGTACTTGAACTCAGGAAGGGGCCTCTTTTGCCATTACATACATGGCCCATCATGCGTTGATCTCCGAAGTTTTATGACGTTCGACCGAGGGCATCTTGGCCAGCTGCCCGTACCTCCGGTGTTCTGTTCCGCAAGTTTCCAACAACTTTGAACACCTTAGAGAATGGTCAAAAGAAGTCTCGCAAAACATATCGATGTTTCGATGTAGTTCGATCGACTTCTCGATGGTGCCACATTTTGTAAAGACACGCTTCGATATTCTCGAAGCCCCTCGAGTTCTCGGCGGAGCTTCTCCAAGCAGCCACTCCCGACGCGACCTGCCACGTGTCGCTGGGCTCGAGCGACGATGACCCAAAATATGACTCATTATCATTCTGGGCATTCTATATGTGTGCTCGGATCACTCGACACTTGTCATCGAAGTACACTTACTGCTCAATAAAAATAATTTTTGTGTGCCAATACTTTACTAATCGTTTTCAAATAATATCAAATCTGTGATACAACTACGTTTCTCTCAGTGGAAATCTAGAAAGGTTCTTGTATTGAACATTATTGGGTGATCGGAAATTCACCCCTTTCTGGTTTGGTACTGGGATTCCCCCTTCCTCAGATGAGAAAACAATTTAATGTGGTGTTTGGTTCAGCTTTCATATCGCGCTACAATGTGCCGTCAGTCATAGCCCTGAGATTCGGTAGATTCTAGGCTGTGATTGGTGAGCCTTCGCTGACCCACGCGCTCCCGCGCTTTTTCTGCTAGGCCTTGCGCCCGGAACCACCGCCAATTCTTCCCTCGGGCAACACCTTCCCCGGTCGGGGTTCCCGGGGGTGGCTTGCCAAGCTGGCGGCGTTGTGGTTCGGGAAATCGGACGGAGCAGCCGAATGCTCCGCATTCCTGCAACAGTAAGCATCTAGCAACCCAAGCTCATTCTGAGGACGTCTTTGAGTTGCTTCGCTTACAACTACGCTGCTATTGACTGCCTTTTGACCACAAAACGACGCCTGACGAGAACCGAAAACTCAAACTTATTCTAAGACAATACAACGAAGACCACTCCTATATTGAAATCAGGGGACTTTGAGCGAGTGAATGAAAACAATGAAAAGCTAAAATTATTGTCAGATGTTTTCCTGAGAGAAAAAAGAACAGAATTTGAGCAAATCCAACATATATTGACACAAAATTTGCATGCAATGCTTCTATATATATAGAGATAACGATCAACAGAATCTTGTGCAAATTAGGTTCACACGTGAGACGTGTGGATGTAAAAAAAGCAAGCAACACAGTCCACACAGAGTCAACTTTTGCAGTACAAGCCTTTTGCTCCCTCGCAGAGAAACAAATATTAACCTCATAAATAACATGGATTGCATATTCTATTGAGCCATCCCATCAACGATCAACAAATGATCATAATACCCCAAAAGGACTAGATTGAAACAAGTAATAATTCTCTCACATAATTTAACTATTTTTCCCACACAAGAAAAATCCGCTTCCCTTTTCACTCTCTACTGCTGTAGCGGGAGGGCCGGTTCGGCCCTCCCTCCTCGCCGATGCGAGGGGTGGTTGCGCACCACCCCTCGCATCAGCGAGGGCTGGCCGGCGGCCAGCAGTTCGCTGGCCGTCGGCCAGCTCGCTGCCGGCCGGCTGGACGGCCGGCGGCCGGCCAAGTGACCGGCCGGCCACCGGCCGGCCAGCCGCCAGCCGTCGATCGCGGCCTCAGCCGGATCGGCGGCTGAGAGGCCACGAGGGCCTCGAGGGCGAGGCCTCGTGGCCTCGTGCCCTCGTCCCCCCTCGCCCTCCTTGCAAACGTGCAAGAGAGGACGAGGGATAGGGGGAGCGATGGTGAGGACAAAAAGCCTGGCGCGAAATCGCCAGCGTGCCTCGCACGCAACGATTTCGCGCCAGAACGACAAAATGAAACTCGAAGTTCGTTTATGACAAACTTCGACGTAAAACAAACGGAATAACTCGTGCGAACACATGAGTTCGAGGTAAAAACCCCCGGTTTGGGTCCCAAAACAAGGGGTTTGGTTAAAAACGGAAATGGGCCTCCGGAGACTCAAAATATTCGAGTCTCCCTGCTCTGGGTCGTTGATGACGATTGCCCCTCAGTCTCGCGAAGGGGGTAAACCCCTGACGCGGACTAAGAACGCGATTCTGCGAACTCCGACGACGACTTCAGAGCAGGAGCTGGAGACACGGCCCGTTACAGTGGTTCTCAGAGCGAGACGACCCTCGCGACCAAGGGTTCGACGGAAATGGCGGCTACGACATAGATAAAATGCCGCCGGTAGCTGCAAGCAGCAGCAAAAACGCCAAAAGGGACTACGACGTCAACACTTGACGAATTCAAGTGCCATAAAGTGCGTTAGAGAGCTGAAAAAAAACTCTACTTGGTGGAGAGTCTTTCTTCCAGCCTCTCCACACTTCCAGGGGGCTGGGAGGATTATTGTGGGGCGGGTTGGGGAGTTCCCACCTCAAAAACCACAAAATCCTCCTCATCTTCAAGTCTCCTTCAAAACCCCTTCATCAAAAAAAAAATTGGGACAGCGTCTCTCCCCAAGCTTAGGGGCTCTCACGACCTGAGAGCACCCTAAGAAGAAGGAGGGCTCCACCTTGCGGATTTTTGGCGGCTCCTCCAACGACGGCGACTCAAGGAGGACGTCGCCAAGGGGCGCAAGACGCGCAAATAAGACTCAAGAGGAGGCCAAGGAAGACAAGAGGAGGCCAAGGAAGACAAGAAGACAAGAAGACAAGAAGAAAAGTAGTTTCTTTTGTCCTAGACCTTGTACTTCTCTTCATGCTCTTTGTCTTAGTTTTGTGAGCGGTACTCACAATCCTTGCTACTCCCTTGTATTTTGATTTTCTGTTTTCCTAGACCCTAGTTGCTACCAAGTGCCGTGAGTCACNAGGAAAATAGAATTATAAATTAAAATTGCCTCACCGATCGTGAGAGCAACGCCTAAGGAGGCGAATCCTCCTCGTTGTGGGGTGATCCCCACAACAACCTTCACGTGCTAGTCGCACGAGCGACGGGATGGCAAGTGCCGCACCGTCTAAGGCCAACAAGGGCAAGGTGGTGACGTTCTCACCACGCGCCCTTGGCGGACTCCAAGTTTTGGGAACCGCCGCCGCGAGCACGGTTGCCAACCCAAAGGCAACCGTACCGCCTAAGGCAACCGTGTCGCCTAAGGCGACCATGCCGCCTAAACCAACCTCGGCGACACCGAGAAGCGTGCGGAGGCCGCAAAGGTGCTCGACGAGCACGTCGACGCGCATACGGGCGATCCCCATGCGACGGACGACGCAATGGAGGAGGATCTTCCGGAGGAAGACCCCGACGAAGAGCACGACGCCGACGATGGCGAAGGCNGCGAGAACGAGCCGGACGACGACGCCGCAAAGGCAATTCGCGATGGCCGTCGCAGGCTTGCGGAGTTTGCTGCTGAGGCAGCAGGCCGACGGAAGATCACCACCGACGGTGGAGATACGACACCACTCGGAGGAATGGGGGCGGACCCCCCTTCCTACGATGTGGCCGCAATGGGACAGGGCAGCGCCCACTCGAGCGTTGTCGCCGAAGACAGTCTCCTCCGAAAGGTGGGACTCCTTGGAGGCGTGCACGCGAACCGTACCCTCTTGCAGTGGGTAAGGGTGCACGGACAACGCGAAGCCCTGGAGGCTATCGCCGACGCTCTGACAACATCAGAGCTCAAGTTCGCGTTCGCCAACCTGCTGGCCCACGTCGGGGAGAGCATCACGGATCTTGACCGTGATCGCCAGCTGCAGCGTCTGGCCGCCCACGAGGCAAGCCGCCGATGCAACGACCTCGACAAGGCGTTGCAGAGTTTGACCCAGGTGCAGATGCAGTAGCAAGTGCAGCGTGTCGCAGCTGCGGATGCTACTGCCGGTGCCAGCGACGACCTGCCTACCTCGACGACTTCGGGGCCGGTCATGAACACGTCCTTCCTCCATAGTGTGGAGATCTTCCGGAAGGGCGTGAAGTTGACCGACTGGCTGAACCGCATGGAGCACGTGCTACGCGTCCACAAGGCTCCACTCATCCAGTGGGGCGACCTTGCCACGACGCGGCTTGAAGATAAACTCTTCAAGTACGTGGTCAAGGAGTGGATTGCGCAACAGCCGCACCTTGAGTGGCAGCCCATGCCGTGGGAGGCCTTCTGCGCGATCATGCGCAAGAAGTGCACCCAATGTGAGGAGGCGCAGCGCGCCTTCCACAGGATCAAGGACTTTAGGCAGCTGGGCAGCTCGCTCGAATCCTACTTGAGCGAGTTCACCGCACTCGTTGAGGAAGCCGAAAGCTTCACCGAGGGCAATGAGACTCAGATGTTCAAGTACCCAGAGTGCATGCTGTTGGAGTACTTGCGTGATGGTCTCGCCAGCGAGAAGCTGAAGGACAAGACCACCACAACAGCCACTGGCCAAGCTTGGACAAGCTGGAGGGCGTTGCGCGACTACATGAGCGAAGTGTATTCGGCGAACCCGAAGCACTACTCTGATGCACGGCCGAACGCGCGTGCACATCAGGGGCGCGACATGCGCGTGGACGCTGCAGGGGCTGGTGGGTCTGCCGGACAGCGAGGCGGGGCCAAGGGCAAGGAGCCTACAAACCCTCCAGCCAAGAAGGCTGGTGGACACAAGGGTCCCCACAACAAGCGCAACCGCGAGAATGACGAGCTGCAGGCGGCGCGTGAGCGTCGCAACGTATCCTTTCGCGAAGGGCTCTGCCACAACTGCATGCAGCCGGGCCACTTTAGGGCTTAGTGCTCTGAGGCTGCTGGTGGTGGGCAAGAGGCTGCGGCGCTAGCTACAACAGCAGCACCTCGTGGGGATGGCGCAGTAGGAGGCCGCGGACAAGGCCGTGGACAAGGTCGCGGTCGCGGCAATGGGCCCGGCCGTGGTAACGGACAGGGCCGTGGGGCGGGTTTTCCCCACCCCTGAGTGACGTCAGTGGGGACCACTCAGGGGTAAAACTGGATCACGAGTGTGAGTTCATGTTTTCAGACGAGGATGTTAAACAATTTGAGTTTTTGACGAGTTCAAATTTCTCTGTTGTTTTCTCCCCTCTCATTGAACCTCATTCTGCACTTGCTGATCGACATTGCCCACTAAATCTTGCATCACCAGAGGAGATGCATGACCGAACCTGCTTAGTGGTGGCGACACCAACCACTGTGCAAGAGTTGTGTAACACAGTGATTGAGGCAAACGCCCTCAAAGCGAGGAGTTCAATCACTTTCGCTGTACCTTTAGTCGACGATTTCGACCCAGTAAAATTTAANAGGCTTTAATGTGCTTTGAATCAAAGCGTCTGATCCTCCGAAAAGGACAACGCCGCTTTACGTTGATTCCGAGTACGAAATTATCACCGACCCGACTCAAAGTCCATGCGAGCTTGTCTGCAATGCAGGTCAAGAGATGTATTCGACAAGGTTGTCGATACTTCTTGGCTCAGCTGCAGAAAGTGGAGGACGACGTGACGGAAGACACGCCACAAGAGATGAGATCTCTATTGGCGGAGTTCTCGGATGTATTCCAAGACCCACCGGCTGGGCTTCCACGAGAAAGACACATGGGCCACACGATTCCGCTGCAACCGGAGGCGACTCCTCCATTCAGACCCATGTATCGCCTTAGTCCAGTAGAAAGGCGAGAGGCCGAACGCCAAATCAAAGAGTACCTTGCAAAAGGATGGATCGAGCCAAGTAGCTCGCCGTACGGTGCGCCGATCCTTTTTGTGAACAAAAAGGATGGTGGTTTACGCATGTGCGTAGATTACCGGGCGTTGAACAAGCTGACGGTGAAAAATCAATTCCCCTTACCGCGGATTGAGGACCTTTTTGACCAACTCCAAGGCGCAAAAGTATTTTCGTCCTTGGATTTGTCTTAAGGGTACCATCAAATCCGCATCACGGAAGATGATGTGCCCAAAACCGCGTTTCGAACCCACATGGGACACTATCAGTTCCGAGTGTTATGCTTCGGGCTTACAAATGCCCCGGCAACCTTCCAAGGAGAAATGAACCGAACGTTCGCCAAGTAACTCGGACAGTTTGTCTTGGTTTACCTGGATGACATCCTGGTTTTCTCTAAATCAATGGAAGAGCACATAGAACATCTGCGCAAAGTTCTCGCGATCCTTCGGGAACAGAAGTTCTATGCGAAAGTGAGCAAGTGCAAGTTTGCACAAGATGAGCTCGAATACCTTGGACACATCGTCGGCAAGGACGGTATCCGCGTCGACCCACGAAAAGTCCAAGACGTTGTGGACTGGCCACGCCCCGAAAATGTTGGGCAGATTCGGTCTTTCCTCGGCCTTGCAAACTACTTTCGACGGTTTATGCAAGGGTATTTGACCCTGGTAGCACCGCTAACCAGGCTCACGCGAAAAGACGTGCGTTGGGAATGGACATCTGATTGCGAGAACGCTTTTCTCAAAGTCAAAGAGCTTCTCTCCACGGCGCTCGTCCTAGCTCTTCCGGATCCATCGCAACCGTGGGAGGTTGGATGTGATGCGTCGGTAGTTGGACTCGGAGCCGTCCTCATGCAGAACGGTCACCCAGTCGCGTATGAGAGCCGGAAGCTCATACCCGCGGAAACGCGGTACACGACTGGGGATCAAGAGCTCCTTGCGGTAGTACACGCTTTCAAGATGTGGCGTTGCTACCTTGAGGGTGCTGAAGGGGGTGTGACGGTCGTGACCGACCATAATCCATTGGTGTTTTTCCAAACGCAACCGAACCTGTCAAGACGACAGGCGCGTTGGAGCGAATACCTGAGTCGATCTCGTTCACATGGGAATATCGGCCAGGACGCATCAATGTGGCCGATCCACTAAGCCGACAGCCTGTGGAAATAAAAGCAACCACCGAGATTAGTGGGTGTTTTATGGCCATTCCAACAGCAACCGTACCACCACCGGATCCCCCTGCACCTCTGCGTCAACCACCACGAGAGATTATCCATTACAACGGGTTTGTAAACAGGATCCGGATGGGATACTGTGTGGATTCTTGGTTTCAAGACTCTCGAAATCTAGACAAGTATGGGTTGGTGGAGGCTGCAGGAATCTTCTGGCACGGAGAACAAGTTGTTGTGCCAAACTCGGGAGACCTTCGAGCAAAGGTTATCTCCCAGTTCCACGACCCGTCGGTCGCAGGTCACGTGGGACCCCGAAAGACCGGAAAGGCACTCTCGGACCACTATTGGTGGCCAGGGTGGAGTGTCGATGTCCGTAAGTATTGCATGACATGCGACCCATATCTTCGGAATAAGGTTAGTAAGAAGAAGCCTGCTGGACTCTTACAGCAGCTTCCCATTCCTGGGACTCCATGGGAGTGCGTCAGCATGGACTTCATTACTGGTCTTCCGGACACGGCCCGTGGCCTCGATGCAATACTAGTGGTTGTGGATCTTTTGACGAAGATGACACATTTCATTCCTACAACCACTGACGTCAACGCAGAGGAGACCGCTCGTCTCTTCTTTGAGGGTGTCGTAAAGTACCACGGCTTGCCGTTGCGCATTATATCCGATCGAGATCGAAAATTTGCTAGTAAGTTATGGCAAAAGATGCACGAGTACTTCGGTAGTGAGTCGCAAATGTCGACATCGTTTCACCCTCAAACGGATGGACAAATAGAGCGCATGAATCGCACTCTGGAGCAGATGCTTTGCATGTACGTGAACCCTGCCATGCATGATTGGGATGAATTCCTAGCACCGGCAGAGTTTGCGGTGAACAACTCGGTGAACGAGTCCACACAGTTCACACCGTTCGTGTTGAACAGTGGTCGGCATCAAGTGGTACCCTCTTCATTGGTGAAGAGTGGGAGTACAGGAGGGCAGGTCCCTTCTGCTCAAGCTTTTGCTGAGCGCATTGACTCCTTGTTGCAGGAGGTGAAGGGTCACCTTCAAGCAGCTTGGCAGCGACAAAAGGCATATGCCGACAAAGGTCGCCGGGAGGTGTCGTTTGACATCGGTGACAAAGTGCTGCTTAGCACTAAAAACCTTCGGTTGAAGTCGCCAGGGGCAAGAAAACTTCTACCGAAGTGGATTGGGTCGTTTCCCATTGTAGCACGCATCGGGCCAGTGGCATATCGATTGCTACTTCCGCCGAGTATGAAGATACATGACNGGCTTGGTGGAGGCCGCAGGAATCTTCTGGCACGGAGAACAAGTTGTTGTGCCAAACTCGGGAGACCTTCGAGCAAAGGTTATCTCCCAGTTCCACGACCCGCCGGTCGCAGGTCACGTGGGACCCCGAAAGACCGGACAGGCACTCTCGGACCACTATTGGTGGCCAGGGTGGAGTGTCGATGTCCGTAAGTATTGCATGACATGCGACCCATGTCTTCGGAATAAGGCTAGTAACAAGAAGCCTGCTGGACTCCTACAGCAGCTTCCCATTCCTGGGACTCCATGGGAGTGCGTCAGCATGGACTTCATTACTGGTCTTCCGGACACGGCCCGTGGCCACGATGCAATACTGGTGGTTGTGGATCTTTTGACGAAGATGACACATTTCATTCCTACAACCACTGACGTCAACGCAGAGGAGACCGCTCGTCTCTTCTTTGAGGGTGTCGTAAAGTACCACGGCTTGCCGTTGCGCATTATATCCGATCGAGATCGAAAATTTGCTAGTAAGTTATGGCAAAAGATGCACGAGTACTTCGGTAGTGAGTCGCAAATGTCGACATCGTTTCACCCTCAAACGGATGGACAAATAGAGCGCATGAATCGCACTCTGGAGCAGATGCTTTGCATGTACGTGAACCCTGCCATGCATGATTGGGATGAATTCCTAGCACCGGCAGAGTTTGCGGTGAACAACTCGGTGAACGAGTCCACACAGTTCACACCGTTCGTGTTGAACAGTGGTCGGCATCAAGTGGTACCCTCTTCATTGGTGAAGAGTGGGAGTACAGGAGGGCAGGTCCCTTCTGCTCAAGCTTTTGCTGAGCGCATTGACTCCTTGTTGCAGGAGGTGAAGGGTCACCTTCAAGCAGCTTGGCAGCGACAAAAGGCATATGCCGACAAAGGTCGCCGGGAGGTGTCGTTTGACATCGGTGACAAAGTGCTGCTTAGCACTAAAAACCTTCGGTTGAAGTCGCCAGGGGCAAGAAAACTTCTACCGAAGTGGATTGGGTCGTTTCCCATTGTAGCACGCATCGGGCCAGTGGCATATCGATTGCTACTTCCGCCGAGTATGAAGATACATGACGTGTTTCATGTGAGCTTACTGGCTCCATACACGGCAGAAGGAACCGTTCAGCCACCGCTAGCAGTCCTGGCTGCCGACGGCCAATACGAGGTCCTTCGCCTACTCCAGCACGAAGAGCGTACTCTTCGGTCGTGCGTTGTCAGGGAGTACAACATCCATTGGGCCGGTTGTGGACCTGAACATAATTCATGGGAGCCCGAATCTCGGTTGCCCACAGGGGTGGTCAACGAGTACTGGAGCGAGCTTGCAGTTCGCACAGATCGACGCGTGGCAGGAGGTACCACCTGAACACGGAAAAGTGAACAACATTCCCACAAGGCAGCATTCATGGACAACGACCATAGGAGGTTGGGGACGCCCAACATGGTTGTCGCGCGGACGCTCCAGCCTAAAGGGGGGAGGCCGCTAGCCGTGCTGACCTACAAGCTGCAGCTTAGGTCTACGTACCATGCACGTGTTCATGTTTAGCTGGTGATTGAAATTATTAATTTTCTTTCACAATGTTGATGACTCACTGACTGACAATCCTACTTGTTGTTCATGAACCGGGACGGTTCATAATAAGTGGGGAGGAATGTAGCGGGAGGGCCGGTTCGACCCTCCCTCCTCGCCGATGCGAGGGGTGGTTGCGCACCACCCCTCGCATCAGCGAGGGCTGGCCGGCGGCCAGGAGTTCGCTGGCCGTCGGCCAGCTCGCTGCCGGCCGGCTCGACGGCCGGCGGCCGGCCAAGTGATCGGCCGGCCACCGGCCGGCCAGCCGCCAGCCGCCGATCGTGGCCTCAGCCGGATCGGCGGCTGAGAGGCCACGAGGGCCTCGAGGGCGAGGCCTCGTGGCCTTGTGCCCTCATCCCCCCTCGCCCTCCTTGCAAACGTGCAAGAGAGGACGAGGGATAGGGGGAGCGATGGTGAGGACAAAAAGCCTGGCGCGAAATCGCCAGCGTGCCTCGCACGCGACGATTTCGCGCCAGAACGACAAAATGAAACTCGAAGTTCGTTTATGACGAACTTTGACGTAAAACAAACGGAATAACTCGTGCGAACACACGAGNCGCGGCCTCAGCCGGATCGGCGGCTGAGAGGCCACGAGGGCCTCGAGGGCGAGGCCTCGTGGCCTTGTGCCCTCATCCCCCCTCGCCCTCCTTGCAAACGTGCAAGAGAGGACGAGGGATAGGGGGAGCGATGGTGAGGACAAAAAGCCTGGCGCGAAATCGCCAGCGTGCCTCGCACGCGACGATTTCGCGCCAGAACGACAAAATGAAACTCGAAGTTCGTTTATGACGAACTTTGACGTAAAACAAACGGAATAACTTGTGCGAACACACGAGTTCGAGGTAAAAACCCACGGTTTGGGTCCCAAAACCAGGGGTTTGGTTAAAAACGGAAATGGGCCTCCGGAGACTCAAAATATTCGAGTCTCCCTGCTCTGGGTCGTTGATGACGATTGCCCCTCAGTCTCGCGAAGAGGGTAAACCCTTGACGCGGACTGAGAACGCGATTCTGCGAACTCCGACGATGACTTCAGAGCAGGAGCTGGAGACATGGCCCGTTACAACTGCAAACATTGTATGAAAGTAATGAAAAACATACATGTCATTTTTGAATGGGCATAATCACCCTTCTACCCAATCTGTGAGGGGGTTGTTGACGCCCTACCCAAAGAACAAATTATATTGATGCCCTACCCGGTGACTTACGAAAGAAAATTGCCCTGTCCACTCGATTCACCATTCTCGATCAGCGGCATGTGCCGCAAATTGAGCGCAGGAAAAGGGGGCCCGTCGACCCCTCTCGCGACTCTCGTACCCATGCGAGAATCACGATCGAGCGATGAGCTCTTTGTTTTTTGTTTTCTACACGCAAACCCCCTAACTTGGTTGAGGTTTTTGCATGCTGACGTGGGCAGAGCGTGCGCAAAACATAAAACCATACATTAAGCTATAAGGTTTGCGTGTTGAAAAAAAAGGCTCATTGCTTGATTGCGATCGAGTGAAAATGCCCGTTTCTTAGATCAAGTAAAAACACTCGTTTTTTTCTTCTTTCTTAATGGCAAACACCAAAGGTTCAACATGCAAACCTGAGTCAAACCCTACCATGAAATACCGTACTGTTAGCCATAGTCATTCATTTTTCTGTTTCAAATTGAGTGACGCCCATATTCATCCAAAATGGACCCATTTTGAATTAATTCAGGGATCGTCCAACCACCTTGATTTGGATGTGTCGAACTTTCATCTTCACCCACTTATTTTGCTAAACGGAATACGAGGACACAGAACGGATCTCTGAACCTTGCCGTCCTGTACTTCCAAAGCCCAACGGTTGTGGAAGCTCCCTTATGGTTTGTCCCTCCATTCACTCTGGCCATTAACATGGTCTGCTAGCCTCGTCCCTTGTGTGCACATGTCAAATATTTCAGAAGGCGAGCTCACGTTGAGAGGTTTGTTTTTTCTTCACTACAAAGGCTAGAGGACAATTCAGAATTAGCTTGGAATTTCAGAGGGGATTCACCTTAACCCGGTATAAAATTTAAATGAACTCATAGGTGAATTGAAATAATTAGTTCGAGCAAATATGGGTGACAAAACTGTACATTCAAGATTTAAGGGTTTTAGTTTTACGCGGGTTCAGCTGGGCCTCGCGGTAGCGGGGCCCAATAGGTTCCCTTTCAACGCATGGGGAGTCTTGGAACTCCCATGCAAACCATACACAACCCCCCACAAACACTCACAAACCCCTTGAATGAGGGGTTAGTGAATCTTCAAATAAATCGACGACATCAACATGTCGACGTTGCATCGCATAAAAAGTCAACGTGCTGTGCTTTCTCATTGTTCGCAAATAAAGTGTGAATGTTATCATGCCAGTGGGTAAGAGAGTGTAATTCTTGTAAATGTCACATAAGATGTTAACATTTTTTTGATCGTTGGGTATGGCACACATACTATCCAATTTCTTGGAAATCCCTACATGTACCCCTTAAGAATTCTAACTATGTTTTTAGTTACCATATTCTAACCATGTTCAAGAGCCAAATGTATAAACGTGGATAAATTCTATCTAGACAATCTATAGAAGAATTTGGAAATGAAAGTGGAAAGTGTCCAAATCCTTTACCATCATACTTCATAAGAAAAGATTCTTAAATATGCATACATTCCTTCCTCATGTCACATATATTCCGTTTGAATATGAAATAATTTAAAAAAAATTCAAAGGATATTTTCTATGAACTATATTTCATCATAATAATCCAAAAAATCTGGATATGAAAAGCCAGTTTTTATCCACGCATTTCATGATCACTATAAAATGGAAAACCATGAACTATCTGTAATAGGCACCTTCCATGTGAAGCTCATTTCCATCATTGGATGGAAATTTTGTAATTTTGTGAAAATTTCAAAACCTAATGTCTTCATCCAAAGAAGGACCCAAGTAGCAAAGTCAAACAGGTTGAAGGCACAACTAAAAAGTAACTAAAGCACAAAAAATAACTTTCCAAATACATTATTTAAAACATTTACATAATAAAATATCATTCAATTATTTGAATAAAGATAGAAATATATTTTTATCTTTTTAATATTAACATATATCACTCATGTTACAAAAGATGAAAGATACCAACACTACACTACACTACAAGCGTATTGGTCTGCTGTTAGGTACGTTTGGACGACTCGACTGCAATGAAATTATCTGTCCGCAGACGGCAGCGCGAAACGGGCAGTCTCATTCCGTGTGTCGCGATTCTTCGATAAAAACAGGACCCCATGATCCAGCGAGTGGATGGCGGCGGTGTCCCAGCAGTGCAGAGCGGATATTCAGACGAAACGAGACGGAAGCTGCTCGCTCTCCTGGCTCGGGGAGGTTCGCGGGAGCGTGTTTCAGCGAAGCCAAGGGTTACTGGTTTGCCATGGCCGCTCTCTCGCAATCAGCCTCCCTAGTGCGCCCAGCTTCTGGACTGGCGCTTCCGAGACTTGCGTCGGCAGTCGGATGCCGTCGTCTATTCATTAAAAAGGTAAGTTCATCCCTATTCTTCATGTGCCGTCCCTGATGAAGGTTTGACGGCGACTGCGAATGCTCGTGTTGGGTACTCCTTCGATCGTCCCTCCGTTCTAGGATCTCATTTTGCGCTGGACCCCAGCCGCTTCATACTCTCCAGCTTTGCGTGGTTATCGCGTTGCGGGACGCAATGGCGACGTACACGCCCAAGACCATCCTCATCACTGGTGCCGCCGGTTTCATCGCGTCCCATGTGGCGAACCGGATTGTGCGCTTGTACCCTCAGTACAAGGTGGTGGTTCTCGATAAGCTGGACTACTGCTCGAACCTGCGAAACCTAGACGACTCTCGCAGCTCGCCGAACTTCAAATTTGTCAAAGGCGACATCGCAAGTGCGGACCTCGTGAACTACTTGCTGCTCACGGAAGGCATCGACACCATCATGCACTTCGCCGCACAGACACACGTGGACAACTCTTTTGGAAACTCCTTTGAGTTCACGAAGAACAACATTTACGGCACGCACGTCTTGCTGGAGGCATGCAAGGTTGCTGGCACCATCCGGCGATTCATTCACGTCAGCACAGACGAGGTGTACGGCGAGACGGAGGCGCATGCCATCGTCGGCAACCACGAGGCTTCCCAACTTCTCCCCACCAACCCCTACTCTGCGACCAAAGCCGGCGCTGAGATGCTAGTGATGGCCTACGGCAGGTCGTACCACCTCCCTTTCATCACCACGCGCGGTAACAACGTCTACGGCCCTAAGCAGTTCCCAGAGAAGCTGATTCCCAAGTTCATGCTTCTTGCCATGGACGGCAAGGATCTGCCGATCCACGGTGATGGCTCAAACGTGCGCAGCTACCTGTATTGCGAGGACGTAGCGGAGGCGTTCGACACGATCCTACATAAGGTAAGGCTCAAAACAGCTGGATGTCAGCACAGACATATTGTGAGGAAGAAAAACGCCAGCATGGTCGTAACCGCCTCCATCCAGTGTGAGATCTTGCTTTCTGCTGCCACCTGAGACAAAAGAGTTCCGTTCTGAAAAGAATGCAATCAACATGAACTTCCGCTTTCGATCCCCTTCAGATATCACAGAAAAGACCCAACCAGACATACGTAGGCATTGATGAGCGTTTCGTCTCCTGTCTCTTTCCCGCTGCGTAATGAGTGTACCTACGCGGTGGTTTTTCAAACGCTCTGCGTAATCATTACTCTAGCGACTTTCCGGAACTGTCTTCTTCTGGCCAGAGTTCCGTATGACCCTTGACATTTGGTTACGTGTGGAAGGCGCCTCCTTCCAGTACTGGGTGTATAGCCAAGGGACCCTGATAACAGTGATGGGGCTACCGTCGTCTGAATTCAGGCATTCCATGGTGAAAGCTTGAGTAACATAAATCTTACTCCAGAACCCCTGGTCACTCTCCAACGTCGCGGGCTGGTCTGGAGTCTTGAGTGTTCTGACGAGAGTATCCAGTATGAGATGTTCTGGAGCACTGCTGTCCCTTCACGAGTGACATCGCTGAGTGTTTCAAGGTATATTTGTAACTATGCAGGGAGAGGTGGGGCACGTATACAACATTGGCACGAAGAAGGAGCGGACTGTGCTGGACGTCGCCAAGGACATTTGCAAGCTTACGGGTCAAGACGCTGACAAGTTGATCCAGTTTGTGGAGGACAGACCGTTCAACGACCAGCGCTACTTCCTCGATGACAAGAAGCTGAAGGCTCTTGGTTGGGAGGAGCGCACGCCCTGGCAGGAGGGTCTGCAGAAGACCCTAAATTGGTATCGGGAGAACCGCATGTACTGGGGTGATGTCTCTGGCGTTCTCATCCCTCATCCACGGATAACCAACGCAGCGTTCGCCATCGGCAAGACAAGCGCAGCTCATGGAGCTCTTGACGGGCCAGCTGAAGCCGCAGTGGCACCTGCAGATGTACTAGCGGCGAACGGGGTTGAAGAGAAAGCCGACAAGAAGCTGAAGTTTCTTATCTATGGTCGGACGGGCTGGATTGGTGGTTTGCTGGGCCAGCTGTGCACGGATCAGGGCATTGCCTATGAGTATGGCGATGCTAGGCTTGAGGACAGGCGGGCAGTAGAGGCAGACATCCTGAGGGTGAAGCCTTCGCACATTTTCAACGCAGCAGGAGTGACGGGTCGGCCCAACGTGGACTGGTGTGAGTCGCACCGCGTGGAGACCATTCGTGCGAATGTGATTGGTGTCCTCAACCTCGCTGATGTTGCCAGGTGAGTGGATCCGCAACACAATGTCAACCATGCTTATCCTTGTTCTTAGCTGCCTTTCTCTTGTGCAATGGCATCCAGATGGTATATTGCTTCCAGACGCATTCTGCCTCTGGACCAGTTTGCAGTTGGTTTTGGTCTCCTCGAATCACAGCAGACCACAGCTTATCCGGGTTGGATTAAGGTGCCTGCGCACTGGATTAAAGGGCCTGTAGTCTATTTCTTGACTTGGAAAGACATTTTTAGGGCGTCGTGACTTGTTGCGCTTGCAGGAGCCACAAACTGAACGTGATCAACTACGCCACTGGCTGCATTTTTGAGTACGATGACAAGCATCCACTCGGCAGCGGGATTGGTTTCACGGAGGAGGAGAAGGCAAATTTCTTCGGATCTTACTACTCTCGGACCAAGGGCATGGTAAGCTGCTGCAAATTCCGCTCCATTTAGGGGTGTGAGCACTAGGCAAAACTTCTGTGGCTTTGCACTGCAAATGGAGAACTTCCAGTGTGAGGAATGAATCCTCTGGGCAGCAAACAGGAACGGGGTTGCAAAGGGATGGATGGAAGAACATAAATGCAACAGGCAGTGGAATATTCGACTCTTGCTCTTTTGAGTGGACACCAGAAAGAAAAGGCAATCGTAAAATCGAATCTTCAATTATCATTGTTGTCCCTAGCTGGATTTTGCTCCTCCACCTCTGTGTTTGTTGCCACTCCCATCCCCACCCTCGCAACCGCCCGCCCACTCACCCCCTACAACCCCTTACACCAGTGTTGCTGAGGTAGGCACACACAGCTTTCCCAGTTGTTTTTGGTCACCTCATGCAGGTGGAAGAAATGCTCAGGGACTTTGACAACGTGGCAGTCTTGCGCGTTCGCATGCCCATCAGCTCAGATTTGAACAACCCCAGGAATTTCATCACTAAGATCGCAAGATACCAGAAGGTATGTCTGAATTTGTGTTGCATACAGGTTTTCTGCTCACAGGTACATCCTTTGCTCTGCCTGAGCTTTTGCACTTTCAAACCCAGCATCCTCTTGGCCAGACTCGACTAGCCGTGTGACTGTCTGCTCGCTCCTGGGTCTCTTATTCCTGTATTGGAGTCGGCCTGTTTTTTCTTCGGATATGAAGATTTTTCAAAAGCACACCCTCAGTTTTCCCCCTGGAATGAAAGCTGACCCTTAGACCCTCTAAGTGTCCCCACCTTCTCTTGCGTTTTTTTTTTTTTTTTTTTTTTTTTTTTTTTTTTTTTTATTAATATATATATATTTTTTTATTTTTATTTTTTTT
>SZWC01000171.1:134261-188434 GCA_023375785.1 Penium margaritaceum | reverse complement strand
CAGCAGACTCAGCGCCAACGGCAGACAGTGACCTCCGTCCTTGGCCCCACTCTGGGTGCCGGCCGTAGGCAGAAGGACTTTGAGACGCCGCCACCGCCGCTTCAGGCCGGCGAGCAGTTCCGGAGCTGGGAGCTCAGCTTCCGGATCTGGGCGCAGGGTGAGGGCCTGTGGGCATACTACACCCTCCCTTACGACTCCACCCAGGCCGACCAGTTGTATGACGCTGGTTGCGCCGTCCGTGCCCTTGTCCCAGTCGCCCCTCCCGCTTCCCGCCTGGCCTTAGAGCCTTTCCTCGGCGACGTCACGGCTGGCGACATCCCAGACCCTGCAGCCGCCTTGCACGTCCTGACCAGGCCCCATCGCCTGTCCAGCGACGCTGAGATCAGCCGTCTGCTCCGGGAGTTCAACTCCCTGCACATGGGGGAGACCGAGACGGTCACTGCCTACTGGCAGCGGGCGGAGGACATCCTCCGTCGTCTCGGCACATCTGCTCCGCCCCCTCTGTCCGCGCTCCTCACCATCAAGCGCGGTGCCACTAGCGACTACGCAGACGTCTTCGTACACTACCCCCAGGACGTCCTCTCCACCATGCGACCCAGGGCACCCTCATGCCCTGGGCATACGAGCTCTTCCTCCGCATTGAGGAAGCTCGTCAAGAGTCCCAGCTCCATCGTACGGAGGCGCGTGAATCCCCTGCCGTCGCCTCCCCTGCTGTCGCCTCCCCTGCCGCTGCCTCCGTGGCCGTCGCCTCCCCCGCCGCAGCTGCCTCATCGTCGTCGGGGAAGAAGAAGAAGAACCGGAACAAGAAAGGCAAGGGTCAGCCGCAGCAGTAGCAGCAGCAGTCGTCTACCGGGTCCAGCGGTGGTGGCTCGGTCTGCCACAACTGTGGTCAGCCCGGGCACGGGTGGTACACGTGCCCTCTCCCGACGGACGAAGCGCGCGTCATCGGTACCATGCGGCGCCAGCGAGAGCGCCACCTCGCCTTTGCCGCCGTCGCCGCTGCTGGCCCGTCCACTTTGACCTCGTCCAGCGGCTCTGCCACTCCGACAGCTCCGCCTGTCCCGCAGACACCAGCGCCGCAGCAGTACTACCCCCAGCCGTCGGCGCCCTCGCTCCCTTCACCGGCGCAGCCCTCCTACTACCCCGGCTCCGGCGCCGTCACTCTGCACTCCGTCTACACTCCCGGGCCCTCCTCCCGTGAGCGTCAGCTGGAGCAGTTCATCGCTCTCCAGCTCGGCCTGCCTCGCCCTCATCCCGAGGGAAGTGCGAGTTGCGTCACCTCCTGCTCTCCTGCCCAGCCCTGCATGACTGAGACTGAGCTGCGGTCGTGTCCCATTTCCCCGTCTGTCTCATCGTCGCCCGCGGCCTCCTCCGCCCCTCTCCTTGATGATGTTGCTTGGCTTGACGATTGGCAGTCCCATTTCGCACCGCCATCCACCGCATCCGCGTCTCTCGCCTGTTGCCATGTGACCGTTAGCGACCTAGCGACCCCGGTCCAGGACCCTGCTGAGACCTGGATCATCGACTCCGGGGCCACGCATCACATGACGACCTCTCGTGAGGCCTTCAGTATGCTCGGTCCTGTCGGCGATGTCTCCGGTGTCCGGACGGGCTCCGGACAGGTGTTACCTGTCCGTGGTGTTGGCGTCGTTCGTTTTCGTGGTCCTGCCGGTGACGTCTTTCTGACCGATGTCCTCTTCGTCCCTGGTCTCGAGCTCAGCCTCCTGTCCGTTACTGCCCTTGACCGCATGAGCATGGATGTTGTGCACTCGCGTGGTGTTGACACTGTGTCGTTGCGTCCGTCTGGTCTTGTCGTCCTGCACGCCACCGCCAGTGGCAACCTGTGGCATGTTCCTCGTCTCTCCTCTTCTTCTCCTGTCTCCTCCTCGTCGGCCGCCACATGCCATGTGCTCGTCACCAGCACGCTTTCTCCTCAGCACACCCGCCTTTTGCACCGCCGCCTCTGCCACGTTCACTCTGCTGCTGTGGACAGCATGCTTCGCACCCAGCCTGCCTCGGGCCTTGACCCGGAGACTTTCCCTCTCCCGTGCCCCACTGAGTGCATTGACTGCGCTCAGGGGAAGATGCACCGGTCCACGTACCCCTTGTCTGCCTCCCGTGCATCCGCCCCTCTCGACCTTGTCCATTCGGATGTCATGGGCCCTCTCCCCACCGAGTCGGTCGGCGAGCATGGCCGTTATGTCCTCACCCTCACGGACGACTACTCTCGCTATCGCTGGGTCTTCTGTCTTAGGCAGAAGAGCGATGTCGCCCGGGCCATCCAAGACTGGCTTGTCCTCGCAGAGCGCGCGTGTGGCCGCTCCCTTCGCCGCTTTCGCTCCGATCGCGGTGGCGTGTACATGGGTGAGGCCACGACTTTCCTCGCCTCCCGCGGGATCCACCACGAGACTTCGGCGCCCTACACACCCTCCCAGAACGGTGTCTCCGAGCTGTGGAACCGGACCATGGCCGACGCCGTCCGCACCATGCGTATCGAGTCCGGTCTCTCCGAGGGCTTCTACTTTGAAGCCATGGCCTACATGACCTGGGTCTGGAACCGGATTCCCCACGGTCCCCTTCCCCGTCAGTCCACGCCGTACCAGCATTGGTGCAGTCAGCGCGCTGACCTCCGCCCCGCTCGCGTCTGGGGTTGTGTCGCCATTGTCTGGCTGCCCGCCCCACAGCAAGGCGGCAAGCTCGCCCCCCGCGGCCGTCCCTGCACCTTCCTCGGTGTCTCTCGTCAGTCCAAGGCCTGGCGCTTCTGGGACCCCTCCCGGCATTGCATCGTCGAGTCCCGAGATGCCCTCTTCTTCGAGGACCTGTTTCCTCGCGATCTCATTCGCTCCGGCTCGTCTGTGTCTATCCCGTCGCGTGGGGGAGTGGTGAGTCCGTCCTCCGTCCTACGGCATCCGGGTGACACGTTTTTCGGTCCCTCCGGGCCGGCTGCCCCAGTCGCGTCCGCTGGTCCCTCCGGGCCGGCTGCCCCAGTCGCGTCCGCTGGTCCCTCCGGGCCAGTGTCCCCAGTCGCGTCCGCTGGTCCCTCCGGGCCAGCTGCCCCAGTCGCGTCCGCTGGTCCCTCCGGGCCAGCTGCCCCAGTCGCGTCCGCTGGTCCCTCCGGGCCGGCTGCCCCAGTCGCGTCCGCTGGTCCCTCCGGGCCAGCTGCCCCAGTCGCGTCCGCTGGTCCCTCCGGGCCGGCTGCCCCAGTCGCGTCCGCTGGTCCCTCCGGGCCAGCGTCCTCAGTCGCGTCCGCTGGTCCCTCCGGGCCAGCGTCCCCATTCGCGTCTGCTGGTCCCTCCGGGCCAGCGTCCCCAGTCGTGTCCGCTGGTCCCTCTGGGCCAGCGGCCCCCGTCGTGTCCGCTGATCTTTCCAGGCCGATAGCCCCAGTCGCCTCCACTGGCCCATCAAACTCAGCGCCGTCGCACGCCTTGCCACGCTACACACGTGGCCCCGGCGGCAGACTCCGACCCAGGCCGTCGGTGAGCGTGCAGACCGTCGCACCGCGCTCGATAGCGTCTCGACCCCCCGTGGCTCCCCGTGCCTCCTCCACTCCCACGATCGTGAGCGGGGACCCTGGCACCAAGGCCCTGGGCCTGACCACATCGGCTATCATCGCAGATCTTCACCCGGGCTCCGCATTAGGCTACGCCATGCTCCATCACGAGCATCGGCACGCTGTCGTGGCTGCCCTGGCGCGCATCCCACCTGGGGCGCGAGAGGCACACGCTCTCTCTGTCCGCTCCACAGCACGCCCGGAGGACCTAGCCACCTTGCGCGAGGCACGAGCCTCTCCTGAGGCCGCACACTGGGACGCGGCCTGCGCCGATGAGCTCGCTGCTATCCGACAGCACCACGTGTACGACCTCGTCGACCTTCCTCCAGGTCGGAAGGCCATCGGCGCCAAGTGGGTCTTTTGGCGCAAGTGGAAACCCGACGGGTCCTTGGACAAGTACAAGGCGCACCTCACTGCAAAGGGGTTTGCCCAGGTCCCTGGGGTCGACTATGACCAGATCTTCGCCCCAGTTGGCCGGTTCTCCACCAGCCAGGCGCTCTTCAGCCTGGTCGCCCAGCATGGGTGGGAGCTACATCAGATGGATGTGAGCAACACCTTTCTCCATGGTTCACTGGAGGGTGAGGAGCTTTACATGGTGCAGCCACCAGGCTTCGACGATGGCACCGGGAGAGTGTGGCGACTGTGTAAGGCCCTCTATGGCCTGAAACAGTCGCCTCAGTGCTGGAACCAGGAGATCAGCAGCACGCTCCTTTGTGGTGGGCTCCAGCGTAGCACCGCGGACCCTGCACTGTTTGTCAGTCCGCGAGGCCAGACCTTCGCTGCTGTTCTGGTGCACGTCGACGACCTCCTCATTGCGTCGCCAGACACGGCCGCCATCCAGCGCGTCAAGGACCTGCTGCACGCCACCTACCAGATGAAGGATCTCGGGTCTGCCCGAGTCTTCCTGGGCATGGAGCTAGAGCATGATCGCTCCCAGGGCATCCTCCATGTCCATCAGGCTGCTTATGTGCAGACTCTGTCCACTCGCTTCGCCGAGGACCTGCCACTCGTGCCGAGCGCATCCTCACCCATGTCGCCCGATGGCCAGGTGAAGCTGAAGAGTCCTGACCCAGCCGTTGTGGGGGAGCCAGTTGACGTGACCACGTACCTGCGAGTCATCGGGTCACTGATGTTCCTGGCGACGACGACGCGTCCAGACATCGCGTTCGCCGTCAACCTCCTGGCCCAGTTTTCTCAGGAGCCGCGTCACCTCCACCACGAGGCTGCGATCCGAGTACTACGCTATGTCGTCTCGACTCCTCGGCGAGGTCTCATGTTCCGCCGTCAACCGTCTGTTGTCGTAGTGGGCTACACCGACGGCGACTGGGCCGGCAGTCCGGACGGTAAGAGTCGCACAGGCTGGATCTTTCTGATTGGCGGCACGGATGTGTCCTAGCGCAGTGGCAAGCAGGGGTGCATTGCACACAGCACTACTGAGGCTGAGTACGTGGCTCTTGGATCAGACGCGTGTGAGAGTGTGTGGTTGCGTCGTCTGCTGTTCGAGTTGCGTCAGTCTGTCCCATCCATCACGTTGCATTGTGACAATGAGAGTGCCATGGCCATTGCCGACAATGACGGCGTGCATCACACACGCACAAAGCACATCAACGTTGAGTATCACTATGTGCGTTCATTGTTGCATGACGGCAGCATCAGCATCGTGTGGGTTGAGACAGCACGGCAGTTGGCTGACTTCCTGACCAAGGCACTGAAGCGCGAATCGTTCAAGAAGGCTGTGAGTTCGGTCGGTGTACGTCCGTGAGTGGCTCTCTCTTTATCTCTGCCTGCGTCTCTGCATGCCCTGGGGGAGTCTGGATGTTGACCGTGTCCCTGTCCGCCCATGTGCACTACGCCTGTGAGTCATGGGGGAGTGTTAGTTTTTTCGCATCTCTCATTGTGCTCTGTTGTGTCCTCCCGGCTTGTGTACATCGGCGTGCAGATGACTGACGGCGAGACTCGACGCTAATGGAGTGCCGTCTTGTGGAGCCGACGCACGCTGAGGTCTTCTTGCAGTTCGCTGGAGCCTCCTCTCTCTGGTGACGCGCTCAGCTCCATCGGCAGGCCTCCTCGGCGGTCGTGCTGCCGGCAGTCATTGACACCGCAGTTGCTGCTTGCATGCGTCCAGCGCGTCCCATCGCGTCTACATCGTCATGCACTGCCTAGGGTCCCAGTTGCATGTTGCATGGCCCTGTTTGGCAGCATAAACCGTTGTGGGCACTATCTGGGTTTAGGCTGCCATAACTCCTCGCTACTATTTTTCTAGCAGATTCCGACCACACGGCTGCGTTCGTAGCGTCGGTATTATGGTATGGTCCAGTTTTCAGGCAAAATGGACGACGCCCGGGTTTTGGGCTGTCAGCTGCCTGGCAGGCCTCACCGAGAAAACCTGCCAGCCTGAACTGAGCTATTTTCTGATTGGCTGATGAACTGAGTAACAAGCTCTACAGAGCTTGGGGGGGCCTAGAACTTGGAGGGGTCCCTCATTGTTGTTTATTCTTCATTCCTAATCAGTCACTTGCAGTTTTCAGCTGCTTTCTGACGCTAACACTGGCGCGCGCATTTCTGAGTAACAAACCCAGAGCTTCCAGACTTAGACTCTAGAGCAGCAGACTGAGGGGGCAACTGACTTAAGCAATGAGCGTGGAAGCCCGCACGCTGCATCAACAACGCTGCTGCCCCAACCTGCTGCCTAGGCATTTCCTTTTTGGTATCAGAGCCAGAGCGTAGCAGCAGCAGAAGAAGACTGACGAACAGGTGCCAGGCAACGCCAGCGGACCCCCATACGCGCCAGTGCAGGGGAAATGCTGCCGGATTTTTTCTGGCAGCATTGACCCTCCTGGTGGCGGCGTCAGATTTTTTCCCACGGCCACTGGGCTAGGGGAAATGCTGCCGAAATTTTTTCGGCAGGACTGACCCCCACGCGTGACGCGAGGAGGTGAGCGGCAGGCGGCGTCCGACACCCGTGGGCGACGGCGCACGCGGCAACGTCACCCAGGTGCAGTGACTGGCACCAGCTTGCAGCAGCAGGAGCGGCAGCCACAGGCAACGGCAGCGAGCAGTGGCAGTAGCAGCCGACAGCAGCTGCGTGCAGCAGCTGCAGTAGGCTGAAGCAGCAGCTCGCAGCAGCCCGCAGCAGCAGCAGCTCGTAGCAATAGCTCGCAGCAGCAGCAGTAGCAGCGCGCAGCAGCAGCCCGCAACAGCAGTCCGCAGTAGCAGCTGCCAGCAGCCGCAGCACACAGCAGCTGCAGCAGCGGGCAGCAGCAGCCGCAGCCAGCAGCTGCAGCCAGCAGCTGCAGCAGCAGCGTGCTGCAGCAGCTGCGGGCTGCAGCAACCGCAGCCAGCAGCCGCAGCCCGCAGCCGCAGCAGCGAGCCGCAGCAGCGAGCTGCTGCTAACAGCAGCCAGCCGCGGCTGCTGCTGCTCGCAGCTCGCCGTAAGCGAGCAGCGAGCAGCAGCTCGCTGGTACTTGCGAGCAGCAGCCCGCCGCTCGCAGCAGACAGCGGGCTGCTGCCCGCTGTGACAGAAAGAAAAGAAAAAGAAAAAAAGAAAAAAAGAAACCCCATCCCGCAGCCCGCAGCAGCAGACTGCTGCTACAGCCCGCAGCAGTAGAGAGCAGCAGCTGCAGCCCGCAGCAGCTGTAGCAGCGTGCAGCAGCAGCAGCAAGCCGCAGCAGCCTCAGCAGCCGCAACAGCTCGCAGCAGCCGCCGCTGCAGCTGCAACTGCAGCCACAACAACTGCAGCCGTAGCAGCAGCCGCAGCCACAGCAGCTGCAGCAGCAGCTACAGCCACAGCAACAGCAGCAGCAGCAGCAGCCGCCGCAGCAGCCGCAGCAGCAGCTGCAGCAGCACCTGCATCAGCAGCAGCAGCAGCCGGAGCCGTAGCGGCAGCAGCACCAACAGCCGCAGCAGCAGCAGCAGCAGCAGCGGCAACAACAGCAGCTGCAGCGTCTGCAGCAACACCATCAGCAGCAACAGCGGCGGCCCCAACGACCCCCACTGCTGACATCAACATCCCGCTGCTGACGTCACTGCTGACGTCACTGCTGATGTCATCAACAAAGAAGAAAAAAAAAGGGGGGGGGGCGAAAGGGAAAGGGGAAAACCCAAGGGGTGGGTAGAACTCCCACCACCCCCGCTGTTATCAGCAAAGACAAACCAAAACAGAAAAAAAAAAGAAACAAAACAAGGGACACCACACCATGGAAGGTAGCCCAAGTGGGGAGGGGTCCTCCTCTGTTGGGGGGACCCCTACCCCTCCTTTCTTGCAGCGCCTGCAGCAGCAGCAGCAGCAGCAGCAGCAGCAGCACATGCAGCAGTAGCAGCTGCAGAAGCAGCAGCAGCAGCAGCAGCCGCCGCCGCTACAGCAGCAGCAGCAGCAGCAGCAGCAGCGGCAGCAGCAGCAGTAGCAGCTTCCTAGCTGCTATTGACGTGGCGACATATGTTGTGATGCTGTCAGACATACACAGTTGTATAGTTGGTTGTGACCACTCGGCCGTGTCCATGCTCATGCAGATCCCTGAGGCGGACCCAGCTAGAGGTGCTCCACCCGCTGGAGGCAGCCTGGTAGCCTACCTGGTGTACCGGAGGGTTGCCACGACCTACGGACTGCGTTTGGAGACATTCAGGATTTTCCCGGTGGACAGCCCTGCCAGGCTGATTTGCATGATTGTTTTCTTACACTCTTCGGNGTCAGACATACACAGTTGTATAGTTGGTTGTGACCACTCGGCCGTGTCCATGCTCATGCAGATCCCTGAGGCGGACCCAGCTAGAGGTGCTCCACCCGCTGGAGGCAGCCTGGTAGCCTACCTGGTGTACCGGAGGGTTGCCACGACCTACGGACTGCGTTTGGAGACATTCAGGATTTTCCCGGTGGACAGCCCTGCCAGGCTGATTTGCATGATTGTTTTCTTACACTCTTCGGCTGCTGCCGGACATAGGCGTGTGACCAGTCGTTGTTTCCATCTTTTCGTCTTGCATCCGTAGGATCAGACGGCACTCCGTTTGGACGCCTGTGCGCAGAGTTATGGCCAAAACAGTGGTTTTGGGCCGGTTCACGACAGACAGGTGCCGCCGCGTGTGCCACCCGCTGTGAGTCGCGGCGGCTATTTATGCTGTGGACCTGTCATTTGTCAACTCTCTCTGCACATTCACTGCAATGCAGCTTCTGAGACTTGTCTTGTCTCTCCTAGTCTGATCCTTGCTGTTTTCGCACCCGCTTGCATGCTAGTGCGTTAAACTGACTGGTCTGTGCCGCCACGTCAGCAGCAGCATTGCTAGGAAGCTGTGGTGAATCTTCTCATGGTATCAGAGCAGCGAGCCAGAGCTCGCACAGTTGCGCAGCCGAGACACAGCGTTTGCAGCAGCAGTGAGCGACAGCAGCAGCAGCCCTGAGTGGCAGCAGCAGCACAGCCCACCGCAGCAGCAACGGGTCCTGTGAAGGGGGCCACCACCACGCAGCAGTGGACGCGGCCACGACAGCCGCATCAGTCAATACAGCCGCTGCCTCTCCACCCACGGCCGCAGCAGACGTGGCCGTGACATCAGCCGCGGAAGCAGCAGCGGCAGCGGCAAAAGGGAGCAGCTGCGGCAGCAGCAGCCCCGGCAGTGGCAGCTGCCGCAGCAGCAGCAGTCGCGGCCTTGGCGGCAGCTGCGACAGCCAGCAGCGGCAGCAGCAGCCGCGGCAGCAGCCAGCAGCCGCGATAGCAGCCAGCAGCGGCTGCGGCAGCAGCAGCAGCAGCCGTGGCTGCTGCAGCAACAGCGCAGCAGCGCAACGCAGCAGCAGCCGCTACGCAGCAGCAGCGGTAGCGCGGCAGCGCAGCAGCGCAGCAGCAGCGCAACAGCAGCGGCAGCGCAGCAGCGCAGCAGTAGCGGCAGCGCAACAGCAGCAGCGCAGCGCACCAGCAGCGCAGCAGCAGTGCAGCAGCAGCAGCGGCAGCGCAGCAGCAGCAGCGCAGCGCAGTAGCGGCAGCGTAGCAGCAGCGCAGCGCTGCCGCGGCTGTGCAGCAGCGGCGGCAGCGCAGCGGCAGCAGCGTAGCGCAGCAGCGGCAGCGCTGCAGCAGCGTAGCAGCGTAGCGCAACAGCAGAGCAACAGCAGCGCAGCGCAGCAGCATCAGCAGTGGCAGCGACGACGCCCGCAGCCCACTGCTGACGTCAGCAGACCCCTGCTGACGTCAGCGGTGAGCACGCTGACGTCATCACAGACTTGGTGAAATGTTTTGAAAAGAAGTCAATTTTTGCCAGCGTTTCAATTCCTCGAGAAACGCTAACGGTTCTGTGTTCGGACGACTTTTGCACCGCCTCAGCATGGAGTCAAGCAGCTCCAAGGGCAAGGAGCCGGAAGACACCGTCACGAGCGGGGTTCGCAGCCCACGCTCAAAGGCAATTGACTTCCTATTGGTGGAGCAGTCATCTCTCCGCCAGCGCCAGGATGAGCAGTCAGCGATTTTGCGGCAGATCCGCGATGCCTTGGTCTCTCTGTCTGGGACACCGGGACATCAGCCCGGGAACGAGAGAGAGGCAACCCCATCGGGCCAGGAGTCTACTGGTCCCGCTGCCACTCCTACGCAGAGACGAGAGTCCATTGCCGAGGAGTGGGATCAGGCTCCCCCTCCCACTGGAGAGGATGCGCTTCGCCGGCTGATTGAGCAGATGAGTAGCCTGCGCATTGAGACGACGGCGCCCAGTCCGAGGGGACAGCAGCAGCAGCAGCAGCAGCATCTGGAGCGGCAGCAGCAGCAGCAGGTCGACCCACGTCAGGCCTCAGGTGCCGCTGGGGGAGCAACGTTGATGCCTCTCATGCCTTTCCCTCGTCCGCTCCTAGCACCACCTGAGGTTCAGCTCCCCACGGAGCGTAGACCCAAGGACTTCGAGACTTCCCCGCCTCGCTACGACAGCAAAGCGGGGTTTGACTATTGGGAGGTGCTGTTTCAGGTATGGGCGGACTCGGAGGGGGTCTGGTCCTACTACCACAGCCAGTACCAGACGGCTGATCCGCTCCAGTCCCTTACGGCAGCGCGTGCCATGTGTGGACTGCTGTACGCGGTTCCATAGGAAACACTAGTCGACTTCCGCCCTTTCCTGGGCGCGCCTGGGACTGGAGCAAGCGCAGACCCGTGCCGCGGCTGGGAGCTGGCGCTGACCCTATTTGCAGCTGAGACTCACGCGACCCGGTCCGCGCGTCTTCGCGAGTTTCACTCTCTTCATCAGGGACCCTCGGAGTCGGCAGCTGATTATTGGCGTCGGGCCATGCGCCTGTACACTCGCCTGGGCACCGGAGGCGGCTCTCAGCTCTGGGCGCTGGACACCATCATGCTGGGAGTGCGCCCTGAGCTCACAGACATCTTCTCCCGCCTCGACCAGGATGTCCTCGCATCCATGTCAGACACCCTGCAGCTACTGCCCTGGGCGCAGCGGTACTTCATCCAGGTCGCGAAGGCTGACGAGGCAGCCCGCGCGCATCGGCAGGGCACCATGGTCGCAGCAGCAGTGGGAGCGACGTCCTCTACGCCTTCCACACCGTCGTCCGCCTTCACCCCCACCAGCTCCACCTCTCCCTCTCCCGCCTCCTCCCCTGTTGCTCCGACAGCCACTGCAGCAGTTGTGAAGGGGAAGAAGGGGAAAAAGAAGAAGGGACCGCAGTAGCCTTCTGGTGGCACCGGACGGGCTGTCCGCTGCCACAACTGCGGCGGACCTCATCGCTACACTGAGTGTCAGCAGGAGCTGGACTGGGCGAGGATCACTCGCGGTCTTCAGGCAGCCCACGAGGAGTGGATCCACACTGGAGCAGCAGCCCGTGCCGCGGCGACCTCGGGTGCAGCACCGGCGACAGGCCCGCCGCCATCCAGGGGGAGCACAACCCCAGACCCGAGGGACCAGACCATCGCAGAGCTATGTCGACTGCTGGCACTTCGCTCTCAGGGAGGTGCGAGTGTGCTGTCACAGCCGAGTTGTCCACAGACTGACTGTCCATTTGTGTTTGTTGCACGTGGTCATGCTTGTGAGGGGGCTGCGTCGCTTGGTGAGGATGAGTCTGACAGCACAGAGTGGTTTGATGAGTCGCATCGTCGTGCATTGTCCCGCTGGCCTGCCACACCTGCTGAGCGACCAGCAGAGGTAGCGTGCTCTGTTGCTCGTTGCACCGTGACCACCACAGGTCGTGAGGCGGGTGGCCACTGGATCATTGACTCAGGGGCCACTCACCACATGACCTGCGACCGTACCGCCTTTGTCGTGCTTGGTCCTGTTGGGTCTGTTCGGTCAGTGCGGACAGGTTCTGGGCAGTCACTACCTGTTCAGGGGACAGGGGTCATACGGTTTGATGGTCCGTCTGGTCCCGTGTACCTCTCTGACGTGCTTTTCGTGCCTGATCTTGAGCTCAGCCTGATCTCTGTCCGTGCCTGCACGAGGATGGGTCTCTCTGTTCACCACTCCTCTGATGATGCCACGATCACAGCACTCGACACTTCCACGGTTGTGTTGCGTGCCACTGTTGTGGATGACCTGTATTGCATAGCGCGCTGCTCTGCCCCTGCCTCTTCCCCTTGTTTGTTTGCTCGCATCTTTGTCACGGGGGTGATGTCTCCTGACCACCAGCGCCTGTTACACCGGCACCTGTGTCATGTGGGCACGGACACTGTGTCCAAGCTCATCCGCACACAGCCTGCCCTCGGTCTTGACGTGGCTTCCTTCGAGAAGCCGCCTAAGACCGACTGTCTGTTCTGCGCTCAGGGTAAAATGCATCGCTGCACTTACCCTGCCTCCGTCACTCGCGCGCAACGTCCCCTGGAGCTTGTCCACTCGGACCTCCTCGGACCTCTTCCTGTCGAGTCTGTCGCTGACCGTGGTCGGTATGTCCTTACCCTCACGGATGACTTCACCCGCATGCGGTGGGTCTACTGCCTCTGCCACAAGAGCGATGCCGCTCTTGCCGTGCGCTTGTGGCTCGTGATGGCTGAGCGTCAGTCTCGTCACTCCCTTCACACCTTCCGCTCTGACCGCAGCGGTGAGTATCTCGGTGAGCTGACCACTCACTTCGCCGAGCTTGGTATCTGTCACCAGCTCTCGGCGCCTGCTACGCCACAGCAGAACGGTGTGTCTGAGCGCTGGAACCGCACCATGGAGGATGCGGTTCGCGCTATGCGCACTGAGTGCGGTCTCCCGGAGTCCTTCGCCTTCGAGGGCTTCGCCTACATGACGTGGGTCTGGAACCGCCTCCCGCATGGTCCCTTACCGGACCACGTCACGCCGTATGAGCTGTGGTTCGGTCACCGTGCGGATCTCAGACTTGCTCGCGTCTGGGGTTCCTTGGCTTGCGTCTGGTACATCGAGGACCAACAGGGGTCCAAGGTCTCTCCGCGTGGCCGGATGTGTGCCTTCCTCGGTGTCTCCCCACGCTCCAAAGCGTGGCGTTTCTGGGATGCAGCACGACACCACATTGTTGAGTCGCGCAACGCGCTGTTCTTTGAGGCACTGTCGTACCGCGACCTGTCTGCCATTCTCACCCAGGCAGCGTCTCACGTTCCCACCTGTGAGGCCTCCCGTCGGCTGGGGGAGTCTGCCCCACAGGGTGAGTCCGTCCGGGGTGCCTCCGGGGTGGGACCGTCGCTGGTCACCAATGACCCGGCTATCATTGCTGTCGGGCCTGTGGTCTCTACGCCTGCCTCACTTGCGCCTGCCGCGACTGCATCGCCCGCGCCTGCCACAACTGTCTCGCCCACGCCTGCCGCGACTGCCTCGTCTCCTGGCTCGCCTGCCCCCGCGGTGCCTGCATCGCCTGCGGGAGCTGCACCTTCCTCGCCGGCGGGCGCTGCACCTGTCTCGCCTGCGGGAGCTGCACCTACCTCGCCTGCGCTTGCAGCGCCTGCCTCACCCACGCCCGTCGCGACCGCCTCGCCCGCGCCTTCCGCGACTGTCTCACCCGCGCCTCTAGCGCCTGCTTCGCCAGCGCCTGCTGCGACTGACTCGCACGCGCCTGTAGCGTCTCCTGACGCAGTGCCTGCCCTCCCTGTGCCTGAGCCATCGGTCAGCTCAGACTCTAGCTACTCCCGTGGGCCAGGTGGACGTCTCCGCCCAGTGGCCTCACGTGCACCTCTGACTGCGGTTGCACCACCCAGACGACGCATGCGCAGCGTGCACAGTGGTGACCCTGGCACGAAGGCTCTCGGCCTGAGTGTCCAGGGCACCTACACGGAGGTGCACCCAGCCTGTCCCAGAGGGCACCAGCTGATCGCTGACGAGCACGAGGCTGCACAGGCAGCTGCCGCTGACTTGGTTGTGGTCCGTCCGACCCGCGAGGCGTGTGTCCTGGCCACCTGGAGCTCTCCTTTGGCTGTCTCCAATCCAGACACGTTAAAGGAGTCGCTCTCAGGAGATGATGCTGAGCAGTGGCGAGCCGCCTGTGAGGACGAGCTCAGGGCCATCCGTGAGCACGGAGTCTTTGAGCTGGTCGACCGTCCTGAGGGACGGAAGGTCGTGCAGGCCAAGTGGGTCTTCCGCAAGAAGGTGAAGCTTGACGGCTCACTGGACCGCTATAAGGCCCGCTTGACTGCCAAGGGGTTCTCTCAGGTTGAGGGGGTGGACTTCACTGACACCTTTGCCCCTGTTGGTCGCATGACCACAGATCGCGTGCTGCTTGGTGTGGTCGCCCATCATGATTGGGAACTGCACCAGATGGATGTGAACAATGCGTTCCTCCATGGCACCTTGGAGGAGGAAATCTACATGGTCCAGCCACCTGGGCTTGAGGTCGAAGGCAACAAGGTCTGGCGCTTGCGCAAGGCCTTGTATGGTCTGAAGCAGTCGCCCCGGTGCTGGAACCAAGAGATCACTCGCACCCTCACGCAGGCTGGATACGTCCAGAGCGACGCCGACCCGTCACTCTTCATCCGACGGACAGCCGAGCACCTCACTGCCATTCTGGTGTACGTGGACGATCTCCTGATTGCGTCTCCTTCACTGGAGGCCGTGAAGGAGGCCAAGGCGGTCTTGCAGGCCGCCTACAGGATGAAGGACCTTGGTCCAGCGGCTGTTTTCCTCGGGTTGGAGATTGTGCGTGACCGTCGTCGACGGACACTCCTCCTCCATCAGGCACGATACGCACAGGTGGTGGGGGAGCGGTTTATTGACCTCCTTGCCGCTGTCCCCACCGCCTCGTCACCCATCACTCCCGACGGGCAGGACGCTCTGAAGGTGACAGACCCAGCCGATCTGGGCGAGGCTGTGGAGGTGACCCTGTACTTGCGCATCATTGGCTCACTGATGTACTTGGCCACGACCACGCGTCCCGACATTGCGTTCGCTGTCAACCTACTCGCACAGTTCAGTCAGTCCCCTCGGGCTCGCACTCTGCACGCAGCTTTGCGAGTCGTCCGATACGTGGTCTCCACACCGTATCACGGTCTCTGCTTTCGGAGGCAGTGCTCGGTTGTGGTAGATGGCTACACCGAGAGCGACTGGGCGTGGATTCCTGATGGACGCAGCCGCACGGGTTACGTGTTCCTGCTTGGTGGCATCGTTGTGTCTTGGCGCAGCGGCAAGCAGGGGTGCATTGCTCGCAACTCCTCAGAGGCTGAGTATGTTGCTCTGGGCGCTGGCGCCGCTGAGGCAGTGTGGCTGCAGCGGCTGTTTCAGTGTTTGGGCCAGTCGGTGCCTACCATCATCCTCCGCTGCGACAACCAGAGTGCTCTCGCGATCGCTGAGAACTCTGGTGTGCTCCACGCACGCACGAAGCACATCGCTGTCGAGTATCATTTCGTGCGCGATCTGGTGGAGCGGCAGTTGATCTCCATCGTCTGGGTGGGCACAGACTTGCAGCGCGCTGACTTTCTGACCAAGGCACTGGCTCGTGGGAAGTTCCTAGGGGCTGTTCGTTCCGTCGGTTTGCGACCCCTGTCTGAGAGTGGGTGACTGTCCGGGTCTCTGTTGAGCACTCTGTGTTGCACCGGTACGCGTTCTGCACGTGTATGGACATGCGTACCATCGGGTCATGGGGGAGTGTTGTGATGCTGTCAGACATACACAGTTGTACTGTTGGTTGTGACCACTCGGCCGTGTCCATGCTCGTGCAGATCCCTGAGGCGGACCCAGCTGGAGGTGCTCCACCCGCTAGAGGCAGCCTGGTAGCCTACCTGGTGTACCGGAGGGTTGCCACGACCTACGGACTGCGTTTGGAGACATTTTGGATTTTCCCGGTGGACAGCCATGCGAGGCTGATTTGCATGTTTGTTTTCTTACACTCTTCAGCTGCTGCCGGACATAGGCGTGTGACCAGTCGTTGTGTCCGTCTTTTTGTCTTGCATCCGTAGGATCAGACGGCGCTCCGTTTGGAGGCCTGTGCACAGAGTTATGGCCAAAACAGTGGTTTTGGGCCGGTTCAAGACAGACAGGTGCCGCCGCGTGCGCCACCCGCTGTGAGCCGCGGCGGCTATTTATGCTGTGGACCTGTCATTTGTCAACTCTCTCTGCACATTCACTGCAATGCAGCTTCTGAGACTTGTCTTGTCTCTCCTAGTCTGATCTTTGCTGTTCTCGCACCCGCTTGCCTGCTAGTGCGTTAAGCTGACTGGTCTGTGCCGCCACGTCAGCAGCAGCATTGCTAGGAAGCTGTGGTGAATCTTCTCAACATAGACTAGGAATCTGTCACCTTGAGAGCGTCCGGCCCGTCGGGAGTGATGGGTGACGAGGCGGCGGGGACAGCGGCAAGGAGGTCAGCAAACCGCACCCCCACAACCTGTGCATATCGTGCCTGATGGAGGAGGAGTGTCCGTCGACGACAATCACGTACAATCTCCATCCCGAGGAAAACAGCCGCTGGACCGAGGTCCTTCTTCCTGTAGGCGGCCTGCAGGACCGCCTTGGCCTCCTTCACGACCTCCAGTGAAGGAGAGGCAATCAGGAGATCGTCCACGTACACCAGAATGGCAGTGAGGTGCTCGGCTGTTCGTCGGATGAAGAGTGACGGATCGGCGTCGCTCTGGACGTATCCAGCCTGCGTGAGGGTGCGAGTGATCTCTTGGTTCCAGCACCGGGGCGACCGCTTCAGGCCATACAAGGCCTTGCGCAAGCGCCAGACCTTGTTGCCTTCGACCTCAAACCCAGGTGGCTGGACCATGTAGATTTCCTGCTCCAATGTGCCGTGGAGGAGCGCATTGTTCACATCCATCTGGTGTAGTTCCCAGTCATGATGGGCGACTACACCAAGCAGCACACGAGCTGTGGTCATGCGGCCAACAGGGGCAAAGGTGTCAGTGAAGTCCACCCCCTCAACCTGAGAGAACCCCTTGGCAGTCAAGCGGGCCTTATAGCGTTCCAGTGAGCCGTCAGGCTTCACCTTCTTGCGGAAGACCCACTTGGCCTGCACGACCTTCCGTCCCTCAGGACGGTCGACCAGCTCAAAGACTCCGTGCTCCCGGATGGCCCTGAGCTCGTCCTCACAGGTGGCCCGCCACTGCTGAGCATCATCTCCTGAGAGAGCCTCCTTTAACGTGTTTGGATCGGGGACCGCCAAAGGAGAGCTCTGGGTGGCCAGGACACACGCCTCGCGGGTCGGACGGACCACAACCAGGTCAGCGGCAGCTGCCTGTGCAGCCTCGTGCTCGTCAGCGATCAGCTGGTGCCCAATGGGACAGGCTGGGTGCACCTCCGTGTAAGTGCCTTGGACACTCAGGCCGAGAGCCTTCGTGCAAGGGTCACCACTGTGCACGCTGCGCGTGCGTCGTCTGGGTGGTGCAACCGCAGTCGGAGGTGCACGTGAGGCCAGTGGGCGGAGACGTCCACCTGGCCCATGGGAGTAGCCAGAGTCTGAGCTGACCGATGGCTCAGGCACAGGGAGGGCAGGTGCTGTGTCTGGAGACGCTGTAGGCACGGGCGAGTCACTTGCGGCAGGCGCGGGCGAAGCAGGCGCTGCAGGCGCGGGCGAGACAGTCGCGGCAGGCGCGGGCGAAGCAGGCGCTGCAGGCGCGGGCGAGACAGTCGCGGCAGGCGCGGGTGAGGCGGTTGTGGAGGGCGTGGGTGAGGCAGGCGCTGCAGGCGCAGGCGAGGCAGGTGCAGCTCCCGCAGGCGAGGCAGGCACCGCGGGGGCAGGCGAGGCAGGAGACGAGGCAGTCGCGGCATGTGCGGGCGAGGCAGTCGTGGCAGGCGCGGGCGATGCGGTCGCGGCAGGCGCAAGCGAGGCAGGCATAGAGACCACAGGCTCGACAGCAATGATAGCCGGGTCAATGGTGACCAGCGACGGTCCCACCTCGGAGGCACCCCGGACGGACTCACCCTGTGGGGCAGACTCCCCCAGCCGACGGGAGGCCTCACAGGTGGGAACGTGAGACGCTGCCTGGGTGAGAATGGCAGACAGGTCGCGGTACGACAGTGCCTCAAAGAACAGCGCGTCGCGCGACTCAACAATGCGGTGTCGTCCTGCATCCCAGAAACGCCACGCTTTGGAGCGCGAGGACACATCAAGGAAGGCACACATCCGGCCGCGCGGAGAGACCTTGGACCCCTGCTGGTCCTCGATGTACCAGACGCAAGCCAAGGAACCCCAGACGCGAGCAAGCCTGAGGTCCGCACGGTGACCAAACCACAGCTCATACGGCGTGACGTGGTCCGGTAAGGGACCATGCGGGAGGCGGTTCCAAACCCACGTCATGTAGGCGAATCCCTCGAAGGCGAAGGACTCCGGGAGACCGCACTCAGTGCGCATAGCACGAACCGCGTCCTCCATGGTGCGGTTCCAGCGCTCAGACACACCGTTCTGCTGTGGCGTAGCAGGCGCCGAGAGCTGGTGACAGATACCAAGCTCGGCAAAGTGAGTGGTCAGCTCACCGAGATACTCACCGCCGCGGTCCGAGCGGAAGGTGTGGAGGGAGTGACGAGACTGACGCTCAGCCATCACGAGCCACAAGCGCACGGCAAGAGCGGCATCGCTCTTGTGGCGGAGGCAGTAGACCCACCGCATGCGGATGAAGTCATCCGTGAGGGTAAGGACATACCGACCACGGTCAGCGACAGACTCGATAGGGAGAGGTCCAAGGAGGTCTGAGTGGACAAGCTCCAGGGGATGCTGCGCGCGAGTTACAGAGGCAGGGTAGGTGCAGCGATGCATCTTACCCTGAGCGCAGAACAGACAGTCGGTCTTAGGCGGCTTCTCGAAGGAAGCCGCATCAAGACCGAGGGCGGGCTGTGTACGGATGAGCTTGGACACAGTGTCTGTGCTCACATGACACAGGCGCTGGTGTAACAGGCGCTGGTGGTTAGGAGACAACACCCCCGTGACAAAGACGTGAGCAGACGAGCAAGGGGAAGGGTCAGGGGCAGAGCTGCGCGCTATGCGATACAGGTCATCCACAACAGTGGCCCGCAACACAACCGTGGAAGTGTCAAGTGCTGTGATCGTGGCATCATCAGAGGAGTGGTGAACAGAGAGACCAATCCTCGTGCAGGCATGGACAGAGAACAGGCTGAGCTCGAGATCAGGCACAAAAAGCACGTCAGAAAGGTACACGGGACCAGACGGACCATCAATCCGTACAACCCCTGTCCCCTGAACAGGTAGTGACTGCCCAGAACCTATCCGCACTGACCGAACAGACCCAACAGGACCAAGCACGACAAAGGCGGTACGGTCGCAGGTCATGTGGTAAGTGGCCCCTGAGTCAATGATCCAGTGCCCACTCGCCTCACGACCTATGGTGGTCACGGTGCAACGAGCAACGGAGTACGCTGCCTCCGCTGGACGCTCAGCAGGTGTTGCAGGACAGCGGGACAATGCACGACGATGCGACTCATCCAACCACTCTGTGCTGTCAGACTCATCCTCACCAGGCGATGCAGCCCTCCCACAAGCATGACCACGTGCAACAAACACAGATGGACAGTCAGTCTGTGGACCACTCGGCTGTGACAGCACACTCGCACCTCCCTGAGAGCGAAGTGCCAGCAGTTGACGTAGCTCTCCGATGGTCTGGTCCCTCGGGTCCGGCGTGGTGCTCCCCCCGGATGGCGGCGGGCCTGCCGCCGGTGCTGCACTCGAGGTCGCCGCGGCACGGGCTGCTGCTCCAGTGCGGATCCGCTCCTCGTGGGCTGCCTGAAGACCACGGGTGATCCTCGCCCTGTCGAGCTCCTGCTGATACTCAGTGTAGCGATGAGGTCCGCCGCAGTTGTGGCAGCGGATAGCTCGTCCGGTGCCACCAGAAGGCTACTACGGTCCCTTCTTCTTTTTCCCCTTCTTGCCCTTCACGACTGCTGCAGTGGCTGTCGGAACAACAGGGGAGGAGGCGGGAGGGGAAGAGGTGGAGCTGGACGACGGTGTGGAAGGCATAGAGGACGTCGCTCCCACTGCTGCTGCGGCCATGGCGCCCTGCCGATGCGCGCGGGCTGCCTCGTCAGCCGTCGCGACCTGGATGAAGTAACGCTGCGCTTAGGGCAGCAGCTGCAGAGTGTCGGACATGGATGCGAGGACATCCTGGTCGAGGCGGGAGAAGGTGTCAGTGAGCTGAGGGCGCACTCCCAGCATGATGGTGTCCAGCGCCCAGAGCTGAGAGCCACCTCCGGTGCCCAGGCGAGTGTACAGGCGCATGGCCCGACGCCAATAATCAGCTGCTGACTCCGAGGGTCCCTGATGAAGAGAGTGGAACTCGCGAAGGCGCGCGGACCGGGTCGCGTGAGTCTCNGCTGCAAATAGGGTCAGCGCCAGCTCCCAGCCGCGGCGCGGGTCTGCGCCTGCTCCCGTCCCAGGCGCGCCCAGGAAAGGGCGGAAGTCGACCACTGTCTCTTGTGGAACCGCGTACAGCAGTCCACGCATGGCACGCGCTGCCGTAAGGGACTGGAGCGGATCAGCCGTCTGGTACTGGCTGTGGTAGTAGGGCCAGACCCCCTCCGAGTCCGCCCATACCTGAAACAACACCTCCCAACAGTCAAACCCCGCTTTGCTGTAGTAGCGAGGCGGGGAAGTCTCGAAGTCCTTGGGTCGTCGCTCCGTGGGGAGCTGGACCTCAGGTGGTGCTGGGGGCGGACGTGGGAAGGGCATGAGAGGCATCAACGTTGCTCCCCCAGCGGCACCCTAGGCCTGATGCGGGTCGGTCTGCTGCTGCTGCTGCTGCTGCCGCTCCAGCTGCTGCTGCTGCTGCTGTCCCCTCGGACTGGGCGCCAGCGTCTCAATGCGCAGGCTACTCATCTGCTCCATCAGCCGGCGAAGCGCATCCTCCCCAGTGGGAGGGGGAGCCTGATCCCACTCCTCGACAATGGACTCTCGTCTCCGCGGAGGGGCGGCCGTGAGACCAACAGACTCCTGGCCCGATGGGGTTGCCTCTCTCTCATTCTCGGGCTGACGTCCCGGTGTCCCAGACAGAGAGACCAAGGCATCGCGAATCTGCCGCAGAATCGCTGACTGCTCATCCTGGCGCTGGCGGAGCGATGACTGCTCCACCAGTAGGAAGTCAATCGCCTTTGAGCGTGGGCTGCGGACCCCGCTCGTGACGGTGTCTTCCGGCTCCTTGCCCTTGGANCAGACTCCTGGCCCGATGGGGTTGCCTCTCTCTCATTCCCGGGCTGACGTCCCGGTGTCCCAGACAGAGAGACCAAGGCATCGCGAATCTGCCGCAGAATCGCTGACTGCTCATCCTGGCGCTGGCGGAGCGATGACTGCTCCACCAGTAGGAAGTCAATCGCCTTTGAGCGTGGGCTGCGGACCTCGCTCGTGACGGTGTCTTCCGGCTCCTTGCCCTTGGAGCTGCTTGACTCCATGCTGAGGCCGCGCAAAAGTCGTCCGAGCACAGAACTGTCAGCGTTTCTCGAGGAATTGAAACGCTGGCAAAAATTGACTTTTCGTAAAAAAATTCACCAAGTCTGTGATGATGTCAGCAATCTCACTGTTGACGTCAGCAGGGGTCTGCTGACGGCAGCAGCAGGCTGCGGCCGTCGTCGCTGCCACTGCCGGTCTGCTGCGCTGCGCTGCTGCTGCTCTGCTGCTGCGCTGCGCTGCTGCGCTACTGCAGCGCTGCCGCTGCTGCGCTGCGCTGCTGCTGTTGCTGCGCAGTCGCGGCAGCGCTGCGCTGCTGTTGCGCTGCCGCTGCTGCGCTGCGCTGCTGCTGCTGCGCTGCCGCTTTTGCTGCTGCGCTGCTGCGCTGCCGCTGCTGCTGTGCTCCTGCTGCGCTGCTGCGCTTCCGCTGCTACGCTGCGCTGGCGCTGCGCTGCTGCTGTTGCGCTGCCGCTGCTGCTGCTGTGTGCTGCGCTGCCGCTGCTGCTGTGCTGCTGCTGCGCTGCTGCGCTGCTGCGCTGCTGCTGCGCTGCGGCTGCTGGGTGGAGAGGCCGCGATCGCTCTTGCCGTGGCTGTGTTGACTGATGCGGCTATCGTGGCTGCGTCTACTGCTGCGTGGTGGTGGCCCCCTCTCACAGGACCCGTTGCTGCTGTGGTGGGCTGTGCTGCTGCTGCCACTCTGGGCTGCTGCTGCTGTCGCTCACTGCTACTGTAAACGCTGCGTCTCTGCTCCGCAGCTGTGCGAGCTCTGGCTCGCCGCTCTGATACCATGAGAAGATTCACCACAGCTTCCTAGCAAAGCTGCTGCTGACGTGGCGATATAGACCGGTCAGCTTAATGCACTAGCATGCAAGCGGGTGCGAGAACAGCAAGGGTCAGGCTAGGAGAGACAAGACAAGTCTCAGAAGCTGCATTGCAGTGAATGTGCAGAGAGAGTTGACAAATGACAGATCCACAGCATAAATAGCCGCCGCGGCTCACAACGGGTGGCGCATGCTGCGGCACCTGTCGGTCCTGAACCGGCCCAAAACCACTGTTTTGGCCATAACTCTGCGCACAGGCGTCCAAACGGAGCGCCGTCTGATCCTACGGATGTAAGACAAAAAAACGGACACAACGACTGGTCACACGCCTATGTCCGGCAGCAGCCGGAGAGTGTAAGAAAACAAACATGCAAATCAGCATGGCAGGGCTGTCCACCGAGAAAATCCTGAAGGTCTACAAACGCAGTCCGTAGGTCGTGGCAACCCTCTGGTACACCAAGTAGGCTACCAGGCTGCCTCCAGCGGGTGGAGCACCACCTCAGGGGACTCCGTCTCCAGATGGGTCCGCCTCAGGGATCTGCACGAGCATGGACACGGCCGAGTGGTCACAACCAACAGTACAACTGTGTATGACTGACAGCATCACAAAACTCACGTCATGGTGTTGTGAGTCTCGTTCCCTCCACGCGTATCATTGCTCTCTCACTCACCTTGGCTTCCTACTGGTACCAGATCAACGATGAGAGAGAAGCCTAGAGCACAAAAAAATGGAAAACTATGCAGCAGGTTGGGGCAGCTGCGTTGTTGATGCAGCGTGCGGGCTTCCACGCTCGTTGCTTAAGTCAGCTGCCCCCTCAGTCTGCTGCTCTAGAGGCTAAGTCTGGAAGCTCTGGGTTTGTTACTCAGAAATGCGCGCGCCAGAGTTAGCACCAGAAAGTAGCTGAAAACTGATAGTAACTGATTAGGAATGAAGAATGAACAGCAATGGGGAATCCCTCCAAGTTCTAGCCCCCCCCCAGCTCTGTAGAGCTTGTTACTCAGTTCATCAGCCAATCAGAAAATAGCTAATTTCAGGCTGGCAGGTTTTCTCGGTGAGGCTTGCCAGACAGCCGACAGCCCAAAACCCGGGCGTCGTCCGTTTTGCCTGAAAACTGGACCATACCATAATACCGACGCTGCGAACGCAGCCGTGCATTCAGAATCTGCTAGAAAAATAGTAGCGAGGAGTTATGGCAGCCTGAACCCAGGTAGTGCCCACGATGGTTTATGCTGCCAAACAGGGCCATGCAACATGCAACTGGGACCCTAGGCAGCGCATGACGACGCAGGCACGACAGTACGCGCTGGACGTATGCAGACAGCGACTGCGATGGTAGTGACTGTCGGCAGTGCGACCGCCGAGGAGGCCTGCCGATGGAGCTGAACACGTCGCCAGAGAGAGGGGGCTCGAGCGAACTGCGAGACGACCTCAGCGTGCGTCGGCTCCACCGGACGACACTCCATCAGCGTCGAGTCTTGCCGTCAGTCATCTGCACGCGGATGTACACAAGCCGGGAGGACACAACAGAGCACAATGAGCGTAAAAACCAACACTCCCCCATGACTCACAGGCGTAGTGCACATGGGTGGGCAGAGACACGGTCAACACACAGACTCCCCCAGGACATGCAGAAGTGGAGGCAGAGACAAAGAAAGCAAGTCACGAACGCACGCCGACTGAACTCACAGCCTTCTTAAACGAGTCCCGCTTCAGTGCCTTGGTCAGGAAGTCAGCCAGCTGCCGTGCTGTCTCAACCCACACGATGCTGATGCTGCCGTCGTGCAACAACGAACGCACATAGTGGTACTCAACATTGATGTACTTTGTGCGAGTGTGATGTACACCGTCATTGTCTGCAATGGCCATGGCACTCTCATTGTCACAATGCAAGGTGATGGATGCGACAGACTGACGCAACTCGGACAACAGACGACGCAACCACACACTCTCACACGCGCCTGAGCCAAGGGCCACGTACTCAGCCTCAGCAGTGCTGCGTGCAATGCACCCCTGCTTGCCACTGCGCCAGGACACAGCTGTGCCCCCGACCAGAAAGATCCAACCAGTGCGACTCTTACCGTCTGGACTGCCGACCCAGTCGCTGTCGGTGTAATCCACCGCAACGACGGACGGCTGACGGCGGAACATGAGGCCTCGCCGAGGGGTCGAGACGACATAGCGCAGTACTCGGATCGCGGCCTCAAAGTGAAGGTGACGCGGCTCCTGAGAGAACTGGGCCAGGAGGTTAACGGCGAACGCGATGTTTGGACGCGTCGTCGTCGCCAGGAACATCAGTGACCCGATGACCCGCAGATACGTGGTCACATCAACTGGCTCCCCCACAACAGCTGGGTCATGACTCTTCAACTTCACCTGGCCATCGGATGACATGGGTGAGGATGCGCTGGGCACGAGGAGAAAGTCCTCGGCGAAGCGAGTGGACAGGGTCTGCACATAGGCAGCCTGGTGGACATGCAGGACGCCCTGAGAGCGATCATGCTCGAGCTCCATGCCCAGGAAGACTCGGGCAGACCCGAGATCCTTCATCTGGTAGGCGGCGTGCAATAGGTCTTTGACGTGCTGGATGGCTGTCGCGTGTGGCGATGCAATGAGGAGATGGTCGACGTAGACCAGAACCGCGGTGAAGGTCTGACCTCGCGGGCTGATGAACAGTGCGGGGTCAGCGGTACTGCGCTGGAGGCCGCCACGGAGAAGCGTACTGCTGATCTCCTGGTTCCAGCACCGAGGCGACTGCTTCAGGCCATAGAGGGCCTTCCGCAGCCGCCAAACTCTCCCAGTGCCGTCGTCGAAGCCTGGGGGTTGCGTCATGTAGAGCTCCTCACCCTCCAGTGAGCCATGGAGGAATGCGTTGCTCACGTCCATCTGATGCAGCTCCCACCCGTGCTGGGCAACCAGGCTGAACTATACCCGGCTAGTGGAGAACCGGCCAACTGGGGCGAAGATCTGGTCGTAATCGATCCCGGGACCTGAGCAAACCCCTTTGCTGTGAGACGGGCCTTGTACTTGTCCAAGGATCCGTCAGGCTTCCACTTACGCCGAAAGACCCACTTGGCACCAATGGCCTTCAGACCTGGAGGGAGGTCGACGAGGTCATACACGTGGTGCTGTTGGATAGCGACGAGCTCCTCGACACAGGCAGCATCCCAATGTGCGGCCTCAGGGGAGGCTCGAGCCTCACGTAGGGTGGAAGGGTCCTCTGGGCGCGCTGTGGACCGGAATGAGAGGGCATGTGCATCACGAGCCCCATGTGGGATGCGTGCGAGTGCAGCCACAACAGCATGCCGATGCTCGTGATGAAGCATGGCGTACCCCAATACAGAGCCCGGGTGAAGGTCTGCGATAATGGCAGAAGTGGTCAGGCCGAGAGCCTTTGTGCCAGGGTCCCCACTCACGACCGTGGGAGTGGAGGAGACACGTGGAGCCACAGGGGGTCGAGGCGCCACGGAATGGGGAGCGACAGTCTGCGCGCTCACTGTCGGCCGAGGTCGGAGGCTGCCGCGTGGGCCATGTGTGTAGCGCGGTCGGGCAGAAGATGGTGCTGAATCCGACGGGCCGACGGAGGCAGACGGTGCTATTGGTCCGGAGGAGCCAGTAGACGCCACAAGAGCTGCTGGGCCAGAGGGGCCAGCGGACACAGCTGGGGCTGCCGGCTCAGAGGGGCGAGTGGACGCGACTGGGGCTGCTGGCCCGGAGGGGCGAGCGGATGCGACTGGGGTTGCTGGCCCGGAGGGGCCAGCGGACGCGACTGGAGCCGTCGGCCCGGGGGGGCCATCGGAAGCGACTGGGGCTACCGGCCCGGAGGGACCAGCGGACGCGACTGGGGCTGCCGGCCCGGAGGGGCGAGCGGACGCGACTGGAGCCGTCGGCCCGGGGGGGCCATCGGAAGCGACTGGGGCTACCGGCCCGGAGGGACCAGCGGACGCGACTGGGGCTGCCGGCCCGGAGGGGCGAGCGGACGCGACTGGAGCCGTCGGCCCGGAGGGGCCATCGGGAGTGACTGGGGCTGCCGGCCCAGATGGGCCAGCGGACGCGACTGGGGCTGCCGGCCCGGAGAGGCCAGTAGACACCACTGGGGCAGCTGGCTCAAAGTGGCCAGCGGACGCGACTGGGGCTGCCGGCCCGGAGTGGCCAGCGGACACGACTGGGGTTGCCGGCCCGGAGGGGCCGACGGACGCGACTGGGGCTGCCGGCCCGGAGGGGTCGGCGGACGCGACTGGGGCTGCTGGCCCGGAGGGGCCAGTAGACGCGACTGGGTCAGCTGGCTCGGAGGGGCCAGCGGCCGCAACCGGGACTACCGGCTCAGAGGGACGGAGTGATGTGTCACCCGGAAGCGACAGGACGGAGGACGGACTCACCACTCCCCCACGCGATGGGAGGGACACAGACGAGCCGGAGCGGATGAGGTCGCGGGGAAACAGGTCCTCGTAAAAGAGGTTATCGCGGGACTCGACGATGCAGTGTCGGGATGGGTCTCAGAAGCTCCAGGCCTTGGACTGACGAGACACGCTGAGAAAGGTGCAGGGGCGTCCGCGGGGGGCGAGCTTGCCACCCTGCTGTGGGGCGGGCAGCCACACAACGGCTACGCAACCCCAGACGCGAGCCGGGCGGAGGTCAGCACGCCGACCGCACCAGTGCTGATAGGACGTGGACTGGCGGGGAAGGGGACCGTGGGGAACCCGGTTCCAGACCCAGGTCATGTAGGCCATGGCCTCAAAGTAGAAGCCATTGAAGAGACCGGAATCGACTCGCATGGTGCGGACGGCGTCGGCCATGGTACGGTTCCACCGCTCGGAGACGCCGTTCTGGGCGGGTGTGTAGGGCGCAGACTTCTCATGGCGGATACCACGGGAGGCGAGAAAGGTCGTGGCCTCACCCAGGTACTCGCCACCGCGATCGGAGCAAAAGCGACGAAGGGGGCGGCCACACTCGCGCTCCGCGAGGACAAGCCAGTCCTGAATGGTTCCGGCGACATCGCTCTTCTGTCGAAGGCAGAAGACCCAACGGTAGCGAGAGTAGTCGTCCGTTAGAGTGAGGACGTAGCGGCCATGCTCACCGACGGACTCGGTGTGGAGAGGGCCCATGACGTCCGAGTGGACAAGGTCAAGGGGGGCGGACGCCCGTGAGGAAGAGAGGGGGTACGTGGACCGGTGCATCTTCCCCTGAGTGTAGTCAATGCACTCAGTGGGGTATGGGAGAGGGAAGGTCTCCGGATCAAGGCCCTTGGCTGGCTGGGTGCGGAGCATGCTCTCTACTACGGCAGAGTGGACGTGGCAAAGGCGGCGGTGCAAGAGGCGGGTGTGCTGAGGAGAAAGCGTGCTGGTAACGAACACATGACCGGTCGCAACCGACGGGGAGGAGACGGGAGGGGAGGAAGAGAGGCGGGGAACGTGCCACAAGTTGCCACAGGCGGTGGCGTGCAGTACGACAAGACCCGACGGACGCAACGACAGAGTGCCGACACCATGTGAGTGCACAACATCCATGCTCATGCGGTCAAGGACAGTCACGGACAGGAGGCTGAGTTCGAGACCAGGGACGAAGAGAACATCGATCAAAAAGACGTCACCGGCCGGACCACGGAAACGAACGACGCCTACCCCACGGACAGGCAACACCTGTTCGGAGCCTGTCCGGACCCCGGAGACATCGCCGACGGGACCGAGCATACTGAAGGCCTCATGAGAGGCCGTCATGTGATGCGTGGCCCCGGAGTCGATGATCCAGGTCTCAGCAGGGTCCTGGATAGGGGTCGCCAGATCAGTCACGGTCACATGGCAGCAAGCAAGGGACGCGGACACGATGGACGGAGGAGCAAAACGAGACTGCCAGTCGTCAAGCCATGCAATGTCGTCAAGGAGTGGGGTGGATGAGATCACGGGAGACGACGAGACAGAAGAGGAAACGGGACACGACCATAGCTCAGTCTCAGTCATGCAGGGATGGGCTGGAGGGCAGGAGGTGACGCAACTCGCACTTCCCTGGGAAGGAGGGCGAGGGAGGCCAAGCTGGAGAGCGATGAACTGCTCCAGCTGACGCTCTCAAAATGATGGCCCAGGAGTGTAGACAGAATGCGGAGTGACGGCGCCGGAGCCCGGGTAGTAGGGTGACTGAGCCGGCGAAGGAAGCGGAGGTGCCGACGGCTGAGGGTAGTATTACTGCGGGTAGGACTGCTGCGGCGCGGGTGGCTGCAGGACAGGCGGAGTCGTCGGAGTGGCAGAGGTGCTGGACGAGGTCGGAGTGGTAGGACTTGCAGCAGCGACGGCGGCAGAGGCGACGCGGCGCTCCCGCTGGCGTGGTATGGTGGCGATGACGCGGGCCTCGTCCGTCGGGAGAGGGCACGTGTACCACCCGTGCCCAGGCTGGCCACAGTTGTGGCAGACCAAGCCACTACCGCTGGGACCGGTCGATGACTGCTGCTGCTGCTGTTGCGATGGACCCTTGCCCTTCTTGTTCCGGCTTTTCTTCTTCTTCCCTAAGGGCGATGAGGTAGCTGCGATGGGCGAGGCAACGGCCACGGAGGCAACGGCAGGGGTGGCGACGACAGGGGATGCAAGGGCCTCTGCGCGATGGAGCTGGGACTCCTGGCGAGCTTCCTCAATGCGGAGGAAGAGCTCGTATGCCCAGGGCATGAGAGTGCCCTGGGCCTCCATGGTGGTGAGGACGTCCTGAGGATAGTGGACGAAGACGTCAGCGTATGCGCTGGTGGCGCCGCGCTTGATGGTGAGGAGCGCGGACAGAGGGGGTGGAGCCGACTTGCCGAGTCGACGGAGGATGTCCTCCGCTCGCTGCCAGTAGGCAGTGACCGTCTCGGCCTCCCCCATGTGGAGGGAGTTGAACTCCCAGAGCAGACGGCTGATCTCAGCGTCGCTGGACAGGCGATGGGGTCTGGTGAGGACGTGCCAGGCGGCTGCCGGGTCTGGGATGGCGCCGGCGGTGAAGTCGCCGAGGAAGGGCTCCAGGGCAAGGCGGGAAGCTGGAGGGGCGACTGGTACAAGGGCGCGGACGGCGCGACCAGCGTCATATAGCTGGTCGGCCTGGGTGGAGTCGTAAGGGAGGGTGTAGTAGGCCCACAGACCCTCACCCTGCGCCCAGATCCGGAAGCTGAGCTCCCAGCTCCGGAACTGCTCGCCGGCCTGAAGCGGCGGTGGCGGCGTCTCAAAGTCCTTCTGCCTACGGCCGGCACCCAGAGTGGGGCCAAGGACGGAGGTCATTGTCTGCCGTTGGCGCTGAGTCTGCTGTTGTGCTGAGTAGTATGTGGCGGCGGACACCGCGGGGCTAGCGTGCCCTGGAGGGATGAACGACAGCAGCGCGCTGGTGGCGGTTTGGGAGGCGACTGGCTGTAGCGCCGCAAGCTGCTGTGTCAAGGCGGCGATTTGTTGCTGAAGAGCAGCAAGTGGGTCAGGGGTGCCGCCAACGTTACCAGTGGGCTGCTGCTGCTGCTGCTGTTGTAGGGGCGGCGGCTGCTACTGCTGCAGAGGCGGTGGCTGCTGCTGTATGGGCGGCGGCTGCTGCTGCTGCAGCGGTGGCGGCTGCTGCTGTAGAGGCGGCGGCTGCTGCTGCTGTAGTGGCGGTGGCTGCTGCTGTATGGGCGGTGGCTTCTGCTGTTGCAGCGGCGGCGGCTGCTGCTGTAGAGGCGGTGGCTGCTGCTGCTGCAATGGCGGCGGCTGCTGCTGCTGGTGCGGCGGCGGCAGCTGCTGTTGCCGTGGCGGCGGCGGTTGCTCCTGCTGCGGCGGCGGCGGCAGCTGCTGCTCCTGCGGCGGCGGCGGCTGCTGCTGCTGCAGCGGCGGCGGGTGCTACTGCTGCTGCAGCAATCGCTGCAAGAAAGGAGGGGTAGGGGTCCCCCCATCAGAGGAGGACCCCTCCTCGCCGGGACTACCAGCCATGCCTTGGTGTCTGCGTTTTTTTTGTTGTTGTTGTCTTTGTGTTGCTGATTTCAACAGGAGGTTGGGGGAGTGGGGAGTCTACCCACTCCTCTGGCCTTCCCCCTTTCCCCTTTTCCCCTTCTTCTCACCCCGTTTTTTTTTGGTTGATGACGTCAGCAGTGACGTCAACAGTGACGTCAGCAGAGGGATGCTAACGTCAGCAGCTGCGAATGTTGGGGCCGCCGCTGCTGCTGTTGGTGCTGATGCTACCGCAGCCGCTGCTGCTGCTGCTGCTGCTGCTGCTACTGCTGCTTCTGCTGCTGCTGCTGTTGCTGCTGCTGCTGCTGCTGCTGTTGCTGCTGCAGCTGTTTGCTGCTGCTGCTGCTGCTATTGCGGGTGCTGCAGCTGCTGCTGCTGTTGCTGATGCTGCTGCAGTTGCAGCTGCAGCTGCTGGTGCTGCGAGCTGCAGCAGTTGCTGTGACTACTGTTGCTGCAGCAGCAAGCTGCTGTAGCTCGCTGCTGTTGCTGAGTGCTGCTGCAGCTGCTGCATGCTGCAGCAGCTGCTCGCTGCAGCTGTAGGCTGGTGCAGCGAGCTGCAGGGGTGGGGGAATTTTTTTTCTTGTCTTTTTTTCTTTTATTTTTCTTTCTTGTCACTGCGGGCAGCAGCCCGCTGTCTTCTGCGAGCAGCGGGCTGCTGTTCGCCTAGCAGCAGCAAGCTGCTGCTTGCTGGCAGCAGCGGGCTGCTACTCGCTGCTTGCTCGCTGTGAGCAGCGGGCAGCATCAGCCGCGGCTGGCAGCTGCCAGCTGCTGCTCGCTGCTGCTGCTGCTACAGCTGGCGGCTGCTGCAGCCCGCTGCTGCTGCTGCACGCTGCTGTAGCTGCTGCATGCTGCGGCTGCTGCCTGCTGCTGCTGCGGGCTGCTGCAGCGGGCTGCTGCTGCGGGCTGCTGCTGCTGCTGCACGCTGCTGCTGCTGCTGCACATTGCTGCTGCTGCTGCGAGCTGCTGCTGCTGCGGGCTGCTACTGCTCCTACGAGCTGCTGTTGCTACGGGCTGCTGCTGCTGCTGCTGCGAGCTACTGCTGCTGGGGGCTGCTGCGAGCTGCTGCTTCTGCCTGCTGCTGCTGGTGGTGCCAGTCACTGCACCTGGGTGATGTTGCCGCGTGCGTCGTCGCCCACAGTCGTCAGACGCCGCCTGCCGCTCACCTCCTCGCGTCACGCGTGGGGGTCAGTGCTGCCGAAAAAATTTCGGCTGCATTTCCCCTGGCCCAGTGGCCGTGGGATAAAATCTGACGCCGCCACCAGGAGGGTCAATGCTGGCGGAAAAAATCCGGCAGCATTTCCCCTGCACTGGCGTGTATGGGGGTCCGCCGGCGTTGTCTGGCACCTTTTTGCCAGTCTTGTGTTGTTGCTGCTACACTCTGGCTCTGATACCAAAATGGAAAACTATGCAGCAGGTTGGGGCAGCAGCGTTGTTGATGCAGCGTGCGGGCTTCCACGCTCGTTGCTTAAGTCAGCTGCCCCCTCAGTTTGCTGCTCTAGAGTCTAAGTCTGGAAGCTCTGGGTTTGTTACTCAGAAACGCGCGCGCCAGAGTTAGCGCCGGAAAGCAGCTGAAAACTGATAGTAACTGATTAGGAATGAAGAATGAACAGCAATGGGGGACCCCTCCAAGTTCTAGCCCCCCCCAGCTCTGTAGAGCTTGTTACTCAGTTCATCAGCCAATCAGAAAATAGCTAATTTCAGGCTGGCAGGTTTTCTTGGTGAGGCCTGCTAGACAGCCGACAGCCCAAAACCCGGGCGTCGTCCGTTTTGCCTGAAAACTGGACCATACCATAATACCGACGCTGCAAATGCAGCCGTGCGGTCAGAATCTGCTAGAAAAATAGTTGCGAGGAGTTATGGCAGCCTGAACCCAGGTAGTGCCCACGATGGTTTATGCTGCCAAACAGGGCCATGCAACATGCAACTGGGACCCTAGGCAGCGCCTGACGACGCACGACAGTACGCGCTGGACGCATGCAGACAGCGACTGCGGTGGTAGTGACTGCCGGCAGTGCAACCGCCGAGGAGGCTTGCTGATGGAGCTGAACACGTCGCCGGAGAGAGGGGGCTCCAGCGAACTGCGAGACGACCTCAACGTGCGTCGGCTCCACCGGACGACACTCCATCAGCGTCGAGTCTCGCCGTCAGTCATCTGCACGCCAATGTACACAAGCCGGGAGGACACAACAGAGCACAATGAGCGCAAAAACCAACACAAAATCCTAGCCGTGGATCTCTCACCGCCACTGCCACAACCAGTGCTGCCGAAACCGCTTCTGCCACCGCACTAATGCAAGTGCTGCAAATCTACAATACGTCCGACATCTATGCTTCCCGAATTTGCAGCCTTATTCCCTTGTACCCCTCGCTCCTCACTCTCTAGCTGTATCCTGCGGGCTGAGTTATATCCACGAGCCTCGTTGCGTCCTCCGCCACAACGTGACTCCCACCTACAACTTCGGCAGTCTTGGCTGGTCAGTGATAGTGCCCAGCCAAGACAGTGGGGCTGCTTGAGCTCAACGGCAGCAGGAGCACCAGCCTTGACTGCAACTACAGTGGCACTTGCAACAACAATGGCCATAGCTGCATTTGCTTTGGCTGCAGAACTGCCTCAGAGACAATCACAATGCAGTCTGCCTTTGCAACCGCTTTTCACACCTTCGAAACTGCTGTAGCAATGGCATCAACTGTTGGAGTCTCATTGGCCACTCACATCCCTGTTCCCTCTTGTCTCACCATTCATGTCACACACCCATATACAGATTGAGTGACCATGACCTCACCTGGGGAGACTTCACGAGAGCACACGTTTGCTGCTGGTTCTAGCCTCATCAACCAGTCGACGAGCTACCGAGGAGTGCCCTCTGGCACAAGAATGGTCTACATTTTGACTGTCTTGCTTTGATGTGGTAGACACTAGGGCTCATACATTCTGACACCTGATCCCTGCATCATGGTGACTTACTTCTGGGTGTTTTTGGGGAGCTGCATGATTATCCTGGGTGGTGGTCCTTAGAGGGCCACCTTGTCGGCCTATGGCTGTGCACTTGTGAGAAGTGTTGGGGAGGGGGGTCGAATACAAAGGAGCAATGAAGAGTGTAGGAAAGCCCTCAAGCACACAACGCCATGGAATGTGTCGGGCCACACACGGTAACAACTCGTGGGAGTGAACTGACAAAGAGTCGCGAGTCACAAACCACCATAGTGATCCATGCGGGAGCGAGCGAGCAAGCAGCGAGCTCGCTACTACACATTGCCCGCTTGATTGGTGGTTCGAACCACTACCTCCTAATCTTGGGAATAGTTTATCCCCGTAGTGCTGCCTCTATGTGTCGCATTGAGGGGCACTGTGAGAGCTGCTCTAGAAAGTTCACTATGAAGGCGACGTCTGCTCGCGTGGTGGTGGACAGGTACATTGGAGACCCTTTGACTCGCAAATAGTTAGTCACATCCACTGGCTCTCCCAGCTTTGACACATCCAGTGTTTTCAGCGGCCTCTGCCTGACAGGGGTCATCGATGTGGATGCAGTGGACGTAGTCTCTATGAGGGAGGCAAAGCGCTCCCCCAAGCTCCAAATATACGCAGCCAAGTGAACATGCAGAATGCGACGAGCATGGTCACGCTCAAGTTCCATGCCTAGGCAGACACGAGCCGAACCCAAGTCTTTCATCTGGTACGTTGACTACAGCATGGGCTTGACAGATGCCACTGTCGCTTGACTCGGAGATGCGATCAGTAGATCGTCAACAAAGACGAGGATGGAGACAAATGGTGCGGACGGCGAGGTGACAAAAAGGGAAGGATCGGCTGTGCTCCGTCAGTATCCCCCTTTTTCCAGGGTTGAGGTGATCTCTTGATTCCAATAGTGTGGGGACTACTTAAGGTTGTAAAGGGCCTTGTGCAGTCTCTAGACTCGGTCTGTGCCATATTCAAACCCTAGGGATTGTAGATCTCTTCATCCAAGCGTCGTTAACCTCCATGTGCTCGAGTTCCCAGTCATGGTGTGCGATGAGACTGAGGAGTGCTCGAGCTGTGTTGTAGCATTCGACGTGGATAAATGTCTCGTCAATGTCAACACCGGGAATTTGGGAGAACCCCTTGGTAGTAAGATGTGCCTTGTATTTGTTGAGCTTACCGTTGGGTTTGTACTTCTGCCGGAAAACCCATCGGGCGTCAATGGCCTCGCGGTCTGGTGGTAGATCGATCAGCTTGCACACAACATGATCGTCTAGAGCCCTAAACTCATCGTCCATAGCAGCCTCCTACTGCTGTGAGTTGAGTGCCGCACATGCCTATCGGACTGTGGTGGGATCATGCGACGAGGGCGATGAAGCAAATGTTGCAAGACACTCTACGACACTGCCAATAATGGCAACTTCAAGTGCTCGCTCATGCTCTGTCACGAGCAGCGTATACCCAAGGGCAGAGATGGGGTGGAAAAACCCTGTGGCCAGGCCTAAGGCATCCATGCCGGTCGACAACGCTGGCGACGGCTCATGATGAGACTGAGATGACCGGGAGTGGGATGCCAAGATGCTGGAGGACCAGGTAGGAAGAGCACGGAGGCATCCACCACAGACAAAGGGTGAGACGGGCGCAGGACCGTGAGGAGCACCGGGTAGGGATGGAGCAGGAGCCGACGGACTGGGGAGAGTCGAGGCAAGCGGACTGGTGGGGTCCACGGAGGAGCGCGAAAGAGACACGGCCTTAGAAGAGACGAGAGGCGAGGACACGGAAGGGAAAGCAGGAGCAGTGGGGGACACTAGCTGGGGAGACGTAGAGGAACTAGTGGAATCAGAGGAGGACTTCTGGGGACGCGATGAGGGTGAAGGCTGCGTGGAAGGAACAGTAGCTGGAACTGCAGGGAAAGTAAGGACCGTATGACCGACCTCCCCCGCAAGCAAGAGAGCGCACCAGGGAGGCGTCAGACGAAGGGCGACGCGGGTCACAGAGGAAGATGGACTCCAAAAAGAGTGCATCATGAGAGTTGATGACCCGCTGGTGCTCTTGATCCCAGAAGCGCTAGGCCTTGGACTGGGCAAAGACACCCAGGAAGGGGCACAAATGCCCAAGAGGAGAGAGATTCACATTGCAAAGGTCCTCGGGAAGCCAGACGGACGCAATGTTACCCGAGAAACAGGGGAGGTAGAGATCGGCACGAGTGCCATACCAACGCTCAAAAGGGGTGACGGTGCGAGGGAGAGGACCATGGAGAACACGGTTCCAAACCCAGGTCATGTAACTCATTGCCTCAAAAGCAAAGAGCAGGGAGAGACCGGACTCCGACAAAAGAGTGCAGAAATCATCAGCAAGAGTCCGATTCGAGTATTCTGAGACACCGTTTTGCTTGGGTGTGCATGGAGGGACAACCTCCAGACACACCTCTTTGGACTCAAGAAGACGAGCGGTGGAACCAAAGAATTTGCCACTCGGTCATTACAAAAGACGTGGAGGAATCACTGACACAAACGTTCAGCCTGCAGTAGCCAGGCTGCAAGGACATAGAAAACATCGTTCTTATGGCAAAGAGCAAAGATCCAGGAAAGCGAGAAAAGGCATTAGTCAGACACAACACATATCGGCCAGCCCCTCCAAAGGAATTCATGGGGAAGAGGGTCGATGACATCAGCATGAACACGATCAAGGGGATAGGCTGACTGGGATTCAGAGGAGGCAAAAGGGGAGCGATGCATCTTGCCCTGGGCACAATCCAGAGAGTGAGAGGGGCAAGGCGGTGGAAAGGTGGACGGTGACAGAGCAATGCCAACACCTTGACTGGATGAGAAATCCATGCCCTGATCGTCTAGAGAGGTCATCAAATCCAAGTTGAGCGACAACGAGGGCACGTAGACAACGTCAGGCAAGAATAGCACACCATTGGAACCAGTGTAACGAACAACACCGCCTTGAACTGGGAGTAACTGGCCGCATCCAGTGCAAATGAAGCGAATGGAACTAGCAAGACCCAACAAGACGAAGGAGGCACGAGCGGATGCCATGTGGTGTGTGGTGCCAGAGTGAAGAACCCAAAAGCCATCCGAGACATGAACATGAGGAAGGACACCACATGAAGCAACAGTGCCAACAGGAGGAGGGGACAAGTCACAGACTGTAAGACGACGCAGAAGGATAACAGACTTCTTGATCCATGGAATAGATGTGGACGGTGACCCAAGGACATGACCGGGGGGTCGCCACAAAGGACGGTGTCAGTGTGACAGGGCAGACCTCTGGCCAACGCAAGCACACTCTCACCTCCCTCATCACAAAGGTGAAGACACTGGAAAAGGGACTGCTCAAGATGGCCCTTGTCGGTGACGGAAGGCATAGGGGATGGAGTGGTGGATGCCAAGGGAGAAGAGTACCAGGGAGGAGCAACGTAGGACATCAAAGGGGGTCCCGTGTAGACAGGAGCTCCATAGGATGGCGGCCAATTTCAGGGGAACTGGACCGGCGGAGGCATGGTGAGAACACTAGCAGTAGAATAAGCCTCCGCCGAGGAAGATTCGGCAGAGCGAGTCGAGGATGCGGAGTTGGAGCTGGAACTGGCTGCAGAGGAGGAGCCGCTGGAACGCGCTCAGTGAGCACGCATGGCACGGGCGAGGCGCAGATCATCAGGCAGTGCAAGATACTTCCGAGCAGAGTGGTCGGAAGAGCCACAATTCCAGCACACCACTTTGCCAGGAACGCGAGAGGAGGATTCGGCTGGATTCCCCTTGCCCCTTCCCCAACCGCACCCGCGCCCACAGCCTTGAGAGGTAAGAGCAGTGGCGGTGGATGTTGAAGAGGAAAAAGAAGAGGTGGAGACGCCAGAGGAGGGGGCAGAGGATGCAACAGTCGCAGTGGCGACACCTACGATGACGAAGCGGTGCAGTCGCTTGTTCTGGAGGCTGGTCCACCAAGTAGCAAGGCACTCTGCGGTAAATTCCCAGAGAGCACTGACACCTGGAGGGGACCTGGGAGGGATAGGCTCGGAGGCAAGCCTCTGCAGTTCATCTACCTTGACGTTATGAAGAAGGTGCGACACTTTGGGAAGTAACCCATTGACCAAGGTAAGCACAGTGGATAGCTGGCCCGACGTGACATCGCCAAGCTCACGGAGGAGGTTGAGGCCGCGTGCCCAGTACGTGTCAGCCCATTCATTTGTACGCATCAAGAGCATGTAGAAATGCACGGTGAGCGTAATTTGAGCAGTCTGGCCAATGACAGTGGTGCGGCAATGCAGTATGGTATACGCACCAATGGGATCAGCTGGACAGTGGGCAGCAGGGTCTGCATTATAGGTGTTGAAATCATCGACAAGCGTTTCTGGTGCAGCGGCAATGAGAGCGTGGCAGGCGCGAGTGGACTTTTCAGTGGCAGGGGTGAAGGGAGGGACTGCTGGGAAATACTACCACAGGTGTTTGCCCTGAGCTCATGCACTGAAACGAGTCTCCAAGAAGGAGAAGGCCGGCCCAATAGCAAGGACAGTTGGTTGGGAGAAAAGTCATGCTGACGTGTGACAGTGGCCGAAGTGGCGATAGGAATGACATCGGCAGGCTCAGTGGCAGCGGTGCTAGCAGCAGACGGCGCAGAGGAGACACCAGCATTGGTGCCAGCAAGAGTGCCAGACGGCGTGAATAACATAGTAGGGAGGTGCTTGAGGACTATGGCTGCGACTTCATCAGTTAACGCAACAGGGTTGTCATTAGCGGGCTTGAGGCGATCCTCAACCTCTCGCTGAGCCTCGCGAGCGAGGTTTACCTAACGCTACAGGTCTACGATGGCTGACTCGTTGTCACCAGGCATGGTGTCGATGTGGGGGCTCAGCCAAAAATATTCTGGCAAAGTTTCAGCAGCCCTAGTGGGCATTGTAAAAATGGGAGTGCCAAAGGCACGTAGGACAGGTGCTGAATGACAACCCCCTCCAAGTCAGACACTATAAGCCACCACAAGGAGAAAGACACAAGGGCCAATAATGCACGCAGAGGATGCAGACAGGTCAAGAGGTGGCAAGAGGGGAAGGACTGCGTAGGAAAGCAAAAAGTGGAGGGACGAAGACAGTTGAGGCTGTAGCCAGAATGTAGACTACAGACGCTGGGGGTACCTGTAGTGAACGCGACATTGGGTGTGGTGCCGGCAGCCATGATGGAGTCGAAAGCAGTGGCGATGCTGGAGACAGCCGATGGAGCAGACGATGCAGATGTTGCAGCTGTTGCTATGGAGGTTTGGATGGTTGCTGCAACGGCTGTTGTGGTAGTCGTTGCAGATGCCGTCGCTAAGGCAATGACAGATGCGGCTACTACAACCTGTGTGCCAAGGTCCGCAGCTGCTGCAGCAATAGGGCCCAGAACCATTGCAGCTTCAGTGTAGGCCTCGGTGGCTTGCCCGGCCGACATCGAGGTAGGAGGACGCAAAGTCCTAGCTACTGCTGCAAATGTGGCTACCACAGCAGCTGTTGCATCTATGACGGCGGCTGCTGCGTGCCTGAGTGCAATGCCAAGTACCGTGATGCCATGTACAAACTTGCGACGGTGAGCTCTTTGACGGCAGAGACGGTTAGTTGCAGATGCACCTTGGGAAAGAGTGGGGGGGATGCGCCCGTCGATTGATGAAGTGACGTCCTTTCAGGATGAGTTGGAGAAGACCTGAGTGTGCTGTCACTATCAAAACCTCGGAGTGAGCGCGTGCAGCGGTGCGACGACCACCCCTTGTAGTAGGATCCGGGTGGCACTGAACCTATGACCACCCGGGATGCCAGCGTGACAGGCGATGCCAACGCTCTTGCGCTAGTCTCGTGGATGGCGTGGATGGAAGAAGATGTTGGCTGGTTGTCGGTGCTGTAGTAGTTTGTCACCAGTCAAGAAGGTACGGCATACAATCGTCACAACTGTTGCACGGGTGCTGTTGCAACTGCGGTACCTACTCACGGGATCGTGAGAATGGCGGGGAATGGTGCAGCAAACGCAATTGAAGATAAAACTACTGTGGCAACTGCCGCAGCTGTAGGCGTGAGTGGCACTGCTGCTACCCGGCTCACGCAGTTCAGGCCAGGTGGAGCCAAGGCTGGTGATCCGAGGCGGGACTTACAGGTGAGAGGGCGTAGAGGCCGCAAGATTAGAAGGTGGGAACAGACTAGGCGGAGATAGCACATCGACAACGCCATGGAGATCAAGAGAGACGAGCCTCTCGTCCAATCCGCACTGTCCAGAGGCCGAGACTGCTGCTACAGGGCTGCACGTACACATGTGCAGCGGCGGTTGCGGTGATGGCGACGGTGATGGTGGTGGAGAGAAGGTGACTGCGGCTGTGGAGGTGGAGAGAGATGAGACTCTCTGCCAATCCGGAAGCTGTGAGTACAGAGAGTGCTGCTACGAGGCCACAATGGCAGATGTGATGGGGCAGCAGCGGCGATGGCAATGGAGGCGGTGGCGGCGAGGGTCCTACAACCAGGATCGGCTCTTCTAAGTTACTTTCACGCCCCAGCTCTGATGCCAGTAGGTGGGGGTCGAATGCAAAGGAGCAATGAAGAGTGTAGGAGAGCCCTCAAGCACATAATGCCATGGAATGCGTTGGGCCACACGCGGTAACAAATTGTGAGAGTGAACAAGCAAAGAGTCACGAGTCTCGGACCACCGTAGTGATCTGTGCGAGAGCGATCGAGCGAACAGCGAGCTCGCTATCACATGTTGCCCGCTAGACTGGTGGTTGGCCCTACTACCTCCTCATCTTGGGAATAGTTTATCCCCGTATTTCTCAGAGAGAGCACCCTGCAACAACTAGGCATGATCGAGAGACCAGTTCAGGCTATGCCAAGCAAGCAAGTCAAATGTCACGTGTGTGCGTGAGGCATAAGCACATGTGAGAACTGTGAATCCTGAAGGGCCACTTGTCGTCAGAGTTGGCTCGGCGTGTGAGACCACCGCCATAGGAGGCTCAACATCCAGTGTTGATCAGTCACCTGCACAAGGGAGGGGAGTGTGCAGCGAGGCCAGAGGTCACCACGTGGCACTAACACATAAACCAACAAGAAGCCACCCTCGGTTAATTCCGAGAGGTGGGGCTCGACCTCCGGACGACAGTGTATGCTCACCTGAGCATCTGCTCAGTGTGGATGTGCACTTACCAGTATTTTACTCTCGTCCCCCTCAACCTGCTCTCTTGTCTCTTGTGTAACTCAGCTTTGCAAGTCAAGTGCTTAAAACTTCCATGGCGTGTGACGTATTCTAGCTCGCATCCACACGTGCACAGTAGCTTGCAAGCAACACACTAGTAACTAGAAGTATTAGAGCAGTGAGAAACCCTCTCACTCCTTTTTCGACTCGCGGCCTGTGGGAGTTGTCCCACCATCTATCTGCATAGTGTGCTGCACAGTCCAGGAGGCTGTAGTGCCTCCTACCTCCACGGTGTTTCTGTACCAACACTCAGTGCCAGTCGCGATGTCTACCGCCGAAGCCAATACTCACAACCGGCATCTACCGACAGCCGCACGCAGCATGCTGGTGTCCGTATCGTGCCCGGATCTATGTTTGTTCATGGCCTCTCTCTTAAGCTAGCCTACTGCAAGCGACCATTCGACTGGCGCTAGCTCACATCTGCTCCAACATCTTTGAATGCATCTGTAGTCAACCAGTCTGCTATGCTCGATTCACCGCCAGTGGATGGACCTGACGACGAGCTAGACTCACCTACCATAGCAGCCCCCCACTCTAAGTGTGCTGGGTGGGAGGATTGGCAGGTGTCCAATGAGCCCTGTTGTGGTTTTGCATGTTGTATTATGCTCACTGTCGTGGTGACCTTGCTGACGTGCCTGAGGGGACAGAACGTGAAATCGACCGCAAGGTGTATACTGCTGACAATCTCCCACCTTCTCCACCTCGTCCCTCAGGTATGCAACCACCCGGGGGACCCATATGATAAAAAAGTGCTCCTCCGCATGCCCAAGTGCGGTGCCGGGAGGCACCGACGAGCGGCCAGAGAGAGGAAAATCCTTGCAGTTGGATGTAGCGACTCGAGGATTCCTCGAATCCTACAATGGATGATTGCCCCTGAAAGGTGACGAGTCGCTAAATCCGGAGGAAGTTGTTTCACTGGAATCGAACAAGTATTGAGGGAGATATGAGCTGAGTTGGGGTGTGTGCGACGGCTCTGGGAGCCGGCCGCAACTCGACTTCCGATGAATAATCAACCGGACCGAGCAACAAATGTCCATCTGGAGATTTTTCTCCGGAATAACTGCCAAGGCATCCGGTGGATAATCCACCGGATCCTGTAGTACAGGTTGATACTGAGGGAGTTAGCCAAAATCCATGCTCGGCGTCCGAAGCTCAATAGTACGTTTTGATACTCGGGACACGGTCAAAATTCTGACTGCAGGTCCGCGGACATGTTTCAAACCTGGGTACACCCCATCACCAAACTCGACCCAAAAGTGGAGGAGGTGCATCAAAACAGTGCAGGGGATCCCTACATCACGTGCAATAGGATCTGTGCTGTGGGAAAGGCGCTTCACACGTGAAGGAAGGCGCCACGGTATGTGCGCACCATGGAGGCGTTAGGCATTTCTGTGGTGGGTGAGACCTGCGCTTTGGCAAGCGTAACTTGGGCTACACTTGGCCGAATTGTGTACAGTTTGGTGCGTTGGAGAGCTCATGACTAGCCCTATAGATTTTTTGATAATGTCCATGTACAAAAAATAATGCAAAATTTTGTTATTTTCTTTGCAAACTGACTGTATCTAAATTCCTGCTCACATAGCGTGAGACGTCCAGAAAGCTCACGCTAAGTCTCAGATTCGTCCAAGAACAAAATATGTCAGTCACTAGATAAGATCACACCAACGTTGGGACTGCACCACGTGGTTTTCCTGAAAAGGGGTTATGGGCCCACAAGTCTGATCGTCTCCAACATTCACGTCTTCCGTAGCGCACGGGGTTCTCATCTTGGACGTCACCGTGAAGTTCTGAGAGCCCGTCGGAGTAGAAGCTGCGAAAATGGTGGAAAAGGATTCGCAGCCCATTCAGCAGTACGCGGGCGGCCCAGGCTTTGGGCTATGGAGGTGGCAGTTTGAACTGAATCTTGCGCATAAGGGGCTGCTGGACGTCATGTTGGAAAAGGAGGTGCTCACAGAGGCGACTGCTACGGACGCGAAGAAGCAGGTCTTTGAAAAGAAGAACACGGAGATGCTCATGCTCCTAGTATCTGGAATAGCCGAGTCAAAATGGGACTACTTCCAAGACTGCAAACTGGCAGCCAAAGCTTGGAAAAAACTCTGTGCCATCCACCAATCCAATTCGCTCGCGAACAAAATCTTCGCGATGAAGCGGCTCCTCACGGTGAGAATCGAGGAGGGAGATGATGTCATCTCCGCCATGCAGCAGATCAAGTCACTCGCCTCACAATGCAATGACGTGGGGTGAAAGATTGACACACAACTACAGGCTATGACCCTCCTCATGGCTCTACATGATAGTTGGGACCCCCTCATCACCGTCCTCGGAGGATGGCCGGAGGACAAGCTCACCTATGGTGCGGTCGCAGAGTACATCCGCAACAAGGCAGAATGCTGAAGCTGTGGGGAGTCCTCGTCTTTCTCATCAGCCCTCATCAGCAAAATGCGTGGTGGTGGAAGTGCAGGCAAAGGAAGCGGCAGAAATGGCGGTGGCAAGGATGCCAAGAAAGGTGCGTGCCGCAACTGCGGCAAGGAGGGTCATTGGGCTCGTGAGTACCTGGAGGAAGCGAAGACCGGCAGAAAAACCGCCAAAGGCAGGTTTCTCCTTAATGGCAACAAGAAATAATTTTTCAAGAAGGCCAACATGTGGTGCCTGAATTCCAGGGCCGAGGCGCACACTCAGGTCGAGAAAGTGGGGTTTGTCACCTACAAGAAGTCCTCCAAGTCAATGGTGGTCACGAACAACAAAATCAAGCCGGCGGCCGGCCAAGGTGACGAGGAGGTGGAAGTCGTGGTGGGCAGTAAGAAGGAGCTGTGCACAATCCGTGATGTGCAGCACATCCCTGGCCTTGATGACATTCTAAGTGTTAGCCGCTTGACGGATAAGAAATATGAGGTGCTCTTCCGTAGGAAAGGCGCAGTGGTGTGCAACGACGGCGGCGGTGAGGTCGTGCTGGAGGCAATGCGTGAGGGCAGTCTCTACATTGTGGAGACCAAGGTGATCCCCATAGCATCGGACGCAGCAGACTCGCAAGAGCGCGTCGTCAACATGGCCAATGGAGGAATCGCTGATTTGGAGCTCTGGCACCGATGGTAGGGGCATTCGGCGCCCGCAATCGTTAAGGAGATGGCGAAGTGCGACATGGTGCGCGGCCTCATCATTGACGGTGTAGCAGACACGGCAGGAGATGGAACAGTGTACAAAAAGTGCAAACCTTGTATTTTGGGCAAGGCGCGACACAAGCCGTTGAATGAGAACGCGGCTCGCGCAAAGGACCTGCTAGAGGCCGTGTACAGCAATGTGTGTGGGCCACTCAAACGCTGTCAAACATCGGCTTGAGATACTTCGTCACCTTCATCGATGACTACAACAGAAAGCTCTTTGTTTACTTCATGAAGCTGAAAGGCGAGGTCCTGGACTAGCTCAAGGAGTACATCGCAGCGGTGGAGAGGCAAACTGGCCAGAAGGTCAGAGTGCTCCATAGTAACAATGGCGGCGAGTACGTGGGTTGTAGCGGGTGGATGAAGCAACAGGGCGTCAAGTGAGAACCCACTATGCCATACTCGCCATAATCCAATGGAGTGGCGGAGCGGGCGAACCAGACGCTACTAAACATGGTGTGCACTATGCTTGTGGATGTGGGGTTGCCACGAGGGTTCTGGGTGGAGGCTGTGCGTACATTGAGCTATAACATCAACCTCACTCCAACAGTAGTGCTGAAGGGTAAGGGGGGTTGGATGATGCCACAAGAGGTTTGGACACACCCAAAGGTATTTGGGTGCAAGGCGCACGCGATGGTGTAGGTGACGCAACGACACGACAGCATGGTAGAACCGCGGGTGAAGCCGTCCTTGTTCCTCGGCTACAAGAGCACACAAAACGCGTATCTGCTCTGGGACAACCTCACGCAAGAGATCATCTGTACCCATGATGTCGAGTTCGACGAGCAGCAAAGCTTCAGCAGCAGCAGCAGCAATGACATGAGCGTTTGGAACACTCCAAAATAGGGGGAGTTGTTCCATCTCCTTGACTATGAGAAGGAGCCGGCGGACACGGAGGTCGAGGATGCGGCCTCGGAGTGCGGCGGTGCAACAGGTGCAGCAGCCAGTGCGGAGGACTCTCACGAGGATACAGCTGGCATGCAGATCTGGTGGAAAGATTTGTCGGAGGAGGCATTACGGGTGCCTATGCACGCACTCCCGGTGGAGTTCGCGTTGGGCATCAGAGAATAATCCTCCGGACGCGCCGCCCGTGTGGTTGATATTTTGACGGAGAGAACCTCGGGGAGTCATCCGGTCGATGTCTCACCGGAGCGAGGGGAGTCAAAGGGATCGCAACAGAGCAACGATGTACCACCAAAACTGCCGCACCGCAGCTAGAGGCAGAAAAAAGCAAGGAAGCTCTTTGACACAAGCACCAGTCAATGGATCGGCATGACACGGTGCATGCGGGCTGCATCAACGGACCCGACTACAGTGCAAGAGGCGCTTGCACGGAAGATTTTATTACGAGGATCAATGGGACGCAACCGTCAAATCAGAGCTGACGTCCATCACAAAAAGTGATACGTGGGACCTGGTTGACATGCCGAAAGATGCCAAGGTCATCGGCTTAAAGTGATTCTTCAAGACCAAGTTCACAAAGGAAGGTGTGCTTGACAAATACAAGGCGTGGCTGATGGCAAAGGGATACGCACAGTGTAAAGGCGAGTGCTACGATGAGACGTTTGCTCCCGTTGCCAAGTTCACAAGCATCCGGGCGATCCTTGCGGTGGCGGATGTGAAGGACATGGAGCTCCACCAAATGGACATAAAGACGGCCTTCCGCAACGGCATCATAGACAAAGAGATCTACGTGGAGGTGCCACAGGGGTTGGAGGCACCGGAGGGCAAGGTGTGCAAGCTGCGGAACTCCTTGCATGGGCTAAAACAATCACCCAGATGCTGGTACAACAACGGATGGACAACATCATGGCACAACTCAGCTACAAGCGCTGTGAGTCGGATCACAGCGTGTACGTGTGGCGTAGCAAGAAGCTCCATCAGATCGTTGCACTCTACATGGACGATCTGACCTTGTGCTCTTCAGACATGCTGAGCCTACAACAGTTGAAAGAGTAACGAAGCAGCAGGTTCCATATGTCGGACATAGGGGAGCTGGAGTTCTACCTCGGAATGAGCATTACGCGGAATCGGAGGATGCGCACGCTTGAGTTGGGGCAGGCCAAATACGTGGCCGAGGTGTTGATGTGCTAAGGCATGGAGGATTGCAAACCAGTGTGTAGTCCTGTTTCCACGACCTGTGAACTGAGTGCGGCAATGGCGCCAAAAAAAAAAGAAGAACGGGAGGATATGGAAGGGGTGCCCTACCAATCAACGGTGGGCAGCCTCATGTATGCCATAGTGGCAACTCGACCGGACCTGGCCTACGCGGTGGGCCAAGTGAGCAGGTATGTGGCCAGTCTAGGGCCACTATACTGGCAGGTGGTCAAGCGCATCCTCCGCTACCTGTAGGCAACGCGACACGCGCGCCTAAGGTTCCACCGCAAGGGGCGGACAGAACCCTTGCGTCTGGTCTACTACACGGATGCAAACTACGCTCTCGATGTGGACAAGCGGAAGTCCACATCTGGCCACGTGTTCTTCCTCGCTGGTGCTGTGGTCACGTGGTGCAGCAGGAAGCAAGACTGTGTCACCACCTCCACAATGGAAGCAGAGTACATTGCACTAGCCAAGGCGGTCAAGGATGCGGTGTGGCTCCGCAGGTTGTTGGTAGAGCCGGGCATGCCACAGCAGGAGCCTACGGTGGTGCAAGAGGACAACAACGGCTCCATCTTGCTGACCGACAATCCAACGGAGCATAGGAGGACTAAGAACATCGACGTCCGTTACCACTAGACACGGGACACGGTTCAGAAAAGGGACAGGTGGTGCTCCATCACTGCAGCACGCACAACATGCTTGCAGATTTCTTGACCAAAGCACAACCCGCGGACCGGCACGCCATCAGCGTGGCCGGACTTGGGATGACCAGCTATGATGGGCTGGAGGACGCAGTAGAAGATGAGTGAGAGCAAGCTGGAGCAGCGGGTATGGCAGGTGCAAGGGGAATAATGCTAAAACTTTGCCCCTCCGCATGTCCAAGTGGGGCACCAGGAGGCGCCGACGAGCCGCAAGAGAGAGGAAAATCTGCGCAGTTAGATCTAGCGGCTTGAGTATTTCTCGGATCCTAAAATGGATGATTTCCCCTGAAAGTTGATGAGTCGCTGAATCCGGAATCGGAAAAGTATTGAGGGAGATATGAGCTTCCAAAGTTGGGGTGTGCGCGGCGGCTCTGGGAGCCGGCCGCAACTCGACTTCCGATGAATAATCGACCGGACCGAGCAACAAATGTCCATCTGGAGATATTGCTCCGGAATGACTGCCCAGGCGTCCGGTGGATAATCCACCGGATCCTGTAGTGCAGGTTGATACTGAGGAACTTAGCCATGCTCGGCGTCCAAAGCTAAGTAGTACGTTTTGTTACTCGGGGACTTGGTCAAAATTCTGACTACAGGTCCGCGAACAGGTTTCAAACCTCGGTACACCCCATCACCAAACTCGACGCAAAACTGGGGGAGGTGTGTCGAAACAGTGTAAGAGACCCCTACATCACGTGCAATGGGATCTGCGCCTTTGGGAAAGGCACTTCGCACGTGAAGGAAGGCGCGACAACGTGTGTGCACCATGGAGGCATTAGGTGTTTCTGTGGTGGGTTAGACCTGCACTTCGGCAAGTAAAACTCGGACTAAGCTTGGCCGAATTGTGCACGGTTTGGTGCGTTGGCGAGCTCATGAATAGCCTTATAAAATTTCTGATAATTTCCATGTACAAAAAAGTTATTCCACTCGTATTATTCCCTTTGCAAACTGACTGTTTCTACATTCCTGCTCACATAGCGTGAGGTGACCAGAAAACTCACGATCAGTCTCAGATTCACCCAAAAACAAAAGACTTCAACCACTAGAGAATATCACACCAACGTGGAGAACACACCACATGGTTTGCCTGAAACCCTATACCCGCACCTGTGCCTGATTCCAACCCCACTCACGGGTCTACAGCAGCTGACACCGCCGAGCCATCCATAAGATGTGAGGTACCTGGCGTGGTTCCTATTTTGCCCATCTACACCGACGTCGTTCATTTGGCCGGGGCTATCTTGGACGCGCAGCTGGTGCGGCCTCGACCTTCTCAGCCATGGCGCGTGCCAACAGGGTGCCAACACAAATGGCGGTGGGCAGAGTGACAGAGGCTTACGCACACGTAGTAGCATCACTTACCTCACTTGCTGCCAACATCGCAATGCAGGTCATGGCAGCAACTGATGCTGTCGCCACCACTACACCCTCTACAGCTGACGCAACTGTGAGTGCCGTCGGCTCAATTCAGGCGTCAACTATAGGACCAGTCCTGAAATTGACAGGTGCACCAAGCGACCTCAGCTGCCATGTCACCAGAGGTGTTCTTGTTGCATCTATAGCAGCAGCGGTGGCTGGAGCCATAGTCACGGGCCTTCTCTGTCTGACAGTAGTCATCGCTGCATGGATGGCTGTTGTGTTCTCTTCAATGGCTGAGATGGTGCCACCTCTCTTCTTGCTGCTCCCACGCCGCTAGCTTGGTGAGAACATCCCTCTGTCCTCTGCCCCCTACTCTTTTTCAGTTTCCCTTGCATTGGCCCAGCTGATTTTCACCATGCCTGCGCCAGAAGAAACTATTGAAGCATTGCAAGCTGCTGAGTGAGGCGTCGACAGCCTGCCACAGGGAAGAAGAAGAGTTGCAGCATGGGCTAGAATCGAAGCAAGAACTGGCCACAACTGTTCCAAACCCAGTCATAGAATGCTTGCGAGCGGTGCCCGCTCTTGCCACAACTCTTCCTATAGACGAGACAGCTTCGGCTGAGTCCACTGTTCCTCCCACTGCTCCTCTCAAATCCACCTCTACTACTTTTTCAGTGGCTGTCCTTGCACGGGTGCTCCTTCTTGCTAGGCAGAAAGACTTTGATAGTGTACCCCCTCAAATCACATCGAAGCTCACCTTTTCTTCTTCGGAGACCCGCTTCAACGCATGGGCACAGGGTGAGCTGCTATGAGAGTACTACTTGTTGGCCAAGCCGCCCTTCGTTCCACAGCCTGCTGAGGCTGCCCGTGTGGTTTGTGCCTTCATCAATGCCGTGCCTGAGGGCCTTCTTGACGACATCGGTACGTATAATGCTGACCTGGCACACGGCACCTGTGCTGATCCCGTTGGTGCCTACGCTTTCATTCACCGCCGTAAGACCATGACTGGGAATGTTACTCAAAGTGCCCTCACTGTGCAGTTCAACACGCTCCACATGCACGTAGATGAGACGGCCGATGAGTATTGGGCACATAGTCTGCGCCTACTTTGTGACCTAGGGACTACAGCCGCATGCCCTATTTCGACCTGTCTTTCCATTGTTGTTGGTCTCATTCCCGAGCTGTCTGACCTTTACCTGCATGTCTCCCACGTTGAGCTTGACCGCCTTGTTTCTGTCCCAGTTCCTGCCAACTCACTCCCAGGAATTGGACCACTCTACGAGTTCACCGCCGCTTGGCTTACCAGCTTGTGGAGCAACTTGCAGAACAAGCGCGTGTATCGTGTAGCCTTCGTTGTAGTCACAACTACCTCATCCTCCTCCTCTGCAACTGCTACCTCCATTCCCTCCTCTCCTTCCACAGTAGCTGCTCACATCACTCATGTTGCTTCGCGTTAGGGGGGGAGGGGGCAGCTGCAGCCATGGGTGTGACCGGGTTCGTGGTAGCAATGGCAAATCCTCCACTGGCTCTACACCTCCTACAGAGGTCACATGCTGGAACTGTGGAGTCACCGGTCACTCTGTCCCAAAGTGTCTACCACCTCGTGATGACGTCCGTCTTCCATCAGCTATGCGTGCTCAATGGGCTTGTACTGATGTTACCTCTTGCTCCTCTACCACATTTGTTGTCACAGTTACACCACCCTCTTCTTCTTGCTCCTCTGCCTCCACTCTCACCACCGCCCTTGCACCACTCCAGCCACCGGTCCCTCCCTCTAGCTCTTGGGGTTGGATCCCTCCTCCCTCAGGACCGGCCTACTATGGTCTTCCCTCCGTCCACTACTTCGTGCCAACCTGGCCCAGAGATGACGGCCACTTCTCTGACACCTGCTCCTCCGACTGCTCTACTGATCATCGCAAAAAACAGCGCGACCTTGAGCACCGTCTTATGGAGGTTCTCTAGCTTCATTCTGAGGGAGGTGAGAGTGTGAGTGGCCAGTCTCATGTGTCTGTCTATGAGTCAAATGAGGCCATTCGTGGTGCCTCACCTGGGTGTGTTCAGGAGGCCTTGTCTGATGATCTTTGGTGGATTGGTGATTGGCAGTCCCACACGTTCCCCACTCGTCTTGGTCGTGCGCCTCACGATTACCTTTCGGGGACAGTTCCTGTCTGCCTTGTCATCCCCTCTACTCGTGTCTCCTCTGACTTTTGGATCATCGATACTGGAGCCACTGACCACATGATCTCCTGTTGTTCATTTTTCGTCTCCCTCGGTCTAGTGGGCTCTGTTTGTTCTGTCCAAACTGATTCTGGTCAATTACTACCGGTTCAAGGTGTTGGCATTGTCCGTTTCTATTTTCATCCTTGATGTGTTGTATGTGCCTGACCTTGAGGTATGTCTCCTTTCGGTGACAACCCTTGATGACCAGGGCATGGACTTCTCGTCCAAATGCGGCATTGGCACCGTTGCCCTTCGCTCATCCAGCCATGTTGTTCTCTGTGGTGTGCGATGTGATCTCTTGTTTCGTGTTCGACTGTCGTGGCCTATGTCCTCTACTGCCTCTGCTCTTGTTTACGTCGTATCCTCCTTGTCTCCTGAGCATGCGGATCTCTTGCACCACCGCCTCCGTCACATTCACACTGTCACCATTCAGTGCCTCGTGCGCCTCCACCTTGCTGACGGCCTTAATCCTGCCACATTTACGCCTCCGTGCTCCACTGTCTACCTCGACTGTGCCAGTGAAAAAATGCACTGTTCTTCATTCATAGCGGTTGTGTCCACCACCTCCCACCCCCTTGACCTCGTTCATGCTGACATCATGGGTCTGCTGCCTCACGACTTCTTTGGTGGCCTTGGTCGCTATGTCCTCTGCTTGACTGGTGACTTTTCGCGCTACCACTGGATCTTTGCCCTTTGCCACAGAAGTGATGTCATTAAAGATCTTGAAACCTGGCTCTCTTAGGCTGAGCGTGCTTGCCTGTGTCCTTTATATTTCTTCCAAAGCGACAGGGGTGATGAGCTCTTTGCTCCCACCTCTTGCTTCCTTGAATATCGTGGTGTCCGTCTTGAATCCTCCGCTCCCTACACGTCCCAGGAAAATGACATTTCTGAATGTTGGAATTGCTTGCTAGCAGACTGTGTACTCTCCCTTCTCTCATTCTCTGGTCCATTTATGACCAGTCACCCCTAAGAAATACATTGACGTTACTGTGTAAATCAGAAGTGCATACGCACAGGAAGGTGGTAAGAGACTTCTCTAGTGTATAGACAAAGTGTTTTATGATCCCTGACAAGAAAAAATTAAATTGTTCTTTAAATTCTTATATAATACGAAGGTTCAAGGAAGTTGCATAGAAATATGATCAACACAGGAGGGTTTTACAGAGCTTATAAGATTGTATGAAATGACTGACATAATCTGTGCTCTACGACGGGAATGGTCACGTTTGTCGTTTTTCTTTGCTACCCAAAATAGGATCAAAGTTGTAGGTCACCTACTGACAGCTAATGCTCGCTGTTTTCTCAGAACCATTTTCCATGTTCCTGCACATCAGTCAAGAGGCAAGAATCTAGAGCAACTGTCCAACTATAGCCGACTGTATATCGATCTTAGGAAAATAGGATCCTGTTCCGGCGATCTGAGTGGGAAGTTTTTCAATGCTACTGATATTACATTCAATCGCAACACGTATCAATATACGCTCTTCGTTCATAGACGCTCTTATTTTTCATGTCTGTTGTAGAAGGAACTGATGAAAAGGGCGAACAACCTATTTCCAGTTGTAAGAATTTACAACTTGACACTGAAAAGCTATATTCAATCGTAGCATCGATCTTGGAATGGAGAGGATACTGTCGGTCAAGTCTGACGGAAACTGAAGAACACCGCTTGAACACTGGTTGCAACGAGACATAAATCTTGAATGTGTACGATCAATGTTTCGAACCGTCTATGTGGCATTGAATGTGGGAGGAGAAAGATATCATACCAGGCAAACCCGATATGACACGTGCTCAGTTAACATAAGAGAACATAACCTCAACTTTTCCTAACCGAGCTGGATCGATGAGTGTCCTCGTCGTTACAGGCGGAGTTCACCGGTGAACAATTTTCTCGCTCAATTCATACTTCGCTATGTTCATCGACCAACACAATGGTCCAATACATTCGTCGCTTTGGAAAGGGGGGGGGGGGGGGGGAATAGGATGTGGGTGCCGACAACGGCGGAGCCAGCTCCCCCCCCCCCTCCCTTTCCAACAAGCGAAAAACAGTATTGTGAATGTATCTGGCAGTGTATTGGGAGGATTCCAATGGAAGTTCACAAATGGATTCCGAAAGAGAAGTTTTCTTGGAACAAAATCATAATGTACACTTGTGTATGTGCTTCGCAATCACCCAGATAAATCAGTCACTAGACTGCCCATACTTAGTAAGCAAGTGGACGGGGGAGAGGGGGGGGGGGGGGGGGGGGGGGGGGGGGGGGGGGGGGGGGGGGGCTGGTTGTCGCTCGCCTTTTCTATCATGCCACGCGGTAATATCGGTTTTGTACGGGCACCGTTCGCCTCACACATACGATTTTGAACTTCACGAACATGAACACACACAGGATAAACAGGTTTGCGTCAAGTTCGTTATGTTAACTTCAACATGCTTTGTCCGTCTATAATGACACATCAATGGAAAAAGCAAGAACGAGCATTCAATTATTATTGTTCACCAGTGTACACATTTATCTCATTTTTCATACTTCAGGAAGTTCACATTCCAATACATTCGCCTAAGACACTCGCACTGTTTGGGAGGGGGGGCGATCCGACGAGGTCCAACCGATGTTTTTTGACCCCCCCTCCCCAAATGCCAAAAGTGTATTAGGCAAATGTATGTGGAAGTGAATAGGAGGGGGTGAACTACTATACACAAATGTATTTGACTGAAAGAGGTTACGGAGAAACTAAACATCGATGCTCTTGCGCATGCATTCGTGAACTTTTAGAAATCTCCTCCGGATACACAATACGATACACTCACCCAATCCAATTTGGGAGATGGGGGGGGGGGGGGGGGGGGGGGGGGGGGGGAAGCTTCGCTAGGTGAAACGGATGTACAAATGTGAAAATCAGCTCCCAACGAGTGCAAATACTGTCTGGTATAGCAATTGTTTCAGAATAACGTTAAGCAAACAACTATGCCAATACTTTAGAAAAACCTAGAATGGAAATTTTTGTTATGGTTGTCATCTTCACAATATTTAAAAAAAATTCTTCTCTTATTCCACTTCAATAATCTGGGTCTTACAGAGTTTGAGAAAGAAAATCAAGATCAGAATTCCTTTATGCACCTTACTTTTCATAGAAGCTTCTTTCTTCTGCATACGACAATTCACTCCTAAAAAAATAGTGTATAAAATGCACCTGAATCAGGGGAGGGTTAACTGAAAAGCACGAATGTATTATATTTATAACATATGTACACTGAAATATCATTGAAAATTTTATGCGTTCATACACAGTACCTTCCTAGAATCTTCCTATCCACGCATATGTTAATACACTCAACGAACAGTGTATAAAAAGCACATGATTAACCATACCTCCTCTGGTCAGTCTCCTCTATTTTCCTTTGAAGTCATGTCCTACATGACGTGGGTGTGGAATTGCGTCCCTCATGGTTCCCTCCCTTGTACCATCACCCCTTTTGAACGTTGGACGGGCCATCATGCCGACCTTTGCCTCGCCCGTGTCTGGGGGTCTCTTGCCTCAATCTGGTTTCCTGCTGACCACCGGGATTGCAAACTCTCCCCACGTGGTCGTCTTTGTGTCTTCCTTGACATCTCGTCTTTCTTTCGGTGCGGTGTTGTATCCTCAAGTCTCGCGATGCTCTCTTCTTCAAGCTCTTGTTTGAGCGGCACATCCCTAGCTTCTCGCTGGGTTCTCCCCCTTTCCGCCTTCTCGGTCCTTTGTTTTCCCCTCGGTGCATTCTTCATCCATCTCCTCTGATCCCTCGGCTGCCTCCGAGCCCTTAGCTTCCTCTGAGCCCTCTGCTGCCTCTGAGTCCTCTGCTATCTCTAAGCCCTTTGTTGTCCCTATTTCACCTTCTTCCTCTTGCACTCCTGAACTGCCTCTGAGCTCTGATCCCACTACGTCTATTGTGCCGTCTGTTGCTCTTGAGCCCTATGTTTCACCTGTGCCATCTGTTGCCTCTGACCCACCTGTCTCTTCTGTGCTCCCCGCCTCACCCTACACTCGTGGTGGTCGTCTTCGGGCACTACCGTCTCACTCGCGTCCTCTCTTCTTGAGTCATCGTGGTCTTCGCGCCCTTGGCTTGGTGACCACCTCCTTACCCGATGCTGCATCCGTGGTATACCCTAGTAACTCACTCAGCTAGGCCCTCATTGAGCAGGAGTTTTGCCTGGGTCTAAATTCGTGTCAATGCGCCGGATAGCAACGGTCTAGGAAACGTGTCCCGACGTGGGAGGCCGCCAACCGCTCTTGGTATTGCAACCAAGACAACATATCACCCTCGAACGAGGGATCCACACTTTAGGTTCGTTTGGTTTGCAACCTCACGAAGTCTGCATGTTGGTCTTTAGTGTCTACCTTTGGTTGGACACTCTGTGAGGAGTCTCAAAGGCAAGAACTGTAAATGGATACATGCAGGGCACAGGCTTTTATACTTGCAGA
>SZWC01000171.1:115609-134142 GCA_023375785.1 Penium margaritaceum | reverse complement strand
AAATTCGTGTCAATGCGCCGGATAGCAACGGTCTAGGAAACGTGTCCCGACGTGGGAGGCCGCCAACCGCTCTTGGTATTGCAACCAAGACAACATATCACCCTCGAACGAGGGATCCACACTTTAGGTTCGTTTGGTTTGCAACCTCACGAAGTCTGCATGTTGGTCTTTAGTGTCTACCTTTGGTTGGACACTCTGTGAGGAGTCTCAAAGGCAAGAACTGTAAATGGATACATGCAGGGCACAGGCTTTTATACTTGCAGAGCATTGCTAATGCAATGTCTGGTCATAGTGGCTCCACAGGAACCAACCTCAGCCTACAGTCCTACTTGGCGCGTCCTAAGACCGCCAAGTACCATCCTCAAGCCAGGCTCTAGTAAGCTTCCTAGAAGATTCCTGTCCCATTTTGGACCACAAAGAAAAATACGGCCGTCACGGGGTTTGAGCCTGCGACCCATGAGCTCCGGTGCCTATCCCAACTAGGCCACAATGTTGTGTTTCCTATGATGATCTCCTGGAAATATACCCATTATGGGCAGTGCATTCCTGGCCTATCTCAGAACAGACCAAGGGGACGTACTCCATAGAGCAGTGCATGCCTTGTCTTTCCGTGGAACCAGCCAGCTAGCCAGTGGACAAGGTGCATACCATTTAACAATTCGTTCGTGGCTGGGTATGTTGCCTCGTGTTTTGGTGCTACTAGTCTGTTCCCTCTTCCACCTAAATTTCTAAGTATGCAGGTTGTCCTCACAGCGTCTGACTCCTCTCTCTGGGAGCAGGCTGTGCAATCAGAACTTGATGCTCTTTCTGAACATGGTGTCTACAAGCTTGTCGACCTTCTCCCAAGACGCAAAGCAGTGGCCACAAAATGGGTGTATCAGCAAAATCTGAATCAAGACAACACGATTGAACGGTACAAGGCAAGACTCACAAGAAAGGGCTTCTATCAAGTCCCTAGGGTCAACTTTAATGAGAAATTCACTCTAGTGTGTTGCTATACCACTGCCAGAGCGCTCCTCAGTCTCCTGGCCCAACATGACTAGGAGCTGGAAAAAATGGATGTCAATAATGCCTTTCTCCATGGCAAAATTGATGAGGAATTCTACATGGTGCAACAACCCAGCTATGCAAATGGCACCAATCGAGTGTGGTATCTACACAAGGCCCTATATGGGCTAAAGCAGTCTCCACAGTGCTGGAACCAAGAGATTACATTGACCTTGGAAAAAGAGGGTTTCAGGAGAAGCATTTTAGATCTTGCCTTGTTCCTCAGTGCCCCCTCTAGGCCACTTTTTGCTATCCTTGTCTATGTGGATGACATCTTGATTGCCTCTCCAGATGTCGCAGCTGTCAAGGCCGCAAAATCTCTCTTACTGTCAGCATACAAAATTTGGGACCTTGGCCAATCTCCTCTCTTCCTGAGCATGGAGCTAGAGCATGATCGCTCACACTGATCCTTACACGTCCATCAGGCTGCATATGTCCGCAGTGTGGGGGAGCGGTTTGAACCGCTCCTCACTGATGTCCCCTCAACTTCTACACATATGACCCCAGCGCGTCAATCATTGCTAAAGTCCTTGGAGCCATCAAAACTGGAGGAGATGGTGGATCTGACAGAATACCTTAGAGTCATAGCCTCCTTGATGTACCTTGCTATCACCACTCATGCTGATGATGCCTTTGCTATGAAGTTTCTCTCTCAATTATCATAGTGTCCACGAGAGCGCCATCTTGAGACGGCATTGCGTGTGGTGTGTTATGCAATCTCCGCACCTCGACTTGGGCTGTGCTTTCATGCGCAACCCCCAGTGCTTGTTGACGGATTCACTGGGAGTGAGTGGACACATGAATCTGATGCACAAAGGAGACCGTGATATATTATCATGATTGGTGGATGGCGTCTCATGGAAAAGTGGGAAACAAGGGTGTGTTGTCCGCAGTACCGCTGAGGCTGAGTACGTGTCACTTGGCACAGGTACGTGTGAAGCTTTCTGGCTCTGTCGCCTGCTATAACAGCTACATGTCCCCATTCATTGCATCACTCTGCCGTGTGCCAATCAAAGTACAAAAGCCAGAAAATAGCGGCATGCACCATTCACGCACCAAGCACATAAACATTGAGTACCACTTTGTTCGCAAATGCATTGTTACAGGTATTGTCCACGTAACTTGGATGGACACACGGTCACAGAGAGCTGAATTTCTCACTAAGGCCCTCAACCGAAACGTCTTTAACTGTGCTGTCAATGTTGTTGGCCTCACCTGTCTTCATAATCTAGGATGATGTGCTTGATGTCTCCCTGTCTCGTTGTATCCCTCGCACTTACGCTTGTGTATGTGCCACGCTTCATTGTCTATGGGACGTTTGCCTATGGGTCATGGAGGAGTGTTGGAGTCTCGTTGGCCACTCACATCTCTATTCCCTCTTGTCTCACTATTCATGTCACACATGCATGTACAGATTGAGTGACCATGACCTCACCTAGGGAGACGCCACCAGAGCGCAAATTTGCTGCTGGTTCTAGCCTCATCAGCCAGACGACGAGCTACTTAGGAGTGCCCTCTAGCACAAGATTTGTCTATACTTTGATTGTCTTGCTTTGATGTGGTAGATGCTAGAGCTTGAAAATTCTTACAGCTGATCCCTGCATCATGGTGACTTGCTTCTGGGTGTTTTGGAGGAGGTACATGATTATCACGGAAGCTAATTCTTAGGGGGCCACCTTGTTGTCCTCTAGTTGTGCATTGGTACGAAGCCACCCTCGGTTAATTCCAAGAGGTTGGGCTCGATCCCCGGGTGACGGTGTATGCTCACTTGAACGTCCCCTCAGTGTGGGTGTGCACTCACCGGTCTTTAACTCTTATCCTCCTCAATCCGCTCTCTTGTCTCTTGTGTAACTCAGCTCTGCAAGTCAAGTGCTTACCACATCCATGGCGTGTGAAGCATTGTAGCTCGTACCTGCACATGCATAGTGGCTTGCAAGTAACACACACTAGTAACTACATCAACTGCAGCAACCCCCGGTTTTATCGCTCACATTTCAACTATGGCAGTGGCACCATCTGTAGCTGCACTTACACCTAGGCTATATTTGTAGTCAGATCCATTGCTCCAGCAGCTGCAGACATTGGCACACCAGTTGCGTCCGTCTTCGCGTATACTATTGGGAGGATTCAAATGGAAGCTCACAAATGGATTTCCAAAAGAGAAGTGTCCTTGGAACCAAACCATAATGTACACTTGTGTATGTGCTTTGCAGTCATCCAGATACATCAGTCAATGGGCTGGCCATACTTAGTAAGCAAGTGGCCGAGGGGAGTGGGGGAGGGGGAGGGGGAGGGGGGGCTGGTTGTCGCTCGCCTTTGGTATCGTGCCACGCGGTAATATCGATTTTGTATGGCACCGTTTGCCTCACAAAGACGATTTTGAACCTCACAAACATGAACACACACAGCATAAATGGGTTTGCGTCAAGTTCGTCACATCAACTTCAACATGATTTGCCCGTGTATAACGACACATCAATGGACGAAGCAAGAACGAGCGTTCAATTATTATTGTTCACCAGTGTACACATTTATCTCGTTTCTCATACTTCACGAAGTTCACATTCCAATACATTTGCCTAAGACACTCGCACTGTTTGGGAGGGGTGATCCGACGAGGTCCAACCGATGTGTGTCGAGCCCCCCCCCTCCCACATGCCGAAAGTGTATTAGGAAAAAATCTGGAAGTGAATAGGAGGGGGTGAACTATTTTACACGAATGTATTTGACTGAAAGAGGTTACGGAGAAAGTAAACATCGATGCTCTTGCGTATGCGTTTGGGAACTTTTAGAAATCTCCTCCAGATGCACAGTACGATACACTCATCCAATACAATTTGGGAGGTGGAGATGAGGGGGGGGCGCATAAAGCTTCACCAGGTGAAACGGATGTACGAATGCGGCAATCAGCTTCCAACAAGCGCAAATATTGCCTGGTATAGCAATTACCGTACTGCTTTTTTATTTCGCCCTCAAAAAAAAATTTCAGGGTGGAGCCTTGATTCGTTTTGCCTTTGAATTAATTTATCGAACATTAATTGGGCGAAATTGGTCAGACATGGAGTCTCTATTTCGTTCGTGCAACAGAATTAATTTTCCCATGTGGTGTGTTCAGGTCTGGGCGTGCAACGCTCGGTGACATTCAAATTCAAAAGTAGGAACGGAATCCCGACAACGGTCCACTGACGCACGTCGACCGTTGGACTCTAGATTTCGTCCCCCCTGTTTCCGCCGGTATGGTTAGACACGTCAGATCTACATCGATAGATTCCGTCGATCCTTGACAACGTGCAGACTTGTGCCGGTCCATCATGATGTCGTACCGCAGAAGGAAACCGTGTCGCTGTCCCCTCCGTGTCGCCAATCGGCATTCTATAGGAATGTCGCGCTCGCATGATGGACACCATGCAGCCACTTCCCAACACCATGGCGACATTGAGTTCATTCTTCGACAAGATCTCTCCCAAAGAGCACCGTGAGCGCGTCGCACGTGCTCTGGCAGCACCAAAGCCTGTCGCCCCCGTGAGGACGTGTAGAGGACCTGGACGTCCAAGGAAGCATCCTCTCATACTTCCACCTTCTGTCACGCCTTCCACGTCGACGGTGCCCGCGACTGTGAAAGACCATGCGGATTCCTACGAGAGCGTTCACGAACGCTTGCCGTGATGCAAGGGAAGGCGGGTGGTCTTCTCTGACGATGAAGAGGAAGCACCTGTTGATGTGTCAGCAGAAAGTGCTTCTGCCAGACATGCATCCGCCGACGAGCCTCCAACTGGCAGCAATGCAGCTGCTAGTTCTGCTGCTGGTACGAGCTCAGCCGATGCTACATCAACCGGTGATCCGGATGAACGGCGTGCTGTGATAGAGTATGCAGTTCTTGAAGCGCTCATCGAGGAGCTGAACGACGATGCGGTGGCAGACGAGGCCGCCATTGTTGCTGACGCCATCACCGACGAGCTCCAACTCCCGCCAGCACCACCGCAACCCGAGCCATCGTCATCAACGGACACTGCATCTAAACGCGGGCAGTACATGGATTGGTACGGCCTGGGTCATGTACCCATAATCCACGCTGCAGTAGTGCGCACCGGCAGTGTGGTGAAAGCCATCCACCATCTTCGTGCACACTACAGGCTTCCTCATCAACCATCGATCTACGAGAAGCTTGCACCGTCCACCGTCCGTGGTTGGTACGAGCCCGGTACTAAGCGCCTCCACTCCACCTACATCCCCGCTCTGTCCAATTCTCCGGCCGCACCAATCGAGGAAGCCGCGAAGAAGTCGTCAAGTGTGCAGGGCAGCCGTGGACGTAAAGCCTACTTCGCCGAACATCCCGAGCTAAAAAACGAGGTCTTCCGCGCTCTCGAACGCATGCGGGAGGCGGGAGCGCCACTGTCGAGCCTGACAATTTGTGAAAAAGTGCACGCGATCCTGAAGGAGCGCGGTGTGAAGAAGATTGAAGGGAAGCCCGTCGACGGAATGTTTTGTTGGAGCTGGTGTCGCAAATTCGTGGCGGAGGAGATGCAGTGGACATGGCAGTGCGGGACCACTGCTGCACAAAAACTTCCAGCTGATTGGGAGGCTCGTGCGGAAAGCATGTGGAAGCGCGCCGCCTTCCTCATCACTCTGAACCACATCGACGATGCATTCATGGTGAACGCAGACCACACAGGTATCCAGTTGGTACCGGAACCTCGCTACACGTACGTACCGTGCGGCTCACAGGAGGTGAAGGTTTGTGGGAAGGACGACAAACGGCAAGTCACTGCCGTCATCGCTTCTTCCCTTGACGGGGAGGTTCTGCCCTTGCAGGTGATTTGGAGTGGCAAGACTAACGCATGCCACCCGCGCAGCGAGGAATCTGAGTTCACGACGCGGCAGCTTGGCTGGCACTTCACTCACACGCCCAATCACTGGGCCACAGTCGAGACCACCAAGGAGTGGTTCTCGATGGTTCTTGAGCCCTATTTCATTGACCGCTGCAAGGCGGCACGTCTGTCCACCGACCACACGAGGTTGCTACTCATCCTAGATGCATGGCGTCCCGATGCAACAGAATCATTCAAGGCATGGGTGGAGAAGCGGTTTCCTTGGGTCGTGCTGCTTTACATCCCTGCAGGTTGTACGTCCAAGCTGCAGCCGGCCGATGTTGGACTGCAGCGTCCGTTCAAAGCTGAGGTGTCCACCGCCTACAGCGCATGGGTGGGAGAGTGATTGCTGGATAACGACACCGTTAACCTGGGCATACGCCGCATCAAGGATGCGGCTGTGGGGTGGATGATGAAGGGATGGGGTCATCTCCGCACGAACAGCAAGTTGGTCCGCAATGCGTGGGAGGGAAGCGGCTTTCTGAAGTGCTATGAACCTGCGTTCCAGTCCGCGGCGTCAAAGGAGATCCTGAGTTTCATGGCCGAATCCGAAATGCAGGGATACGAGGATGAGGATGTAGTTGCGTGAGCATGTGTATGCTATGTGCCATGTCTAAGAGAATTGTCCATTTTCCACCCTCCCCCTCCGCATCCCTCTCTCTCTCTCTATCAGATTCTCGCTTGTACTCGTGCACGATGCCTGAGCCCACGTGGGCAACGTGACTGTGATGACTCTCGAGCGAAATTCAAAGACATGACCAATCTGTCCAATGACTAGCTCAAAACAGCAATCATAACATCTAGAATGACCCATATTCTGACCTGTATGTTGGGTCGAAACCAATTAATAAAACGTATTCGTTTTAGCCCAAAACAATTTCTAATCAAAGCCAAATTAATGAAATCGTTGCCCCTCCATAATTATTTAATATTGAAATCAAAAAGCAGTAGGGTATTTCAGAATAACGTTAAGAAAACAACTATGCCAATACTTCAGAAAGACCATAGTGGACATGTTTGTTATGGTTTTTATCTTCACAACATTTTTAAAAGATCCTTCTCTTATTTCACTTCAATAATCTGGATCTTACAGAGTTTGAGAAAGAAACTCAAGACCAGAATTCTTTTACGCACCTTACGTTTCATCGAAGGTTCTTTCTTCTGCGTATGACAATTCACTCCTCAAATAGTGTATAAATTGCACCTGAATCAGGGGGGGTTAACTCAAAAGCGCGAATGTGTTTAATTTATAACATATGTACACTGAATCATCATTGAACAAAAGAATCCGTTCATACGCAGTACCTTCCTAGAATCTTCCTATCCACGCATATGTTAATACACTCAACAAACATTGTATTAAAAACACATGATTAACCATACCTCCTCTGATCAGTCTCCTCTATTCTCCGTTGAAGCCATGTCCTACATGAGGTGGGTGTGGAATTGCGTCCCTCATGGTTCCCTCCCTCATACCATCACCCCTTTTGAACGTTGGACGGGCCATCATGCCGACCTATGCCTCGCTCGTGTCTGGGGGTCTCTTGCCTCCGTCTGGTTTCCTGCTAACGACCGGGGTGGCAAACTCTCCCCCCGTGATCGTCTGTGTGTCTTCCTTGACATCTCGCCTTTCTTCCGGTGCGGTGTTGTGTCATCAAGTCTCGCAATTCCCTCTTCTTCAAGCTCTTGTTTGAGCGGCACATCCCTATCTTCTCGCTGGGTTCTCCCTCTCCATCCTCTCAGTCCTCTGTTATCCCCTCGGTGTATCCTTCATCCGTCTCCTCTGATCCCTCTGCTGCCTCTAAGCCCTCTGCTACCTCCGAGCCGTCGGCTGCCTCTGAGGCCTCTTCTGCCTCTGATTCCTCTGCTGTCTCTAAGCCCTTTGTTGTCCCTATTTCACCTTCTTCCTCTTGCACTCCTGAACTGCCTCTGAGCTCTGATCCCTCTGTGTCTCTTATGCCGTCTATTGCTCTTGAGACCTATGTTTCACTTGTGCCATCCGCTGCCTCTGACCCACCTGTCTCTTCTGTGCTCCCCACCTCACCCTACACTCGTGGTGGTCGTCTTCGGACACTACCGTCTCACTCACGTCTTGTCTTCTTGGGTGATCGTGGTCTTCGCGCCCTTGGCCTGGTGACCACCTCCTTACCCGGTGCTGCATCCGTGGTGAACCCTAGTAGCTCACTCGGCTACTCCCTCAATAGTAAGGCTGCACACGAATCCATGGATTCGTGAATCCGATTCACGAATCCCGAATCCGGACCCGGATTCACGAATCCGGATCCAAGGGTGGGTCTCATTTTGGGATTCGGGAATCCAGTTTCGAATCCTTGGGAGAGTGGAGGGGGGAGGGGCTGACTTGAAAATACAGTGACTGAGGGGTTCATCTCCGCTGCTCAGACCGCCGAGCGGCGATCTTGAGTTCCGAAGTTTCAAAACTCCGGAACTTCAGGTCGCCGTTCGCAAAAGTGGCCTGAGCGCCAATCATGCATGTGCCAAGCATCAATGAGCTGGCACACGCATGANTTTGGTTCGGACCATTAGCGTCGCCGTGCGAGTGTCAGGCTTGGCTGATGCGGCTGTGCGCTGTTAGGCTGGACCTTTCATCCAACCTCGTGTGTGCGTTCGATTTGTTGTCAGGCGCTTGGGAGGACTGTAACGGGTCCTTTTTCATCACCAAACAGTTCTTTGACTTCTTCTTTCACTTTAATCTTGCATTTTTGCTATTGGTTGTTCATAGATCTGATCCATCGTGATAGCTGTTTGATCAAATGGGATGTCCGATCATTGATTTGAACAACCGTAAACATCTTCACGTGTGCAAAGCTGTCCATCGCAGGCACACGTGTTTTTTCTCTTAATAAAAAAGTCACATGACTGAAGACGTTAGCATACAAAATTAGACAAAATGGACAAACCAATATCTCTTTGCAAACCCTGTTCCTTGCCATCCGTGCGATCCGACGATCCAACGGCTTTGGATTTACTATGCCCTTTCTTTGCGCCCTTGTGTACAAGCGATTGCGATGCGGAGAAAAAAGGGTCTTGCTTTTGGAGTATCGGCGTGCAATGGAATGCACGAGTTGCAGTGGACAACTTTTTTTAGATGCACAACCGTCACTCGAGGGGTGTAAAACAAAGAGTGGCACTCCACAAACATGGACAAGTCCGCCATGAGTACCAAAGAATACTTGTCCGCGTCCCAATTCTTTGGGAAAGAAAGTTGGGGAAAAAATGGAACACTACGTGGCATAAGCCACGTGTTGTACTGTAGACGTGCCATGGATGCGCAACTATCCACAGCACCTGTACTGCGACGCTGCACATCCATCTCAATCCCCAAAATTCAGAAACTATATATCGAGGTCACCACACTCCATGTGATCAGTGAATCTCTTTGCGGTTGAACTACATCACTAGCAACAGTTAGTGAACTGTTCCCGCTGGATTCGATGGATTCACAAATCCAAGAGGATTCGTGAATCCTGGTCTCGGATCCGCGAATCCGGATCCAGGCTTGGATTCGGACTCACGAATCCGAATCCAGCCAAGGATTCGCGAACCGGATTCGGTGTGCAGCCTTACTCAATAGGCAGAAGTTTTGCCTGGGTCTTAAATCGTCCGTGGCTGGGTATGTTGCCTCATGCTTTGCTGATGCTAGTCGGTCCCCTCTTCCACCTAAATCCCTAAGTATGCAGGTTATCCCCACAGCGTCCGACTCCTCTCTGTGGGAGCAGGCTTTGTAAGAAGATATTGATGCTCTTTCTGAACATGGTGTCTATGAGCTTTTCAATCTTCTCCTAGGACGCAAAGCAATGGCCGCAAAATGGGTGTGTCAGCGAAAGCTGAATCCAGACAACACGATTGAACGGTACAAGGCAAGACTCACAGGAAAGGCCTTCTCTCAAGTCCCCAGGGTCAAATTTGATGAGACATTCGCTCTAATGTGTTGCTATACCACTGCCCGAGCACTACTCAGCCTCGTGGCCCAGCATGACTAGGAGCTCGAACAAATGGATGTCAGCTATTGATATCCTTGTCTATGTGGATGACCTCCTGATTGCCTCTCCAGATGTCGCAGCTGTCAAGGCCGCAAAATCTCTCTTACTGTCAGCATACAATATTTAGGACCTTGGCCCAGCTCCTGTGTTCCTGAAAATGGAGCTAGAGCATGATCACTCACGTTCATCCTCACACGTCCATCAGGCTGTGTATGTCCACAGTCTGGGAGAGCGGTTTGGACCGCTCCTCACTTCTGTCCCCTCAACTTCTACACATATGACCCCAGCGGGTCAATCATTGCCAAAAGTCCTCGGAGCCATCAAAACTGGAGGAGATGGTGGATGTGACAGAATATCTTAGAGTCATTGCCTCCTTGATATACCTTGCTACCACCATTCGTGCTGATGATGCCTTTGCTATGAAGTTTCTCTCTCAATTATCCTAGTGCTCCAGAGGTCGCCATCTTGTGGCGGCATTGCGTGTGGTGCGTTATGCAATCTCCACACCTCGAATTGGGCTGTGCTTTTTTGTGCAACCCCAAGTGCTTGTTGAGGGGTTCACTGGGAGTGAGTGAACACATGACTCTGATGCATGAAGGAGAACGTGATACATTTTCATGATTGGTAGGATGGCAGTCTCATGGAAATACGGACAACACACCGCAGCACCCCACCGCGGTGCTGCGGTGTGTTGTCCGCAGCACCGCTGAGGCTGAATATGTGGCTCTTGGTGCACGTACGTGTGAAGCTGTCTGGCTCTGTCGCCTGCTACAAAAGCTACGTGTCCCCATTTGCTGCATCACTCTGTGCTGTGCCAATCAAAGCAGAGAAGCTAGTTCTCAAAATATCGGAATGCACTATTCATGCACCAAGCACATCAACATTGAGCACCACTTTGTTCGTAAATGTATTGTTGCAGGTCTTGTCCACGTAACTTGGGTGGACACACGGTCACAGAGAGCTCACTTTCTCACTGAGGCCATCAACCGAAATGTCTTAAACTGTGTTGTCCATGTTGTTGGCCTCACCTATCTCCATAATCTAGGATGAAGGGCTTGATGTCTCCCTGTCTCATTGTATCCCTTGCACTTACACTCGTGTGTGTGTGTGTGTGTGCCACGCTTCATTGTCTATGGGATGTTTGTCTGCGGGTCATGGGGGAGTGTTGGAGTCTCGTTGGCCACTCACATCTCTATTCCCTCTTGTCTCACTATTCATGTCACACATGCATGTACAGATTGAGTGACCATGACCTCACCTGGGGAGACGCCACCAGAGCGCGCCTTTGCTACTAGTTCTAGCCTCATCAGCCAATCGACGAGCTACTTAGGAGTGCCCTCTAGAATAAGAATTTTCTATATTTTGATTGTATTGCTTTGATGTGGTAGATGCTAGAACACGAAAATTCTGACAGCCGATCCCTGCATCATGGTGACTTGCTTCTGGATGTTTTGGGAGAGCTACATAACTATCACGGGTGCTAATCCTTAGGGAGGCACCTTGTTGGCCTCTAGCTGTGCACTGGTGTGAAGCCACTCTCGGTTAATTCCGAGAGGTTGGGCTCGATCCCCGGGTGGCGGTGTATACTCGCTTGAGCGTTTCCTCAGTGTGGGTGTGCACTCACTGGTCTTTTGCTCTCATCCTCCTCAACCCGCTCTCTTGTCTCATGTGTAACTCAGCTTTGCAAGTCAAGTGCTTACCACATCCATGGCGTGTGAAGCATTCTAGCTCGCACCCGCACATGCCTAGTGGCTTGCAAGTTACACACACTAGTAACTACATCAACTGCAGTAGTCCTCGGTTTTGTCCCTCCCAACTGTCGAAGTGGCACCATCTGTAGCCGCACTTAAAACTGTAGCTGTACTTGTCCCACCCGTTATCCTAATCACAACCACAACACCTTGTGAAGCAGCAGCACCGATTGCAGTGGGAGTCAAAGATTTGTAGACTCAGCTTCGAGACCTGCACCTATTACATTAATAGACGCAACAGCAACGGCATTAGTCACATCGGCAACCGGCCAGCGCCCTCTCCCTTCCATCACACATGCGGTGATAGCACCACAGTAGTGGTGCCACCAGGCATGCTAGTGCACCGTGAGATCCCCGGTGCGTCGCCTCTTGGCGTGTAGTATGAGGGGTGATCGGCACACTGCCACACGCGTCAATGTCGAGGCAGGAGAAATCCTGTCGCATCCGGGCCTCCTTCAGTCGATCCGGTACGAATAACACATCAAGACTCAATAAGTACCTTACCTTGCACCTCTCCAAAGGGGGAAACACAGCTGCACAAAATCACAGGGGAGGATATCACTATAACTCACTTGTACGCAGCGCTTGCACAGGACATCATTGATCTTGCAAGTGCACCGACAAGTGTAGCCTCGGATGACATAGACGGAGCAACTGCAGCCGCAGCTACATTTGCATCAATAGTGAGAGCATCTTGCACCCCCTTTTCAACATGATCCGGACATCTAGCTGAGGCCTACACCAAGACTATAGTTGTTTGTAGATCCATTGCTCCAGCAGCTGCACACATTGGCACACAGATTTCACCATTTGCCTCCGTCTTCACGTCTACTACCACTTCTATAGAACCTGCCACAACAGCTCCCACATGCTCCATCCACACTTTGACAGCAGCAATCGTCACATATAGAACATCAACTCCATTTGCCGTCTCTAGCATTGTCACTATAGTCATTTGAGCTACAGCTGTACTCACCACTCTGGGTGCAGCACTGATCACAGACGCACTTACCCTCCTGGTCCCAGCTGCGTCTACTGTATCCATTCTGGTTGCAGCCTCTGTTGCTGCCCTTTCTCCACTTCCTGCATGCCTTCACAGCCTGTCCCCCTCTACACCCGTGTGAGCTATTTATCTACATGCTCCCTTTTTGCTGGTATCTTGCCTCTTCTCTTCCTGTGGTTGCTCGTCGTGTCTAACTTGGGATGGGTTGTCCTGCAACACTTCTACAATGTCCCTAGGGTACTCCCAATTTTCCCACATCCACTGGGGTGGAAGAAACTTTGCTGAAATCTGTCCAACAAAGCCCTCATGTTGTCACCATGCTGGGTGATGAGTCAGTCATTACGTCAGTGCACCGTCAGCTGACCCTCACCCGCAAGGCTCAGCAAGATGCTGAGGATCGCCTCAACTGGCAAAAGACAATGGTGTTGCTTTTGCCAATGAGGTCAGTGCTATCGTGCTCAAGCATCTCCCTACCGCCTCTGATGTCCCACCTGCTGGTGCCACTACTGGCATCAACGCTAGCACATCTACCACACCTTCTGCCTCTTGTACCTCCTACCAACCCCTCTATCGTTTCTCCTCTCTCTGCACCACGCCAGCATGACTTCTTCTCTCAGCCGCCAGTGCTCGCAATTGGACCTGCCTTCTCCTCCTGGGAAGTGTGCTTCAGTGCTTGAGCTCAAGTGGTGTAGTTGTGGGAATAGTACTCTCCATTTGTCCCTCCCTTTACACCCACTGTTTCTGTATTCGTCCGTGTCCACATCGTTGTTGTGCCAGAATTCCTCATTGATTATGTCAGCGCCATCATTGCCGACCCCGCCATCCAGCGTCTGGCTGACCCTGTTGGCACATAATTTTATACTTCACCAAGTACTACCATAACTGCCCAGGCTGCGCAGAGTGCGCTCACTATCCAATTCAACACGCTTCTCATGCGTGCTGATGGATCGGTTGATACCTACTAGGCCCGTAGCCTAAAGCTCCTTTACAAGCTTGGCAATGTAGCACCTGGTCAGCTCTCAACTATCCTTATCATGATCAATGGCCTCATTCATGAGATGTCAGATCTCCTTCACGATGTCAAGGCTGATGAGTTGCAGCGCCTTGCCTCCCAACCTATTTCACCAAAGTCTACGCCTGTTGTTGGGGCTCTGTGGGACTTCACTGCCGAGCACCTTGCTGCTTTGTGGACCAGTGTCCAGAACAAGCGCCTCCACTACTCCGCCATCACCAGGACAGGGGCTCTCACTATTGCCACCTTGCCAGGTCCCTCTTCCACATCCTCTTCTACATCCTCTTCCATATCCTCCTCCTCTACCTCCGCTTCCAGTGCCCTTGCTTCCCAGGGTCGTGGAAAGGACTTGGCACATCCTTTCCATGAGAGAGAGGGGCAAGGAGAAAGACAAGGGCAAGGAAAAGGGTGCCGCATATTCTTCTCTTGCTCCCGGCACCATTGTGTATTGGAACTCTGGCTCCTCAGAGCACTCTTTCCACACGTCCCCCACTCCTTTGAATGAACTCTTCCTTGTCTGTGTGATGCGTGCTCACTGGGCATGTACCTACAGTCCCTCCACAGTGACCTCCGTCTCCAGCTCTAGCACCTCCTCTTGGCCCTCAGTCGCAGCCCCTGCTCAGGCCTGCGCTACCTCTAGAGTTCCTTCTCTATCACCGCCTGCTCTGTATCTCTGGGACTGCCATGCCATACAATGCTCCTACTTATGCTTGTCCTCCTTCTTTAACCTACACTGTGCCTCCGTGGTTCTCCACCTGCTCCGGCGCCTCTACCTCAGTCCCTGTAGCGTAGGTTGATAGTTATTGTGAGTGCTAGTTGAGCAGTCCCTCCTCTAGCTTCTCTGTCTTCGCAATCAAGGAGGTGAGAGTATCGTCACGCTTGCCAGCGGTCCTAAATGTCAAAAGGATAGTGTTCTTCATGGGAACCCCCCCGGTCATGTCGCAGGGTCGTCGTATGCCTCTGTCTTGTGGGTCGAACAGTGACAGTCCGTCTTCCTTCCTTGTTGTCTCTTTGCTTGTGCTCCATCCATTCCTCTGCTTCTCCCGATTGGAACCGTTATGACCTCTTCCCACTGTGTGTGTTTTGGGTGGCTTCTTCATCCTTAACTCTGGGGCCACCCATCACATGACGTCTGTTTGTTTGTCGTTTGTCTTGTGAGGCCCTGTCGGGTCTGTCCGCTTTGTTTGTACTGCGTCGAGACAGTTGCTCCAGGTCCAGGATGTTGATTTCATGCGCTTCTTTGGTCCTATAAGTATCCTATTTCTACTTGACGTGTTGTATGTGCCTTTGTTGGAGCTTACCCTGCTGTCAGTGCCATCCCTGGATGATCAAGGTATGGACTTCTCTGCCAGTCATGAAGTTGGTACTGTTTCTCTCTGTCCCTCTGGTTGTACTGTCTCACGTGACCTGAAGTGTGACAAACTATATCGAGTGTCCCTACATGCTTCCTCTGCTCTTGCCGTGGACACTGTCCTTGCTCATGCTGCTCCTTCTCTTTCACCTCATCTTGTTCATCTCCTGCACAGCCGCCTTGGTCACGTGCACACTGACGCCATTCAGAGCATGCTCCGCCTCCAACCTGCCGTTGGCCTGACACCCTCCACTTTCCCTTCCCCTTGGTCCACTGAATGTCTTGATTGTGCACAAGGAAAATTTCATTGCTGTCCCTTCTCCTCTTCTGAGTCCCAGTCCACTCACCCTCTTGATTGTGTGCATGCGATTTTCATGGATCTTTTGCCCCATGACCTCCTTGGGGATGTTGGATGCTAAGTCATGTGTCTCACTGATGCTTTCGCTGCATCATTGCTCTTCATCAGAAGAGAAGTCTACTTTGTCATCGAATCCTGGCTTATTCAGACCGAACGTGCCTGTCAGTGCTCCCAGCACTTCTTTTGCAGTGATCGCGGTGGTGAGTTCCTTGGACCCACCGCCCATCTCCTTCAGTCTAGAGGGATGTGTTTGGTTACTTTTGCTCCATACACATCCCAACATAATGGTTTCTCTGAGCGCTAGAATAAGACGCTCGCCAATGGCGTCCACACTCTGTTGTCCGAGTCTGAATTGCCACCTCTCTTTTCCTTCAAGGCAATAAGTTACATGATGTGGATCTAGAATTTGATTACGTATGGCCCCTTTCCTCGCACCATCATGCCCTTTGAGCAATGGCATGGAACTCGGATTGACCTACGCCTCACCCAGGTTTGGGGTAGTATTGCACTTGTTGGGCTCCCAGACGACCTGCGTGATGGGAAAGTCTCCCCTTGTGGCCGTCTGTGTTCTTTTCTCGGTGTCCCTGTCCAATCTAAGGCCTAGCGTTTCAAGGACCCCGTCCGTCAGCGTGCCATTGAGCACCGTGATGTACTATTTTTCTAGTCAGTGTTTCTCGTGGCCTCAGTTGTCTTTCATATGCTGCCTCCCTTTTTCCTTTCTCTGAGTTGGGGAGAGAAGTTGGTCCTACCACTCCTCTAGTTCCTGGGGTTGTTTCTCCTTAGCTCACACGCACGTTGCAGTCTCAGTCATTAGATCATATGCCCATTCCCTCCACATTGTCCAGCTCATCTGACATCTCGTCCTCCCCTGTTAAGGGTTCTGCCCCGTCCTGGTATGTGTCTCCCACGCCATCCTCTGTGGCTCCATCCAGTCTTGCCACTCCCGTTGCATCCACTCGACCACTCTCTCCTCCAGCCCATGTGTCTGCTTCACCTCAGACGGCACAAACGGGTCCTGCCCCTCTCCCTGCCTTCGTCCAAGGTGAGCGCCTTCACACACTCCCTCATCGCCCAGCGTATGCATAGCCTTGGCTCATCCTCCTCAGTACCAGACTGAGCAGCCCCCTATTGTGCCAACCAGCATGGACGTGTTAGGCTTGGCCATTGTGGTTGTCCACCCAAGCTCTGTTCTTGGATAAGTGCTGCTTGCGTCAGAGCATGAACGGGAATTGGAAGTGGATGTTCTAAGCAAAGTTGCCAAGTGTCACACCACTCTGGTTATCCCAATCTTTTTGCCAGAGCTGACCACAATTCCGCAAGCACACGCGGCCTCAGATGCTTAGTAGTGGGAGGCCGCCATGCGTGATGAGCGCAATTCCCTTGACGACTATGTCATTGACGGTGTGGTTGACCTACCACCAGGGCCATATATGCCCGTTAGATCTTCGGGCGGAAGTAGAAGCCCAACGGTGCACTCAACAAGTGCACGGCATGACTAAGTGCAAAGGGGTTCTCACAAGGTTTAGGTATTGAATTTTATGATGCAATTGTAGTGGTCGCTCACTACAGTACAGTTCAAATGCAGTTGAACCTTGTGGCCCATCATGTCTGGGAGCTGGAACAGATGGACATGAACAACGCACTTTTGTATGGAAAGTTGGATGAGGAGATTTTCATGGTCCAGCCTCCCGGGTCCTTTGATGGAACTGATAGAGTCTTGTAAAACTATGAAAGATCCTCTATGGATTGAAGTCGTCACCTCGGTGCTGGAACCAAGATATCACATTTGCTCTTGAGAAAGGAGGCTACCAACATAGTACGGTAGATCCATCACTCTTTACCACTCCACCGGCAATCCCGATTGTTGATTTTCTTGTCTACGTTGACCACTAGTTGATAGCGTCATCCAGCCTTGAGGCACTCAAGTCAGTTAAAACGTTGTTACACTCCACGTACAAGATGAAATACCTGGGAAGTGCTCTTGTGTTTTTTAACATGGATCTTGAACATGATCACTCTCATCACAATCTCCACGTTCACCAAGCTATCTACGTCCACAGCCTGAGGGAGCGCTACACCTCCTTACGTGAGTCCGCACACTCAGCGTCAACACCTATGACCCAAGTTGTGCAGAGGTTGTCGAAGACACAAGATGTCAGCCGGACAGTGCCAGCGGCACTGATAGCACCTTGAGGCTTCCTTGAATGCAATATGACTGTGTATTCAAAATCTACAGGAAAAACCATGCAAGATCAACCCAAGAACGGGGTCGATCCATCAAGAATTGAGGAAGTTATGACCGGCCAAAGGTTGGACCAGCCAAGGGGAAAAAAGGTGACGGGAATTCATCCCCAAGGACCAAGGCTCAACCCTCGGAAGACCCAATATGGCCAAAGCGCACCTTGGGGCCCGGTTAGTCAATGAGTCAAGGATCATTGAGAGCCAAGGGAGCTTCGGAATGGCGCCCCAATGTGTTCTTACCAGCAAGGGTGCTTCGGGCAGCCTTCACCGCCGCTGGTGGTGCTGCCAGCGGCAGATTGCCGTGGTTCACGGAAACGGCCATGTCTCGGCCGTTCCTACGAGGTATGGTTAATCACCCCCATTTCATACACTTGATTACCTATGTATACTACACTTCCATTATGTTCACTTCCAAGAAGTTTACTAGTATGTACCCACTTGCTATATCACTAGTTTCCCAGTGAACAAGAGTGATTGTGTTTTCAGAGACATTCTTGAAATAGTTTGAGTGAATTTCAAATAAGTGTAAAAGTTCAACCTCAAAAAATACTTGATTGTTTGAATCGAACATATTTATTTACTAAAAACTCAATCTGGGTATATCTGTCAGACACAACAAGTGATAAAAACGCGGAAACAGAATAGAGATCACCATTCGTAGGCGACAAGGACATGCGGTCACTTTTCTTAAACTTCGCATGTGACATTCACGGGATTCGCTCGAAGTCAAGTAATGTCCCCCCCCCTCCCAACACGTCGAATGTATTGGGGGAATGTATTTGGGGTTTGTATCGTAGGCTTGATCGAAATATTACACAAGTGTATATAATCACTTGTGTACTTCTTCAGATCCCTTCAGATACACTTCCCCATACTCGCCCCCAATACAATTGGTCTCCTG
>SZWC01000171.1:97230-110785 GCA_023375785.1 Penium margaritaceum | reverse complement strand
CTGAGTGCAGTCATGAGGAAGTCAACTCTCTACTATCGAGAGTTGACCAAGACAATCTGGGCATCACCTGTGGCCACGCACTCACACACAAAATGATGCTTGAAATTGATATGCTTTGTGTGTGTGTATGTGTGTGTGTGTGTGTGTGTGTGTGTGTGTGTGTGTGTGTGTGTGTGTGTGTGTGTGTGTGTGTGTGTGTGTGTGTGACACATGCCATCATGTTCAGCAATTGCCTTGGTGCTCTGGTCGTCACAACGAATGACTATATAAAGGATGGGGACTCGTAGTAGCTGCAACATTCGGTACAGCCAGATTCCCTCACATGTGCATACGCCAAGAGCAACCTACTTTTCCTTGCTAGAGCTATGTGCTACACCGCCTTGCTTACCGCTCTTCCATGACACAATGGTCCCTCCAACAAGGAAGATGGAGCTGGTACAGCTGCAAGCGTTAGCATCATAAGCTTGGTCATTGTCAGTGTAGCTGTCAACCAGTACTGATGGTTGTGCCTGATAGCACAAACCGGTTCGAGCAATGGACAGAGCATATCTGACAACACATAGGATTACCTCCATGTGGCGTGCCCAAGGACCTTGTGAGAAATGCGTAAGAAAGTTCACGGAAAAGGCGACACATATCCTAGTTGTGGTTGCAAGGTACATGAGGGACCCAATCACGTGCAGAGAGTTCGTGACGTCGACCGCATCCCCTTGTTTTGACACACCAAATGTCTTTAAGAGCCTCTGTCCAACTGGGATCATAGGCGTGGATGCCATGTACACTGCCTCTGGCAAAGGAGTGAAGTGCTCCCCAAGGCTAAAGATGTAAGCAGATTGGTGGACATGGAGCATGCGACAAGAGCAGCCGTGCTCTAGCTCCATTCGAAGAAAGACACGGGCTGGTCCATGGTCCTTCATTTTATACGTGGACTGTAGCAGTGACTTGATTACTTTGACAACCTCCTGACTGGGTGATACAGCAAGCAGGTCGTTGACATAGACAAGGATGGATGGCAATGAAATGAACTCAGGGTGGAGTGACAAAGAGACACAGGTTCACTACACTGCATTATTAGCCACATCTCTCAAGAGTCGATGTGATCTCTTCATTCCAACACCAGGATGACTACTTCAAGTCATAGAGGGTCTTCTGCATTCGCTCAAATCTATTGGTGCCATCAAAGAACACAAGAGGTTAGACCACGTAGATCTCATCTAGCTATCCATGCAAGAATGCGTTGTTCCCGTCCATCTGTTATGACATGTTGGATGACAAGAATGAGCAACACGTGGGCTCTGGTGGATTGTTCAACTAGCATGAATGTCTCATCAAACTCGATGTCCGGGACTTGGGAGAACCCCTTCGTTGTGAGATGCGCCTTGTACTTACCAAGCGTACCAGTGGATTTTTCCTTGTGTTAAAAGGCCCACTAGGCATCGATGGCCTTGAGACTTGGTGATAGATCGACCACCTCGTACATGGTATGGTTGTCAAGGGCCTTCATCTCATCTCGCATGACACATTCCCACATCTAGGCATTTGTGGCTGTGCATGCTTGCCAAACCATGGTAGGTTCGGGGGCAAGAGGCGTATTGTCGACTGTTGGGTGACACTCAATAACGTTGTTGGGTGTGGCAGCGTCCAGTGCCAGTGCATGCTCGGTCAAAAACAGTGCACAGCCTAGGGTAGAACTGAGATGAACAATCATAGAATCTGGGCCTAGCACATCCATGCCTGTTGGCAAGACGGGGGATTTCTCAGCCTGGGACCTAGTTGGAGGGGAAGATGCACTGGAGACACGGGAGGAGCGCTTAGGGAGTGCATGAAGGCATCTACTATGGACAAAGGTTGGGACGGGTGCATTACCACTAGGATTAGCAGGTGTGGGTGAGTCTGATGTGGAGTACGTCAGCAAGTCAGGAGAAGTGAGGGGCACGATGGGGATAACCGGACTGGATAGAGCCGGAGGAGCCTGACAAGGAGATGGAGACACATAGAGAGATGATGACGTGACTGGAGAGACCGGGGAGCCAAATGAGCTGGGCGATAGGGAGGAGGGTGTGGACACAGAACCTGACGACTGAGCCAGGTCCGAGAGTGCTGGTTGCAAGGGAGCAACCAGGGATCTTTCTGGAGTAATAGGACACACTTCCCCTCCAAGCTGAGATAGCAGGAGAAGGGAAGCAGCAGCGGAGAGGCGACCAAAGTTGTGGTAAAATACTGACTCAAAGAACAACTCATTGGGGGTTTCAATTATATGTTGGCGCACGGAGTCCCAAAACCTCCAAGCCTTGGACTAGATAGAGACGTATCAGAATGGGCACAAAAAACCCTGTGGGACAAGTTTTTTGTCGCGTAGGTCATCAGGCAACCAAACAGAGGCAATGCTATCCCAAACCCAAGCAAGGAAAAGGTCGGCACGAGTGCTATACCAGCACTCAAAGGGTGTGGCAGTGTACTGAAGAGGCCCATGAGGGACATGGTTCCAGAGCCACATCATGTAACTCATGGCCTCATACACAAACAGAGGCGGTAGACCGGACTATAACAGCAAGGTATAGACGCATTCAACAAGGATACAATTCTACCGATCAGAGATACCATTCTTCTAGGGTGTGTAAGGAGCCAAGGTCTCCAAACACACCCCTGTGGTTGTCAGAGCTCGTTTATGTGTCACAGACACATAGGAACCTCTAGCCTTGTTGCACAGTCACCATAATAATGAAGATCGCTGAACATGGAGCAATCCTACTATAGGCACTAGAGGTTGGTAGGCTAGCTGGTATGTCCAAGCATGCGAGCATGAGGAGGAGAGCACACACTGTGCCATGGAATGGAGCGACCTCGCTTCGAGACAAAAAAAAGCAAGCATCTCTAAAGTAAGTAGTGTGCGTTATAAGACAACGTGGTGACAATAGCTGGTTGACTGCGCCATCCATGCAAGGAGCTCTATGTGGGGCCTCAACGCCATCCTGAGATCAATTTGGGCTAATCGGGGTGTGAGCCACCAGTGGTTTCTCACATGCTAGAATAAGCGGGTTGCATGGTCCCATGGGAACAGCAACTCGCCATCACGAAGCAAGTACCGGTCTAAGCATGTATGTTAGAAAAAGAAGTGAACCACATTGCCCATGAGCGAATGTGAGTGCATGTCCCCTACCATGTGTTGCTCCATGTTATGCTAAGAAGAATCCAACAAGTTATACTGGTCACAACAATTGAGCTTGGAAAAACATCTAGACTGGATACTACAGGCTCCACTATTGCAAAGAGATGCCAGCAGTGCATAATCATCCGGATGAAGGCCAATCCTGCATCAGAGAGCTTCACTTTGGACTAGACACTTGTAGTGATGGCGTCTGTGGAAAAATTCAAAAGGTGACTTGCATGTTTTACACCCCATAAAAAACACTCTCCAATGACCCACAGACGATCAGGTCACGCACACATGAGAGTGAGAATAATACACATCCATGTCACAGGTTGCAACAACTCAGGAGTAGAAGAGGTACACTATCACATCAATCAGGGATACCACAAGCACACATGAGAACAACAGCATGCACAATTACCTTCAACTAAGGCTCAAAAACCAAGAATGAGATAATGTCAAAAATTGGAAAATCGCGAAATCTCAAAAATCTCGTTTTGTCTCGGTCTTCGAGATGAGATTGAGATGATCTCGTTTTCGAGATGAGCCAGATCTAGATTCCAGAATTTGGGTCATTTCGAGACACAATCTTGAAAATCTCATTCTCTGGATCACTCCCCCATGTCATCATGTAGGATTGAGGTGTGGAGTGTGAGTGTGGTACTTAATTTCTATGGAAGTGAGAGGTAGCATGTTTCCATGTTCCAATGTTGAGGTAGGATGCTTCTATATAATGAAAACTTTGCCTAAGACAGATGCGATCAGTGTGAGAGTGTGATTAGTATGAAGGGTGTATTTGTGTTAGAGTGTGGGTGATGATTTCAAACAATGTGAACGTTGGCTTATGTGTAATGAAAACTTCCACTGCTGAAAACGTGCCCATGACTGAACTATGACAAGGTACTATACTGTTGTGATGTGCACATACCCTGTTCCACCTTGAACATTTTAGAGATTATGGGAATCTCAGACAAAAAATTTGAGATCGAGAATTTGCTGAGAATCTCATTTCAAGTTCGAGATGAGATCAAGATAGCAAGACCCATGACCCGAGTGAGATTGATAAAAATTCAGAGTTGTCTCAAAATTCTACATGAGATCGAGAATCTCGTCCTCATCTCGTTTTCCTAGCCTTACCTTGAACATTGATTTGGTATCATGAGCAGAGTCTTACAAAAGCATTGCAACAAATGGGATGCAAAATGGTAGAGCATGGAGCAAGATAGGTCAAGGTTTTAGTCGTGGCCATGTTGAAAACTATAAGTACAGATAGTCATGGGCCATGGATCACTTATGGGTGAAAGCTCGCTTGTCACCCTCCATCCATCGGCCGACGAGCGAGGCTCGCCGGCGAGACATCCAGTCTGTGGGCTAAAGCCCCGAAACCCCCCAAAAAGGATACGCAAATGCCTGCATCATCCAGAGGTAACCTAGGGTGTATCACATCATAAGTGACACACTATTGCTTTCTCCACATGTACTGACTTAGGTCACATGTAGGCTCCATAAGGCAAGACCTAATTTATGTCAATTCCGGCTAGGAGACAGATAGAGTATGCTAGATAGAGTGTTAAGCATAATCTAATTCCGTCAAACTTTGATAATGAAGGAGGCAAGCCATGTGGTAAAGATGGAAACTACTTGTGAGAAGCATGCCTTTACGGTGCGTTACCTTCGCTCGCTATACCAGCATGCCCTACGCACTCACGACCAACACAAGAGGAGGAATATGTGTAGTGAGAAATAAAAAGCTTCCATATTGCCAGCAATAGGATACACTCAGCGTGTCCAGCTGGCCATAAGAAGGTCCCTTGTGAGTTCTTGGTCGTGTGCAATGCCGTGGCTAGCCTTCCCACAATCCGGCCTCTGGCACACGTATGTCTCCTTGCAAGCCTCAGCTTTATCTTGAAATCGCTTGATCCATTTCCGTGGAAGAAGATCCTCTTGGTGGAGGACACGACACTCTATCGAGCGACCAATGAGGATGGTCTGTGGGGGATCTGAGAGTACAATGTCTACGGCCTTATTGACCTTCCATTGGTGCAAGAGGGCATATAGGCCAAATGATTATTTCACAAGACGGTAAAGGTAGATGGCTCACTTGACCGCCACAAGGCCCGATTTACGACCGATAGATCTGCATAGGTTTAGATTGTCAATTTCACCAATATTATTAAACATCTCTAGTGTATGACTCTGGCCCTTGTTTTATTTGGTATTCTGGCTCCATACAATAGGGAGATGCACCATATATACCGTAGTGTACCTTGTATTCGTTCAAAACAATTAGTTCTTTTTTGCCTTTGATCACAATTGTAATTTTCAGTACCTTGGATAAGTCACTTGTTGAATCTGTAACAGTGGATATCCTATACCAAAAGGAAAAAAAGATTCACTTTTGTGTTTGAATTTGACGAGAATCACGTCAGAGTGCATACTGGGTGTGCTCACAAAGATTTCTATACGCAAACGTGCCAATCAAGTACGCTCTGCCGGCACGTCAGAGTGCGTGCACATGCACGTTGGCATGTCAACGTCTGTGTGCACGCGTTAATATATGCACATGCAATATTTGACAACTCGAATCTTCGAGTTTTCAAGCAAATGTTTTCACACCGGAGGACCTGAACATGCGCTTGGACGAAATCAATGAGCAAGGATAAGATAATTCCTTCTAAAATTTTGTTAACACTGGGATGATAGGAGAGTCACCCCCTTAATTATGAAAATCCCAAAACTAGGCGAGATCAAGGATCAGATAAATCCTTTTAAAAATTTGAATGAATCCAAAGAACACAATGGTTTTTTAATAAAGTGTTCCTCCATGATACTTTGGATGAGGAAGTCTACATGGTGGGGTCATCCCGCTTTGAGGTCGGCGACAAGGTTTGGCGCTTGTACAAGGTCTTGTACATCCTCGTGCAATCATCGCGGTAGTTGAACCAAGAGATCACGAGCTCATTGTACCACATAGGCTATGCACATAGCGACACTGGCCATCTCTCTTCCTCCGATGGATTATTGAGCACTTCAAAACCATCTTGGTCCATGTTAATGACCTTCTATTTTCATCTCCCTCGATGGAGGCCGTAAAGGAGGCCAAAAGACTCATCCAGGCTGTCAACAAGATGAAGGACCTTATATTTCTAGTTTTATTCCTCATGATGGAGGTCAAACATGATCACCAGCTATGGACACCCCTACTTTAAAGGGCATGGTATGCCCGAGTTGTGGGGGAGCAGCTCGAAGACGTGTTTGGTGCAAATGCTATAGCCTCCATTTCTATCACACCGAAGTAGCACTACCACGGACATGGTTTGTTTTGTGACTAAGTGTAGAATCCAAACTCTTGGCCCTTGTAATGGTCGTCGAAGGAGAGCGCGTGAATGGTCATTTAAGCCATTTTTTATGAGACGCACCGTGCCAAGATAGGACGAGCTCTTTATAGTGCATGGATGAAAGTCATGCATACTAGCCCTACTCATCACACCTGGCAACTCCATGTGGACACAGGACCCTAGCGCCCCTTATGAGCGGAGGAGAAGTAACGCGATGGATTTCCCATCGCAACACTCCTATTACCTCAAATCTAGCCATGAGGTATTTTACGGGCTAGATTCGAACTATAATCTAGACCGTGTTTAATTTTCTGGGCGTTAGTTCCACTACACGTAAGCCTTGATTACCCAAAGTCCTCGATGATTATATACAAACCATTTTTAGCCATAAAATGGTCCGTACACTACAGGAAGGATGCTCTCATGTACTTGGCCATGCAAACTTGTCCCATAATTTCCTTCAGCATCAACCTCCTCACAAATTTCTCACATTCTTAATGGGAGAGAGAGACATGCATGCTATTGTACGAGTGGTGACCTCTTTGGTCTCCATTCTTTTCCCCGGGCTCTTCTTTGATTGACAGTGCTCAGAAGTGTTTGACAGCTACACAGACAGTAACTAGGCGTGGAGTCTTGATGCAAGGAGTTGGATGGGCTACGTGTTCATGGCCAGCACTGCTTTGTCATGGCGTCATGGCAGGCAGGGTTTTAGTACAAGAAGCTTGGTGAAGACAAAGTAAAGCAAGGTTCTATTACAAGTTGGAGCTACTTAGGTAGAGTTGCATTGCTTTGTGCCTTGCATCGAACTACGATTTGAAAACCATAGTGCTCCTGCAATGGTATAGACTTTTTTCTATTTCATGCATGCAGAAAGCATATTACTATAGAACACCACTTTGTACATGACATGGCGGAGATGTTGGTGATACCTATTTCCGCTATTTCCGCGGACATAGAACGGGCTGACTTTCTAACCAAGGCATTGGCACGCGCAAATTTCAAGATGGCCATTCATTTTGTTGATCTTCACCTTTTGCTTGGGGGTGTATGAAAGTGGAGTGTGTGCGATCGCAATGCCGAACATCTAATTGCGCAATCGTGACAGTTCCACACGTTTCTAGAAATGTATGCTATCGATTCATAACAGAGTGTTGTAATGTGAGCTATTCCCATCAATATGTCGAGCATGGTTTGTCCATGGATCCGTGTCCATGCATGTGCAGATCCTTCATTTGGACGTAGCTGGCGCTAGGGTAATGTTGTGTGGTAATCCACTCATCGGTAAATTGATAGTGATGGCGTGCCAGGGACTTAATGGGGCCCTTTCCCTTTTTTTCTCCAAGCTTCTAGGGTTGTCTCGGTGGGGTGGCCTTGTGCCTGATTTGCTTGCTTCTGCATACCCTGCACATCAATTGCTGCCGACTAGGGCTTGTACGCATGTGTTTGATTTGGCTCGAGATTTTGCATTCAAATGATTTGACAGTGCCTCAATTTGACGTGTGTGCACCACGATACGAACAAAGTAATAGTTTTGGGCCGGCTTTGTGGAAACTGGCTTGTCACGATGTGCACTCTGACTAGCACACACTTGTTGTTTTTAGTGTGTCCCTTTGAGTTGCCACCTCACAGCATTATTGTTGCTTTAGTGACAATGTCTGTCTATGTACCCAAACCGTTGTTTTTTGTGCGTTATTCCTTTAGACAAGGTTGCTGAGAAGCTCGCCGTTGCAACATGAGTAGCACCATTTTTAGAAATGTTCCATTTAGTTTCTAAGGAACATGTTTTTTTAATCCTAGGGAAGATGAAATGCACAAAAATATGTTTCTTTAATGAAATTAAATTATTGGTCCCAATTCCTTCCTCTCTCAATAAAATAAAATGCTACTTGAAACTAGCCTTGAAATGAAATCGACCCTTTACTTGATCCACTCCATGCTTAAACACAATAATATGTGGATGTTTATCCAATCCATGCTTTTCCACCTCATTCGGTATCTGTGGTGGAATTTTCAAACTTTCACATAACACCATGTAACTTAAGTATGATGTGGGCCTCATTCTTGGCTCTTTTTAAATACCATGTAGCGCACAACCACAAATGGAAGAATGCAAAAAACACGTAATATTTATTCAAATATTATTTAATTCATCCAATTAAAATTTTAATTTTCTACAAATGAACCCAATCTCTGGTTTCGGTGTTCTTCCTCAACACTATGTGGTTGAAACATCCAAAAAATGATATAAAATTGTGAGGAGTTACGAGATGATTGTCTTTCCTATTTATAATTCCAAAATAATTAATTTTAGGGTTAGGGAGGTGGAATTGTATCGAGGCCATGATTAGGGATTTGCGGGGTAAATCTTAGGGCTGTTCTTCATTCTGAGTTTGACCCTGCATGAGTCGGCTGTCAAGGGAAAAAACATTGGGACAAGGACAGGCTAAAATCTGCGGTATCGTGTATTTAATGTTGGGATCTAGGTGCAATCTGGCATTTGAAGGATGTATTTGTTTGTTGATGCATCAGGACAGTTGCTGCTAGCCTTCCTCAATGGAGAGCTACTACTATTAGAAACGTCACGCTGTACCATCATGAATTGTGGATCCCCCTTAGTTGCAAGAAAGTTCCCGACCCCCCGCCCCCCACCCCCTGAATCAGTCCCGGTTTGGCACCGCTCGTAATCGGCTGTAGGTTTAGGGAGATCGTATGACCCGTCGAACAGTGTTTGATTTGGCGGAGCACTGACTCAGAGTTCAGCAGGCTGCAACTACGGAAGGTAAACACCAGAGTCATCAGCGATGTGCCTCGTCAGCATCAAAGTCCATATCTCAAAAACAGGACCGAGTAGCTGTTTCTGTTTCTGCCCCCATTCCCACGCAACAAATCGTCCGAAGCTTCCAAACTAGTAGCTAATTGAGCAACCGCACACTGTCACGACGACGGAGGCCCCGGAATGGCCGAAAGAAAGAAGGGAATATTTTCCCGGAGGCTGGACGGCCAGGTCCAGGCTTCTCACATCCTTGACGGCCAGGTGAGAACAGGACAACCTTCACCGTCGCCCCGTAAAAACAAACCTCGAAACAGATGTGTAATGAACCAGGGAAGCTGTTTGTAGAACAAATATGATAAGTGGAAACAAACTACGTTTTTCAGAATCACATGAACTTGTGCATCCAGGCCAATACCCATTTTTGAATGTACATATGGCAGCATTCCATGTTAAGATTCATAATACCACTAGTTCTGGATATAAAGAAAATATAACCCTTAGATTGGCTCTATCATGTACCTCATATGATGGGTAAGGAAGAGAGAAGTAAGTCTCACTTTTATCGATACCCTTACCTCGTTCTAGAAGTGATGGAATATAAATTTACATAATTTTTAATTCCTTCAAAACATACTATAAGTAAATCCGGATGAGAAAGGAGCAAGTTTTATTATCGAAGCAAAAATCCATGTTTAAGCAAGCATAGAGGGCAATGAAATTGCCTCATGTATGAAAATATTCTTTGAACCCTTTAGGAATGGATTTATTAGTGAAATTAATTGGTCCGCCTTCTTGTTGTTGTTTTTGACCTCACATAAACAGTGTGGGAGAGACCTCTCCTACCACATTTTGGACGTTTCCATTATCCGTTAATGATGTAGATGTGAGAAGTGTTGGTTTTTATCACATTTTTTGTCGATGACTTCATCAAATTGAGGGATAATGAACCCATTTACTTCTTGTATTATTTTTCTCCAATTTTAAATGTTACAGGGGAAGAATGTAGTCTTCCCATGGTTATCATAAGTGGTCTGTATACAACATTCTAGATGGGAGAAAAACATGTATGCAACTTTGTTGATTCCTTCATAAGGTTATAATCCTAATTTAGTGTTATCCATCATGTTTTGAAACTAGTAGACAAAATAAGGTGATAATTAATAATATTTATCATTTTTTCCGTGTCATCCAAGGGAACATGGGTGTGAATCAACACAATTATTCAGATTATCAAAAAGATTTCTAAAGGAAGATCCATTGTATTATAGTTAAAAAATGAAACATTTTAACATGATTTATGTCAAAATGTCACTTACATAAGGTATTATAAGTAATCATAAAGCTAGATAACCTCATGATTCATTTGATAAGAAAGCTTAGAATGACCTTGTACAATCTTATTAGTTATTTTTTCAAAGAAGTTTGGACCTGGTGATGGACGCTTTTGTCATATGGAGTGCATGAAACGTGTACCAAATTTATGCACAAGTTATTACTATTTTATGAAAATCATTCTTGTAACATGATTCAATATCATCAAGGTTACGTGAAAAAAACACTTGTTTTTTTATTCTTATGAAAAATTCATTAGGAAAATTAACTTTCATTTAGTAAAATTATATTTTTTTAAAACGTGGCATTAGCCCTATTTATTTATTTTATCATCAATAAACTGTATGGAAAGTATTTAAATTATATTTTTTGAGTATTAATTAGAATATAATTTGGAAATGTTTAGGGTGAATGGTGAAGTTGAAACTCAAATCATTTTCATGTTGAATTAGTATTTCATGTGTATTAATAGGAATTGTGAAATAATTACAAAAACTATAATATAAGGTTTATGGAAAATATGAAATGAAATATTAATTTAAAACTTTGACCTTGAATGATTTAATTACATGATTTTATGTACTTTGAATGATTTTGTGAATTTTTGCCTTGAAATTTAAATATCATGTTGAGTTGAAAATATGAACTCCAATGACTAAATTGTGATAAGAAATAACACATACATATTGCTAGTCAGCTCTTTTTCTACATATTATGCACACAATGGCTTGTGTTGTTGTTTACAAATAAAAATATGATGTTTTTATCTATTTTGGTCTGATTATGTGCCAATTTGATTCTTCATGTCATATTATGATTTTAGTTGCGTTTTGGCAGAAATCCGTGTGTTGTTTGCTTAGTGAACGTTTTTTGGTTCTCATCTGTTAATGAGGCTATTCGTTGTCATTGTTTCAGTAGCAAGTATGCATGTTTCTTTGTGAACTCAGCAAAGCTTTGAGCTCGTTTCATGAATACTCGAGAACTGAGTTTCCCTCCTGAATCTTTTTGAAGGCATTGTGGTACGCTTTCTTGATCTCCTCCCGAACCCTCGGAGCTCACGGGACGGCGGGAGTGCTGCGCAAGGTGAACGGTCGGGTTTTGGTCTGTGCACGCACGAATTCAGAACCGTCGGTTCAATCGACGGTGACGGCGCATGGGAGCTTCCCTGAACAGGAGCGATCACGCCGATGAGCGTCCTAGACGTTTCGCCCGAAATCAGCGGAGGCACGGACGTCGGCACGCTTCGCAGCGAGATGCCGGGAAGATGCATGCGTCGATTGGACGGCCGTTGCATGCCACGGCTGCCTGATGCTTCCAGAGGTTCTGCGACACGCCAGCAGTCATGCGCCGTTTGGGAGCACACATGACATGGTGGAGCTGCTGGAGGCCGTTAGGCTGAGTCACGTGCACCTAGGGTATGGGCGGCCGCCCTCTGAGCTCGGGAGGAGATCGCTTGAGCTAGTCGTACTAACCCATCAAGCTTCCCTTGCACTGTGTCAAGCTGTCCAGTTTGGGGCACCAGTTCCTCATCGTGCGTTCGCTACCGCCCCTCGTGTCCCTTTCTTGGTGAACCGAGTTAGGCTCCCTCCGTTTCGGACTGTGAATCAGAGACCTCGCTTGCTTCACTGTTGCGGCAGGTGCGGACGTCATGGTGCCCCGCCCCATGGACTTCGCAGACATCAACCTCAGCCTGCAAAGGCAGCAGGCTCCTAAGCAGCTCCAGCAGGAGCAAGCGCAGCAGCAGCATTTCCTGGGTTGGCAAGTGGGCGGTGCTGCCTCTCCCAAGGGTAAGGGCTTTGCCTTCATCTCCAAGTCTCTCTTAGACGCTCAGCGGAATGCCGAGTCGGACCTCAAGCTGCTGTCGGAGCGTACCAGCAGCCTGAAGCAGATGGTGCCGCAGATGCCCCCAAGTCTGGACGAATGGGAGAAGATCCGCATCCCACTCAGCGGCGGCAAGGAGGTGACGGCGGGTGAGCTGGTGAAGCAGTTTCAGGACAGCAGCCGCAGGGCCCTCGCCGGCGGGAACCCTCTCTCCTCGGAGATGGGTGGCAGCATGCTGCCGATGCAGGATCCGTTGGACGTGGTCAAGAGCCTCCAGCTAAAGGTCCCTCCTGCGCTGACGAAACTGCAGAAGCTCCCGGAACTGAGCGACGGGCCACCCAAATGGATGCCGCAGTGGCCCCCATTCGACCCCTTGCAGCTCTCACTGCAGCCTCCGCCGCATCTAATGCAGCAGCAGCACCAGCAGCAACATCAGGCGACGCAGAGTGATGCGGGGAGCATCCAGCAGCAGATTCATCAGGCGCAGTCGCAGTCGCAGCAGCAGTTGGTCCGTAGTCCGGCAGAGGCTGTCCTGCTGAAGCCATTTGACGGCAAACAGTTCATCACGTTTGACGACTGGAACCGTGCCGTGAGGCAGCAGAAGTGGCAGCTGCCCGGCGCCGAGTCTTGGGAGCCGCTGAAGCGCGTGAAGGAGGGCCTGAAAGAGCTTGAGCAGAGCGCCACCAGTGCTACGCCCTCGGACCTTCTAGACATCGTGAAGAAGAACCTGGTAGGTGGGGAGCGTGCGGTCCCAACCAACGGGTCCGTTGGTTCCTGGAGTGAAAGATTCATTCGGATGCGAAGGTTTGAGTGGCTTCAGGTGCTGCGTCACAGTGCTTGATGCACTGAATGCTTCATTCGTCGGCACGTAAGAGCCTTGCGAGACAGAAGTGGTAGTCTTGGATGACATTCTTTCCAGGGCTTCTCATGCAGCTGCATGGAGTGCGCGGAGAGTACGTTGAAACCTATTCTTACAGCTCGAGCCTCTTCTCTTGGACAACTGCGTGGGAGTTGCTTAGGATTTTGGGTAGACGGCGTCCAAGTGGGTCTGGGCATTGCTTTTGGAGTAGCAGGACAGAGGTCGCGTATCATGCTATTTGTATCTCTCTCTCTCTCTCTCTCTCTCTCTCTCTCCCTCTC